>JANAVB010002200.1:2265354-2625354 GCA_029216955.1 Iris pallida | reverse complement strand
CAACTAAGATTATTTTTGTGTCATTGTTTTCAGAACAAGTGTAATGTGGGCTATGCTTTTATCAATATGATTGATCCTCAACACATTATTCCATTTTATCAGGTATGTTCCTCCATATCTTATTTATTTGGGATAACTTGGAAATCTCATTTTCTTGGGAACTGGGTTATTTTTCGAAACTCTTACCACCATTTTATCAGAAACAAATGCCCAAAACATGCTAAAATGATTCACTGGTATATTTGCAGGCATTTAATGGTAAGAAATGGGAGAAGTTCAACAGTGAAAAGGTGGCTTCTCTTGCATATGCCCGTATTCAAGGGAAAGCGGCTCTGATTGCTCATTTCCAGAATTCAAGCTTGATGAATGAGGATAAACGGTGTCGTCCTGTTATTTTCCATTCAGATGGTCCAAATGCAGGAGATCAGGTATAAAACCGGGGGATGATATCGTATTGTTCATTTCTTATAATTGATAGCAATATGTAGCGAGTTTTGTGAAGTTCTAGGGGTGTAAACAGCTAAATTAATCCAGTTTTGAATCCGTATGCGCATGGCTAACATGCATCAGTGAATGATAGTACAAAGGACTGAACCTGATTATAATCCACTATGCAATTGGATTCTGGTTTGTGTTCCAATATTTTGTTAATGAGATGAAGAAAGTTAAGGGATGGGGATAGAAGGTGGAGAAGTTTGAGATGTTAATGTAGGATGAATTGCATAACTAAAAGGACATGAGTTTCTTATTTAAATATTAACTACCTTAAATATCTCCGTGATATTGACGTGTCCCAAAAATGATCTTTTGATGCACTTCAGCAACACCTAAGACTGGAAAATAGATGGGCATGGTAGTAGCTATCTGTTAAGCATGCACATGTTTTCTCTTTCTTTCATTGGTACTAGGGGGTAGGCTCAAGCGGTAAGCTATCTACGGTTACGATTTACTTAAGATGTGGGTCGTGTAGGGATATGTTTGTGTGTATTTGGAAGAGGTAATTGTGTGTGTGGTAGAGAAAAATTAGTACCTAATTGTACGGCCTGCTCATCTACGTTTTTTTAACCATTAATTCCATCTATTGTCTTTTCTATTACCATTTGATTGATATCCTGGTTGATGTTCATATTAAGATCCAGATTGGCAGGATTGCCGCTTTTTGAGATTGGATCGGAAACTTGATGCTTTTGCAGTCATGAGCTCTTGTATCTTGGTCCCTACCCTAGGTTGTGTTTCACAGCAAGTTCATCTTAATCTTCTATCTTGGTCCCCACTCTTAGGCGATTACAACCTCCTCTTTGTACATGATAACTCGATTGCCAATTTTCATGTAGTTCATGCTCTTTGTTCAACAAGCTTCAAATTTCAGCAATAGATCAACATTAAAAGCATTTTGATATTCGTCTCTTGCAGGAACCCTTCCCAGTGGGTGTCAACATACGGTCCAGGAGATCCAGAGCTGCAGTGGAGAACCATCGGAGGAGTCTATCGGACTCCTCCAACGGCGACGAGTCGTCCTCTTCAGGTTCCACAAAGGATGAATGACCTGCAAAGATTTTGAGGGTCTCATCTAGTCCAAAATCTAAATATTGACCGGTAACTATTGAGATTTTGCCCACAAATCCTCTCCAGTTTTCTATGTAAGAAGCTATCATTGTGCGCGAGGAAGAGATCGTGAGAGTTCTGATAAACTGAGGAACAAGCATGTACAGCAGGAGTTTCAGAGAGAGAGATGAGGTTGACTAATATTTTTCCTTCCATTTTTCCTTTCTGGTTCGGTTCGAGTAGGCCTTCAATGCAATTTTCCCCTATTTTTGTACCTTCCCTTTTGACGCCGAAGGGCCCCTCAAGCTTGCCATCGTAATTTTGGAGTTGGGCTGTCTATTTGTTCAGTTGTTGTTTCTGTAATAATATTTGTTCTTGTGTCACTAACTACATTTTGCAGTCTTTTCCATTTTCTCTTACAAAATTTTATGAATCTTTGTGAATATTCCAGTCATTTGTAAAGTGAGCTAATATTGTTGTGATCTCCCATGTGCACATTCTATTATCTAAATATTGGTGTTACTTATTTGGCTATAATCTCGAAGTAATGTTTGCACCACTATAGACAGTGGTTAATAATATTTTACACAACTACTTTATGCACTATATTATTGTAATTTGACGGTTGTATAAGATGTTATGTTGGGTTTTGGCCTTTTCATTGTAAATTTTAGTCCCACATCGGCTAGGTCAAAGGAGTTGTATCTCTATATATTAGCTATGCTATTTTAGAGATGCACATGTGGTGTGGAGGTGCATATGGGTGTGCTATGTGGGATTATTTTTTAATGGAAAAAAGACTAAATCAACAATTGAAAGCATTCATGTTTTTTGCTCTTGGAAAATTTATTTTCATGGGAGCTAAGTCCCGTAGGGGCTTAGCGACTCGGATTCGGACTCGGGCTCATGAGGCGTAATGTGACGTTTTGGTTGCGCGACCAGGTGCGTGCAGTTGTGCGGGTGGCGCAGGGCGCGCATGTGGCTCAGTGCGCGTTCAGCGCGTGGTGTATACGCGAGATGCGCAACTTGCTTCAGATCGTGCTTGTGCATGATCTGAGTGGTTACTGCACGTTCGGAGTGGTTATTACCACGTCTCGAATGTTGTGCTAACCGGACAATTGCTACTCGGGCCTATAAAATGTCTCTTCTCTCTCACAGTCTGAAATACACAGGCATATACATAGAGTTACAAAAGTTTACAAGTGTTTCTTAACACAAGTAAACAGAAGTCTTGAGAGAGAAGAGAAGTGTTGCACCAACGTTGCTTTTGCACGGGAGTCCGTGTACGATCCGCGGAGTCAGAAGAGTAGAAGTGTTCCAAAGTTCTCCGACGAACTTGCTGGTTCCTGGAAGCTATTCGTGTGGGGCGAATTTAGCTTTGAGCAACGGTGATCATTCACCCCAGTAGGATATTCATCCATCAAACGCCAGTCATCTTCATCTTCTTCGCTGTTGTGGATTACGAAATCTTTTTAAATTCTCGTAATATCATATGCTGCTGTAACGAGATCTTCTTAGATCTTCGTTAAACTTGCGCAACCTTCCTAGAAGTGTTGCGTTGGAACATTGTTTTTACAATTGTTTTATCTTCTCAGCTTTCCATCGAAAAATTGTGCCCCGGCAATAACAATCTCAAAGCTAAATTGCTACGATGGAAAACTTCAATGCTTCACTCCTCAATACTGACTTCTGTAAGTTAGAAAAGTTTGATGGAGAGCATTATCAAGTCTGGAAGAGGAATGTTTATCTCACTCTTCAACTCAGAGACGTTGATCACGTGCTTTTGAAGATGAACCTACTGTTCCAGATGTTGGGTCTGCTGCCGCAATCACTGCGACTACTAAACTTCAGGCTAAGTGGAGAAGGAAAAATAGCATTTGCAGGCTGCTTATCCTGAATGCTATGGAGGATTCCCTAACAGAATCCTACAGTAAGAAGACTATTGCCAGAGACATATGGGACTCTCTGGAGAAACTGTACGAAGAAGACAAAAACAGGAGCAAGATATTTGTGGTTGAAAAATATCACAAATGGCTCTTTGAGGACGAGAAGTCCATGCTGCCGCAGGTGAAGGAATTTCTGAAGCTGCGACAGAAGCTGGAAGACGAGGCGATGCCCCTCCTCGACAAGTTTGTTGTTGGAGGGATTGTCTCGAAGCTCCCCGCTGGGTGGAGCAAGTTCTATGCAAACATGCATAGGAAGAAGCTTGAGATCGGCCTTGAAGATCTCTTGTAGGAAATCTATGTTGAGGACCAGATGCGGGCTCAACTGAAGGTGGACGCACTGTCCAAGCAATTGGCTAACGCCAATCTGGTTCATACAATGGAACCAAGGGGAAAGCAGGTGGCTTCCCACAGCAAGAAGAATGACCCTGACAATCTGAAAGTCAATGGAACTTCTTTCAAGCAAAAGAAACCAAAGTCTTATTTGGCTTGCTTCAAGTGTGGCAAGAAGGGCCACTTCAAGAGTGAATGCAAAGCAAAGACCAAGCAATCAGAGCAAGGAGAGCCTAGCAAGGTATCTATGGTCACTGACGTTGTTGCTATGATTGTGCAGGTTGATGCGGTAGGGACTGACTCTGACTAGTGGGTAGACACTGGAGCCACCTGCCATGTCTGCTCCAGCAAGAAGTGGTTCACCACCTACACACCTACTTCTGAAGTGGTTATGGTGGCGAACCATGCACAAGCTGAAGTGCTCGGGATTGGGACGGTGGTATTGAAGCTGACTTCTGGCAAGTCTCTGACGCTTCAAGGCATGAAGCACGTACTTGCTATCGCCAATAACCTGATCTCAGGAGGCCTACTCTGCAACGCAGGCCTCAGGATGGACATCAATGCTGGCCAGATGGTGATGTCTATTAAGGAAATATATTTCGGGAAAGCTTTTTATACCGAAGGAATGTTCAAAATTCAGCTTGTAAATCAGTTCAATGTAATTAATGCAATCACTCCTTCTGTTTATATTCTTGAGTTGTGGCATAATAGACTAGGACATGTTCATTGTAAACGAATAAACATAATGTCTAGTCTAGGGCTTATCTCCAAGTGTGGGGGTAAGGTAGAGAAATGTGAAGTTTGTGCTCAAATAAAGATCACAAGGAAACCCTTTCCTCGGGTTAATCGAAGTACAGATCTTCTGGAGTTGGTACACTCCAATATCTGTGACTTCAAATAATTCTCTACAAAGGCTAGGATGAAGTATTTCATAACTTTCATCGATGACTTCTCAAAGTATGCGTTCGTCTACTTGCTGAAGGCTAAAGACGAAGCATTCAAGAAGTTCAAGGAGTTCAGGGCCGTAGCTGAGCGGCAAACTGGACAACAACTCAAAAGAATAAGAAGTGATCGAGGTGGGGAGTACATGTCTCATGAATTCGTATCGTTCTATAAAGAACATGGAATTGTCAATGAGACTACGGCTCCATACTCTCCTCAATCAAACGGAGTAGCAGAGAGGAAGAACAGAACGTTAACAGAAATGATTAAATCAATGCTGTTGACTGCGGGTCTTCCTAAGTGCTACAGGGAAGAAGCTGCATTGACGGCCACTTTTATTTTAAATAGAGTGACTCATGCAACTTCAGACGTTACTCCTCATGAACTCTGGTTCAAGGTCAGACCTAACTTGAATGTCATTCGAGTGTGGGGGTGTCTGGCATATGTCAAGCTTCCAGATCTGAAGATTCAGAAGCTTGGGACAAGGACTACTAAGACGATCTTCTTGGGGTATGACGAGAAGAGTGATGCTCGAAGATTTCTTGATATTGAGTCAAATCATATCATTGAATCTCGCGACGCAGAATGTTTTGAAGACAAATTTGCAAGGCACAAGAATATTGTTCTTGCGGATGTACCGGAGAACAATGAGGGTGCGCAGGAAACTGAAGGTTTTAATGAAGATGTGGTCCAAGAAGATGTTGTTGTTGAAACAAGGATTGAACCAGAACAAGCTGAGCCGTCAGTTAAGCGTGTGAGGAGGCCGAAGGACTTCGGAAGTGACTTTGTCACCTATAATGTGGAAGCAAATCCGCTTACCTATGATGAGGCGATGAAGACCAAAGATGCAGTTTTCTGGAAGAAGGCGATTGACAATGAAATTGATTCCATCACCTCAAATAACACTTGGGTGTTGGTTGATCTTCCTAAAGGAGCGAAACCTATCCGATGCAAATGGATCTTCAAGAAGAAGATGAAAGCAGACGGAACTATTGACAAGTTCAAGGCTAGGTTGGTAGCCAAGGGGTTTTCTTAGAAGCAGAGGATTGACTACTTTGACACGTATGCTCCAGTAGCCCGGATGACCACCATCAGAATGTTGATTGCTCTCACAGCAATACATAAGATGGTGATACATCAGATGTGTAACTCCACTTTTTCCAATTTTGGTGAAATTTAAATTTTTTAATAATAAATACTTTATTTCTTTTATTATAAATATATAGTTATGAGTATTTTTGGAGGAAAGGAATTTGAAGCAGGATTTTTTTAATTTTGAAAGTTGGTTACAACTATTTGAGTGGTCCCCAAAACTTTTGAATCTTCTAACAAATTTCTAACTGTTTTTCAATCCATTCTGCAATTAATGAAAAGGAAGAGGTTTTTTTTGTATAAAATCATTGCGGAGGGGCTTATATAAAAATGTTTGTAGCGGGGGGGGGGGGGGGGGGGGGTGTTTTTGCAAATGTGCAAACCTTCTTTATTAAATTCTGTTGGAGAGAGAGAAAGTTATTTTCTCACTCGTTTTCTTTCCAAATGATTTTTTTTGCTGAGCACAGCCCCCATCCTTTGGAGCCCTAGCTTGATCCTCCGACTCCAGCGTCGACGAGCGGTGGCCGGCGACGACGAGCGGCGACGTGTTCCCGGCAAGGCAGCACCCTTTTCAACGGTGACCTCTCCACAGTGGCGGAGTCTTTTCCAGAGTCGGCGACTCCTTGCCGAGCGGTGGCCGTACCTCACCGGCAACAGCGGCGACTAGGCGGCGCTCAGCTGCGGGTGTCTTCTCGACGAGCGGCGATTTCATCCCTCGACAGTTCCGGGCAGCGGGTGACTTCTCGGCGAGTGCGTCCTCAACAGTCTTGGCGACGACGGCCATTTTCTCCGATCGATCACGACTTCTATCGCGATCAGTTCCACCAACCTCAGGCTCGATTTCATCATTGCGGAGTCAGCTTGCAGCGAATAGGGCTTTCGTCTCGAGTCTGTAACCATTCCTCGCGCTGGTGAGTAATTTGTATCAGTTGTTGTGAATTTTGTATCCACTTTTTCGTATGGAGATTCTGGAGCAGTTCTTTTGATACAATTGATCGATCCTTGCTTATTTTTCTGGGATTTTAGATCTTGGGATTTGATCGGGTTGATTGTAGGTTATTGATAATATTTTCTCAATTCGTGATAGTTTTTTTTTAGTTAGACAACTGTTCTTAAACTTGCTCTGTTCTTGCATGATAAGTGTTCGACCGGAGGTCTGAACCAAATCAACTATCAGTTGGGGACTCAAGAACATCGGTATCGGGCACGCCAAGCACATTCGGAGGCTACAAGTAACTCCTAATTTATCTTCTATGAATGTCATGGGCTGGGCAAGACTGTATCGGGATTTAGTGGGAGAATTGATTGAATCGTGTCCAGGGTGTGTCTTGTCGCCAGGTGCAGTGTGTAGTGGTGTCCGCGTGTGCGTGTCTAGAGCTTTATCCGAGTTCAGATATGTGCGTTCGTGTCTTCTTGTCCAAGACTGTTCGTGTCCAAGCTTTGAGTGCAGCAAGATGACTAAGGTGTGCACAGCATGTGTTGGAGTTGATAGCAGTAGTAAGCGTGGGAAGGGGGTCGTATGGCTAGTCAAGCAATTAGTTAGCCGTTAGATTCAAATTGTAGGTTTAATTTGTACTGGTGACTGGGCTTTGTATATTTTGTTGGATGTTCTGTCTGTAAGTTTGGATGTGGTGTTGAATGCAATTGTAGTATGGCCTTAACCTGTGTACAGGCAGGTTGCTAGGTAAGGAGATTGATGGGTTCTAGTATATTTTGTTGGGTGTCGAATGGCCAATATTGCTATAGCTAGATGTTGTTACAGGTTTTTGTTATTTTCGATTGTATAGATTTTGGTTGCGACCGTGGGACTTTGGGAATGAGGTTGACTGTTGCTACGAAAATACATATTCGTTGGATTCAGTTGTGGACTGGTTCTTGCTGAGTTGGCTTATGTGTTAAACCTGTGGACTAAACTCTGGTCAGTATGGGTTGACGATTGATGGGTTTGTGTTTTGAGTTGATAGCATAAGAATTAATGTAGTTTTCTATTTTGGGCTGAACCTATGGTAAGATAGGCTCTAAACATGTGGTCGGGGTAATATTGTTACTTAATATTTTTATTATTCTTTTATTATTTACTAAGAAATGTTAACTATCTTATAGTACTTTCTAGGTAAAAGATATTTTTTTAAGAAATGTTTAGTACTAGAGTGTTTGGTCGAGTAATTATGTAGTTGTGGACGCTTACTTAGTGTGTATTAAGTTAGTTAACTATGTATATAGGAATTAAGCATTGACATATCTAGAGACTATAGAATTGTGCTTAACCAACTTGTACCAAATTAACAGGAGGACATCTAGCTCCGATCTTCACCCGTACTTTTCCGGAGCAAAGGCAAGTACTTTTCTACGGTTTTGTGCATTTACATTCTTGTACCCTTTCTTGTGACACGTCATGGTACGATATTCATGTACTCCTGTATTCTTGTACCCTTGTTCTTGTACTTATTAGTGTCGAGTGGAGAAATACACTAGCCATGTGACCAATCCCGGTTACTATATATTTCTGTGCCTAGCTTAGGCCTCGCACTTTGCACGCGGGTCCTAAGTCGTACCATATTTATGTACTCCTGTGCATGCTCCTGTACTCACCCCAGCCGGTCACATGGACTAGATGTATTTCGATATTGTGCACTTGTCATGTCTGGTACTTCAGGATTATAGTTTCATTCCTGTACTTTACATGTTCCTGTACTTTACATTCATGTACTATAGTTCTTATACTTATTTCCTGTACTACTTTCCTGTACTTTCATGTTCATTCCTGTATTTCATTTCCTGTACTCCTGTACTCTGTTCATGTTTCATTACCTAGAACTGTACTTTGCTCCGCTCCTGAATAGGATATGTTGCAGGTATGCTTGCAGGACATTATTCTACTCTATGGGCCAGAGCCCAGGATTTAGCTGAGCAGGATGAGGCTTAGCTTGAGGCTTCAGGTTTAGATTACTTAGCTTTACTTTGACATATTGACTTTAGAATTCATAGCACTTTTCATTCCTATTGATTCTGGTACATTATGATATCTGGATTTGTGGATTATGGTGATCATTCTGGGATACGTTTTTAGATGCTGTGATTCTATACTTTCATGTTTATCTGGTTAGTTTTCCCTAGCTTGGTACAGCTTACTTCGTCGTGTCTAACGACGAAGGCTGGGCGTGTCCGACTCGTGTCCGATTATTCGGAAGCGGGTCGTGACATATTTTTAGTGGTGGCCCATGCAGGTCCATCCTATTGGTACCTAGGTCTTAGCGTACTATTGGGGGACTTGATTAACTAGGGAAACTTGATCACAGCATAGGAAAATCAAAAAATAATAGTATATCAGGTATATCAGGTATTTTAATATTCTATAAATACTTGTTGTATTTAGGTCTAGGTTATTTTAACAGTTTTCTGTTTTTCAGATAATTCAAAAGCACGCGACACCGGAACAGTTGATCCACCTACACTTGAGGATTTCGAGCTTCTACTACCTTCTATCGCCACTACTATCCCCATGGGTAGTACGCAGTTGACGGAGACGTTTCAAGAGTTCCTTGACTCCAGCAGACCGTCCTTTTCCAATTTAGACTTGCCAATACATTTCTCGAGCTAGAGAGGACTTCCAGACTCTCAGACTCTTGGTCTTTTTTGACACCGAGCGCATATCTTTCACCATGGAGTAGATCGAGAACCTGAAGCTGCCACTGAAGATCAACTCAGCATATGAGGATCCGACTTCTCTGAAGATTGGAGCCACCAGCCAGGAGATCCAGAATGTAGCACAGACAATAGGACACAACGAAAAACTGAAGCTCAGAAGGAACATGAAGATTTATGACAAAGACAATAACTACCCTGGACCCGCAAAGCGTCGCAACACTCAGTCAACGTTTCTTCGGTCACATCACCAGTCGTATCATCAGGAGCAGATCTCAGCAGCCAGCACGCCAGCAGCCATATATTCCTGCCAGAGCCCTGCACTTCAGCCCCAGCGGGAGATCTAGATTCAGATCCAGCCGACGATCATTTATAATTTATGCTACCTCTCAGGATGCCACTATGAAGAGTGCCGCAAAAGATGGAGGCTCTGCTGTACTACGGATCGCCTGCCCACCAAGTCAGGGACTGCTGGAGACTGCTGATCACACCGTCCAAGGACAAGCACGAGGAGCACCAGTATCACAGAAGGACTCGTCTCTCCAGATTCAGCAACGGCATGTAGCACTACAACAGGGACCAGTCTACGACAAAACAGTTGAAGAAGGTTGAAGAGATTCCAGTCCCGGAAGAATACTGAAGATAGACAGAAGACTCTATTGCATGGTTGGAGAAAACCATGGATTAGGATTCATAATCCAGTTTTTCCTTCGATTCCTCTTGCACCTAGTTTGTTTCTTAAAAACCTCCTTGTTTCCTATTTAAGGATTATTAGATTTTATTTCCTCTTCTGAAACCTTGGTCGCTATTCGAGATGTATTTGAAAAGTTTGTTTCCATTCTTGTTCATAACTCTGCGCTTATTCGAAATTTTCTTCCTGCTCGATAACTTGTTTCCTATGGCGTCGTTTCCTAATTCAATATTTGGTTCTACTCGAATTTTGTTCCCCATTCAGACCCTGTTGATATTTAAGACTTTACTTCGGATTACATTCCTAATTAAACTTATGCCTTTCAAAACCTTGTTTGAATCTTGCTTCTATTCGAGATTTCATTTGCAGATTTTGTTTTCGATCTTAAAATTTTGACTCGTTCCCTATGAGATTTTATTTCTCATTTGTGAATTGTTTTTCGTTCTATTCACGATCTTGTTTGATCTTGCCTCGTATTTTGAGATTTCACTTGTTTCATATCCGCTATTTAATACCATGTTTTCATATTCATTTTTTCATGACCTTGTTTTATATTATTGGTTCTATTTGAAATTTTGTTTCCTATTTGAACTGTGTACTATTCAAGAATTATTCCTACTCGAAATATCATTTTGAAACCTTGCTTGAACCTTCGCTTCTATTGATGCTTGTTTGGGATTCTATTTCCTATTCCAGAATTTAAACTTATTTGAGATTGTTCTTCATCTGCGGCTTTGTTTCAAACTTATTTGAGATTTGCTTGTCGCATATTTACGATCCAATACCTTGTATTCCATTCACTAAATGATACATGCTTTCCATTCACTCTTCGTAACCTAGCTTTCTATTTGAGATTTCTATTTGTGATTTTGTGTCCTATCTGCGACTTTGTTAATACTTGATTTTCTATTGTTCACTGTGTACCTTATTGGAGAATTCATTCTCAATTCAAGTTTTGCTTGAGATTTCATTGATATTCGAGATTTTATTGAAACTTGTACGAAATTTTATTTATTAACTTGTCTCCTATCTAATACCTTGCCTCAGTTCATCCTTCGAGACTCTGTTATCCCTTCGGGATAATGTCCCATATATGGAATCTTGTTACCATTCCAGATATCAGTTGATATTCCGTCATAATTTAAAACTTCGCCCTGTCTGAAATTTTAAATCTCCCTGGTTGCCCTTTTGTACTCACTGATGGGATTCCTTGTCGTCTCTTAGTACCTAATAAATTCTTGTATTCTAACAGTCAGGTAACTTCACAATTTCCATGACTTGGACTACTGAAACTTATTTTGAACTCCTTGAAACTCTTTTGAAATACCTAGGGATAAAGTCGAAAGGCTATTCGATGACCTACCATGGCATGACAGTTGCGCGCTGCAGCCATTAGCTGGATTATGGAGACTGAGGGTTCACTGCAGCCAGTAGCACACTGGCGAGGCAGGAACTTTAAGTTGAAATAATTTCAGACAATCATAGGTTTTCGAGTACTGTCGAGACTTGTCATATTCTTCATACCTTGATATCTTGGGTTGCTTTGTCAATGATTGTTGGAAAATGGATAAGGTTGACAGATTATTCGGTAACATATTGTTATTTGAGTCATGGAGCTGAAAGTCCACTGCAGTCAGATATATACTGTCGGGGTAGGGATTCTAGGCGAAGTGATTTCGAAAAGCTATATGTTCCCGGACACCATGGAAACTATATCCCTTTTTATATGATTATTGGATTTTGAGAATCACAGATCCTTGCACGTTCATCCCGATTTGATACTGTATCTCCTGAGTATTGTGTACGTCTCCTCAATCAACCATTGCTAAATTTTTCTTTTAGCATTTTATCGTTAGATCATTGAATTCCTCAAAATTGTATATTACCAGATTGTGACTTCGTACTTCGTTTGTGACTGGTCTAAACTTCGATCTTAAGTCATGTCTATCTGACCATGATTTTCTATCTTGTTCTAGTCTACCTGTGTTAAACTATCGATTCTTGATCATACCTAATAATTGTGTCTTCATGATTTTGCTCCTCTAAGATGTAATTGAACTTCATTCCATTCGTGCCTATTTAATCCTTGATCATTGTTAGATCGTATTATTTTTCGTGTGTGTAATTATTATATTTGATCTCAAAGGCTCAGGGCGTCTCAGACTTGCACAAGATCAGCGGAAGCACTGGACGGACAGCAGCAGACGGCCACGGGAGTTCGCGGTGGGAGATAGAGTGTTCCTAAAGATCTCACCGACTAGGGGCGTCATTAGTTTCGGCAGAGGCGGGAAGCTCAGTCCGAGATTTATCGAGCCTCTCGACGTGACGGCACAAATTGGCGAGGTGGCATATCGACTAGCGCTTCCAGCCAGCTTGGAGGGAGTGCACGACGTTTTCCACGTGTTCCAGCTTCGACGTTACATTCCGGACCCGAGCCATATGGTGGACTTTTCGGAGCTAGAGATGGATCCGACTTTAACCTATGGGGAGCAGCCAGTGGAGATCCTTGATCGGAGAGAGAAGCGCTTGCGGAACCAGACTATCCCACTTGTCCGCGTCATGTGGAGACACCACTCTCCGGGAGAGTCCACATGGGAGCGCGAGGACGAGATACGGCAGCGCTATCCCAGTTTGTTTGTTTGAGTGTACTTTGATATTGGGAATCTTAAATACAATAAAAAAATGAATTGTGTTTGAACCTTCTTGAGATTTTGCTTTGAGATTGATTTGTTGTCTCTCGAATTTCGAGGACGAAATTTTTTCGAGGGGGAGAGATTTGTAACTCCACTTTTCCCAATTTTGGTGAAATTTAAATTTTTAATAATAAATACTTCATTTCTTTTATTATAAATATATAGTTATGAGTATTTTTGGAGGGAAGGAATTTGAAGCAGGAATATATTATATTTTTTTTTAATTTTGAAAGTTGGTTACAACTATTTGAGTGGTCCCCAAAACTTTTGAATCTTCTAACAAATTTCTAACTGTTTTTCAATCCATTCTGCAATTAATGAAAAGGAAGAGGTTTTTTTGTATAAAATCATTGCGGAGGGGCTTATATAAAAATGTTTGTAGCGGGGGGGGGGGTGTTTTTGCAAATGTGCAAACCTTCTTTATTAAATTCTGTTGGAGAGAGAGAGAGTTATTTTCTCACTCGTTTTCTTTCCAAATGATTGTTTTTTGCTGAGCACAGCCCCCATCCTTTCGAGCCCTAGCTTGATCCTCCGACTCCAGCGTCGACGAGCGGTGGCCGGCGATGACGAGAGGTGACGTGTTCCCGGCAAGGCAACACCCTTTTCAACGGTGACCTCTCCACTGTGGCGGAGTCTTTTCCAGAGCCGACGACTCCTTGTCGAGCGGTGGCCGTACCTCACCGGCAACAGCGGCGACTAGGCGGCGCTCAGCTGCGGGTGTCTTCTCGACGAGCGGCAATTTCATCCCTCGACAGTTCTGGGCAGCGGGTGACTTCTCGACGAGTGCGTCCTCAACAGTCTCGGCGACGACGGCCATTTTCTCCGATCGATCACGACTTCGATCGTGATCAGTTCCACCAACCTCAGGTTCGATTTCATCATTGCGAAGTTAGCTTGCAGCGAATAGGGCTTTCGTCTCGAGTCTGTAACCATTCCTCGCGCTGGTGAGTAATTTGTATCAGTTGTTGCGAATTTTGTATCCACTTTTTCGTATGGAGATTCTGGAGCAGTTCTTTTGATACAATTGATCGATCCTTGCTTATTTTTCTGGGATTTTTGATCTTGGGATTTGATCGGGTTGATTGTAGGTTGTTGATAATATTTTCTCAATTTGTGATATTTTTTTTTAGTTAGACAACTGTTCTTAAACTTGCTCTGTTCTTGCATGATGAGTGTTCGACGGGAGGTCTGAACCAAATCAACTATCAGTTGGGGACTCAAGAACATCGGTATCGGGCATGCCAAGCACATTCGGAGGCTACAGGTAACTCCTAATTTATCTTCTATGAATGTCATGGGCTGGGCAAGACTGTATCGGGATTTAGTGGGAGAATTGATTGAATCGTGTCCAGGGTGTGTCTTGTCGCCAGGTGCAGTGTGTAGTGGTGTCCGCGTGTGCGTGTCCAGAGCTTTGTCCGAGTTCAGATATGTGCGTTCGTGTCTTCTTGTCCAAGACTGTTAGTGTCCAAGCTTTGAGTGCAGCAGGATGACTAAGGTGTGCACATCATGTGTTGGAGTTGATAGTAGTAGTAAGCGTGGGAAGGGGGTCGTATGGCTAGTCAAGCAATTTAGTTAGCCGTTAGATTCAAATTGTAGGTTAAATTTGTACTGGTGACTGGGATTTGTATATTTTGTTGGATGTTCTGTCTGTAAGTTTGGATATGGTGTTGAATGCAATTGTAGTATGGCCTTAACCTGTGTACAGGCAGGTTGCTAGGTAAAGAGATTGATGGGTTCTAGTATATTTTGTTGGGTGTCGAATGGCCAATATTGCTATAGCTAGATGTTGTTACAGGTTTTTGTTATTTTCGATTGTATAGATTTTGGTTGCGACCGTGGGACTTTGGGAATGAGGTTGACTGTTGCTACGAAAATACATATTCGTTGGATTCAGTTGTGGACTGGTTCTTGCTGAGTTGGCTTATGTGTTAAACCTGTGGACTAAACTCTGGTCAGTATGGGTTGACGATTGATGGGTTTGTGTTTTGAGTTGATAGCATAAGAATTAATGTAGTTTTCTATTTTGGGCCGAACCTATGGTAAGATAGGCTCTAAACATGTGGTCGGGGTAATATTGTTACTTAATATTTTTATTATTCTTTTATTATTTACTAAGAAATGTTAACTATCTTATAGTACTTTCTAGGTAAAAGATATTTTGCTAAGAAATGTTTAGTACTAGAGTGTTTGGTCGAGTAATTATGTAGTTGTGGATGCTTACTTAGTGTGTATTAAGTTAGTTAACTATGTATATAGGAATTAAGCATTGACATATCTAGAGACTATAGAATTGTGCTTAACCAACTTGTACCAAATTAACAGGAGGACATCTAGCTCCGATCTTCACCCGTACTTTCCCGGAGCAAAGGCAAGTACTTTTCTACGGTTTTGTGCATTTACATTCTTGTACCCTTTCTTGTGACACATCATGGCACGATATTCATGTACTCCTGTATTCTTGTACCCTTGTTCTTGTACTTATTAGTGTCGGGTGGGGAAATACACTAGCCATGTGACCAATCTCGGTTACTATATATTCCTGTTCCTAGCTTAGGCCTCGTACTGTGCACGCGGGTCCTAAGTCGTACCACCATATTCATGTACTCCTGTGCATGCTCCTGTACTCACCCCAGCCGGTCACATGGACTAGATGTATTTCGATATTGTGCACTTGTCATGTCTGGTACTTCAGGATTATAGTTTCATTTCTGTACTTAACATGTTCCTGTACTTTACATTCATGTACTATAGTTCTTATACTTATTTCCTGTACTACTTTCCTGTACTTTCATGTTCATTCCTGTATTTTATTTCCTGTACTCCTGTACTCTGTTTATGTTTTATTACCTAGAACTGTACTTTGCTCCGCTCATGAATAGAATATATTGCAGGTATGCTTGCAGGACATTGTTCTACTCTATGGGCCAGAGCCCAGGATTTAGCTGAGCAGGATGAGGCTTAGCTTGAGGCTTCAGGTTTAGATTACTTAGCTTTACTTTGAGATATTGACTTTAGAATTCATAGCACTTTTCATTCCTATTGATTCTGGTACATTATGATATCTGGATTTGTGGATTATGGTGATCATTCTGGGATACATTTTTAGATGCTGTGATTCTATACTTTCATGTTTATCTGGTTAGTTTTCCCTAGCTTGGTACATCTTACTTCGTCGTATCTAACGACGAAGGCTGGGCGTGTCCGACTCGTGTCCGATTATTCGGAAGCGGGTCGTGACAAGATGGATGTGAAAACGGCTTTCCTAAATGGTGAGCTGACCGAAGAGATTTACATGCAACAGCTAGAGGGATTCGTTGTCAAGGGTCTTGAAGACAAAGTCTGCAAGTTGGTGAAATCTTTGTACGGTCTTAAACATGCTCCCAAGATGTGGCATGAGAAATTTGATAAAGTTATAAGGTCAAATGGCTACATGGTCAGCGAGACGGACAAGTATGTTTACACGAAGTTCGCTGATGGAAGAGGTGTGATCGTTTGTCTGTACGTGGACGACATGCTTATCCTAGGTATGGATATGGGTTGTGTCATTGAGACAAAGAAATTCATCTCGAGCAAGTTCAATATGAAGGACTTGGAGGAAGCTGATGTGATCTTAGGAATCAAGATCATTCGGACAGACACTGGACTAGCGCTGTCACAGTCTCATTATATTAAGAAAATGATCACTCGTTATGGGTATCGGGATCTTCCAGGGATCGATACGCCGTACAGGTGTGATCTGAAGCTGAAGCCTAATTCAGGGTAAAGCGTCAGGCAGCTGGAGTATGCAAGCATAATCGAGAGTTTGATGTATGCTACTACTGCCACAAGGCCTGACATAGCTTTCGTCGTGGGAATGCTGAGTCGTTTCACGAGCAACCCAGGTGTTGAACACTGGAAAGCTGTGAAACGAGTTATGAGATATCTCAAGAAGACTCAAACATATGCACTTTACTACAACGGAGATCCGCCGGTAGTAGAAGGCTTCAGTGATGCATGCTGGTGCTCAGAGGTGGAGAGCGAGAGGTCCACAGGTGGATTCATTTTCACAATGGATAGAGCTGCTATATCGTGGAAGTCGAAGAAGCAGACTATGCTCTTGCGGCCATCTATGGAATCTGAGTTCTTTGCACTTGATACCGCAGCCAAGGAAGCAGAATGGCTTCGGGAGATCATGTATGATTTTCCAGTAGTTGGGACGCAGATACCGATGATATCGATATACTGCGACAACCAGGCGACTACGGCGGTGGCATCACATGACCGCTTCAACGGAAAGAAGAGGACTGTGCGATTGAAGCACATGGCATTACACGATCTTATCAAGAGAGGTGTTATTGCAGTGATTGATGTTCGGAGTCAGGAGAACCTGGCGGATCCGTTCACCAAGGGCCTCAAGCGTCAGCTGGTTGACGATACAGCTTGTAAAATGGGCTTGAAGGCATTCTGATATTGTATTATTGTATTCCTACCATAAAGTTTTATGCTAATAGTTCAAAGAGAAATCTACTAGGCATCTAGCTTTTGGTTCAAGGGAGGACCACTAATCGAAAGAATATCAGGAACGGTTGGTACATGTTCTATTGGGCATGGAGAGGTTACGGACCCACAACCACTGTTGTCTACTGTTGTTTTCTGCGAAAAATGGATCCTGTGGGAAGGTTGGCTTAAATGCCTTAATGAGTTCTCAGGCAGAGTGAATGTCTGGTGTGCTTTATAGGAAGCACGGTAGAACAGCACTATAAGGAGTGAAACTCCATGCTACTGTGGGGTGACTCCACCATGAGGTTCCCAGGCATGGGATAATGCCTCGGCTTTGCTAGCCAAGTCACAGCGGCATAGCACCGCAAATAGGCAGTTAGCCTAATGCTGTATGTTAAAATAAAGAGAGGGATAGTCAGCACTACAAAGAGGAGGAGTTCCTCATGTTACAGTGGCACGACACCACAATGAGGTACCCGGTTAGGGATAAAGCCTCAGCCTTGCAAGCCATGTCGTTGCGGCGTAACACCACAAGGGAGCCTAAGGCTTCATGCTAGGCAGTTTGGCACTACAAAGAGGCGGTGGCCTCATGCTACAGTAGTATGACACTACGATGAGGTTCCCGTTACGGGATAAGGCCTTAGCTTTAAGCCATGTCATAGCGGCGTAGCACCGCAAGGGAAGCGCATAGCGCTTTATGCCATGTCTCTTTATAATGAACTCACCTATAGTGTATGGACAGAGATCTCAGGCCACCTCTTGAGGGTAAACTTGTAGAGGCCCAAAACTATACACTGAAACAAGGCTGGCACAGGGCCTTTAATGTGCAAGCCAGAAGCACATGTAACTACGTTATATGAGTGGGAAGAATTTCAGCTATGGTGCAGAATTCAAGGCTTAGTCCATTCTTGTATTATAGTCTGTTGTTTGACCCATACGGGAAGATTCAAGTCGTCAGCGACATCTCTCCTAATGTATGATGGACAGTTACTATGGGGAACACTTATACCCATATATAGAGATATGTGGGGGATTGTTGGGTTTTGGCCTTTTCATTGTGAATTTTAGTCCCACATCGGTTAGGCCAAAGGAGTTGTATATCTATATATTGTAGGAACGAAATCGTAAAGCAGAATACTCGGGGGGGGAGGGGGTGAATAGTGTAGGCAGCAGAATATTGCTAATTAAAGCTTGTTAGCAGTTAGATCATAGAAATAATAATAATCACAAAGTAATAACTGTAAAGAAAAGAGTGATCAGAAGGCAAACACAAACATAGAGATTTATACTAGTTTCCCTCTTGTGAGTGTAGTAACCCTAGAGGGGGGTTGAATAGGGTCAAGCTAACTAATCAAGCACTTAGCACAAGCTAATGGGTAATTTAAAAATATAAGTGCAAGAGAAGAAGCAATAACAATACCGACACACGATATATCCTGGTATCCTCCCAAGGGGCACTCCAGTCCCGAAAATCTCTCCGGCTTTAATTCACTATTTGAGTAAATAGTTACACACGAGTTTGGATCCAAAGAACTCACCAACTTCTTACACGAGAGCTTTAGTCCGAAGGCCTCTCCAATTTCAACTAAGAGTTTGGATACAAAGACTCTCCAACTTCAACCGAGAGTTTGGATACGAAGACTCTCCAACTTCAACCGAGAGTTTGGATACGAAGACTCTCCAACTTCAACCGAGAGTTTGGATCCGAAGACTCTCCAACTTCAACCTTTCATAATAGGTTTTGATCTCCTTATTCAACAAGATGAAGATCTTACTTTTCAACTCAATAACTCTAACAAAATTTGTGGATGGCAAATAAAAGCTTTGTAGAGTTGTTTTGGATAGGCTTTGGTGGTTTATAAATTTTTAGGCTCAAAGCATCAACCTTGAATGAAGGGGTTCAAGGCTATTTATAACCAAAGCATTGAGAAGAGCTCAAAGGCAACTTTTCAGTCAGCGATCGGTATACTGTCGGTATGAATCGGTATACCGTCGGAATACCGGTCTGGAATTACAACGGCTAGAAATATAGTCGTTAGGATCATTAAATGTTAGAAATATGACCGTTGGATTTTCAACGTTACTGAATCGGTATACCGTCGGTATAGATCGGTATTCCGTCGGTATGCCAATTTTGTAGACAGAAACTTTCTGTGAACAAAAATCGGTATACCGTCGGTATGCCAATTTTTATCCGAAAATGATCCTGGGCTAATTTCTACCCTAGCTTTCGATTTTGCAATCCATTTTTTGTATTTACAATTATTCCTAAGACTCATTACATACTCCAGAAATACTGTAGCAGGTGCAGGCTTCTTCAGAGTCTTGAAATGATGAGGACATGACTTGGCTTCTTCCTTTAATAGGTGCTGGCTTTTTCTCTTGGCGGCAGCTGTCCAAAGATATCCAGTTTGTGAAAACTGAATACCTTTCGGGAGCTTCGCCCTCGAACCCCCGACGAGGGGCGCTGCCCCCTCGACCCCCGTCCGCTGACCGGGCAGCCGAACCCCCGAGTGCGTGGCTCCGGAGATGTCGTCGGGTGGTTCAGAGAAATCTTGTGGGATCCGTCATCTTTGGCCCACCATGATTTCTTCATTGCATATGTCCACATTGATCTTGCTTATTGCTTTTCTGTATGTACATGTTAGACGAACAAAGCAATATACATAGTAGCAAGTATGATAAGTTAAATGCACATTAGGACAATGCTGAGTTTAAGTATAAGTGCTAAGGTGATAGCATAAATGTTAGTGATGTCATAATGATTAAACTTAATTGAATGACCACAATAAAAAACATAGTTTTGATTTTGGCAACCCGATTAAATTTAAGATAAATAAGCTCATATCACTAATATGTAAACTAATTGGCACATATCACCAAAGGTATAAGTATAAGTAGAAATGCTATAGCGATAGTATGAAGATTAGTGATAATGAAATGCTAAACTTAACATATTAACCATATTCGAAAACATGATACAATCATTGGGCCAATAATTTCCCCCTTTTTGATTATGCCAAATTAGTTAAGTTTAGTATGGACACAATAGATGCATGTATCACTAATATACAAAAGACATAAGTAATATCACTAAAAGCGTACTACTTAGATTATTTATAAATACATACTTAAACTTACTTCTCCTCCTTTGACATGATCAAAAGTAGGCTCTCCCGTACTAAGAGATAAAATAAAATCAATCTCAAGCATAGAAATCAGAGCATGGAGAAGTCATAGACAATCATGATCAAGATATACTAATGAAAAACAATGGAAGAAGGATGTAATGACAAGTTTATAAAGCTACATTGCCAATGTAGAACATCAAATTTTTAAATGAAGCTTGTCAAAACACAATATAGTTGATAAAACAAATAAAATTAAAAAATAATCAAAAAATAGTTTTACCAACTTGAAATCCAAGAAAGAAACTCCAAAACATAATATGATATGAATTAAAACTCTAGTTTTGGAAGGAAGCGATATACCAATTGAAATAAAAGATTTCAATCAAGGATTTCAGTCAAAAGCCCACGAGGATTAGATAATTGCAAAGTAATTGATATAAAATAATCTCTTTATTTGCAAAATCTATTTGCTTACCCAAGTTAATGCATTTGAACTCAATTACCTTATCATGCTATGTGAATATCCTTTAGAAAAATATGAAGGTAAAGGAGAAAAATACTTGAGAAAGAGACATTCAGTCGACTTGAATGCTCCCCCTCAAAGTATTACCAATATAGATAAACAAGAATTTTAGGTAAGTCCTCAATAAGAAAAGTCAAATCAATTACACATATAAGGAAAGCCAAAACAATGAAAGCACAATAGTCATCAAGATAAGATATGAAAGTTAATATTAACAAGATGACTTATTTAATCCATATAAAAGAGAGAGATAAATAATAAAGTCACTTTCATACACTCTCATAAATCTTTCACAAATAAAAATATCATGACCTCAATCAATAGGATATAAAATAGAAGAAAATATGGGTCCATGATGAACTAGGTATACGACATATTACATGATATAAATGAATTGAATCAATTGATTTGCTCCCCCTCAATATATGCGTCTAGTTCCAAAGCACTTATAGCATAAAATATATAACTAAAGGATTTGGGGGTAAATCAACTATGGATTTCTCCTCTTTGCTCAATGCATATAAGGCTACAATATTGTCAAAAGACGAATAATATCATCTTTAGTCAAGAAGAGATCCAATTAATAGCCGAAAGATGAAAAATTAGAAGAATATTCCAATTAAGCACGTATAATCAAAAGATGGCATACATTAATCTATATAGAAGGATCTAATATTTAAATATGATAGATCAATGTATGTTATCCTTTGAGAAAATGTCATCATGAAAAAGAATAAAGTCAATTAAGAACAATCATGATGATAGACAGAATATAGCTCAAAAATAAAATAAAAATAAAACTTAAATATCATGTCCATGATTATCTAATTAAGAAAGAATCAACCAATTTATTACTTTACATAGACTAGGTATGTTTTACCATATATGTACCCATCAATAGGTAAAATCCAAACCTTGCTAATGGTAAATAATAATCTATAAAGTTCAAATAGCAAAGGCCCATATGTGGCAATCCATGAGTAGTCAAAGTAGAGTAATAAATTAGTTTGATAATCACATAATAAGATAATATATGACTACTCAACCATTAGGATCTTTTATCAATAAAAATAAACAAATTAAACATGATCCAACAAATCTCATAAAGAAAATTCCAAATCTATATTTATGATAAAATATCATAAATCAATAAAAAAATATGGAAAAGAGTCATTCTCATTTAAATGATTGCAAATATAATAAAAAAAGAGATGTAAATGATAATACGATAGAATCATGAATCAAAAGTGAAAGAAATTTAAGAGATACTTGCTAATGACTAATATAGAAGAAGACTTAAAGAAAGGAATCACAAATCTCCAAGAGAAACAAGATCTAATCAAGAATTTGTAAGACTAGTTTTAGAGACAAACATATGTATCTAAAATAGGATGCAAATTACATCTAGGAGAATCATAAATCTTGTTTATGTAAACTAGCATATCATATATAGATTGAAAATAATAAAAAATAGCTACAAGAGTGAAAGTGAACCAAATTATATAGCTTAATAATATATCATAAATAAGCAAGCTACATAACTAATTAAGATTAATGAGGTAGGCCATTAACAAGATAAATGTGGTCATTAACTCTTAACTCACTAACAAAAAAAAAATACTTGCTTAAGTATAGAGTTCACAATATGAGTAATGCATTTTAAAAGAACAAAATGATTTATAGACTCTTTACCAAGCAAGAACAAGAGCATTGGATAACAAATAACTGAATTAGACTCTTATCAAGTAAATGACAAAAGAGATGTTCAAGAAAACACAATAAAACAAATCTCTTTGCCAAGTAATGAGATTAATCCAAGATAATGAATTAATAGATCGATTTAGAGAATGCAAAATATTATAGCCATTATGAAATAAGTGTATTCTCTAGAAATGAAAAATCTTAACACAAAAAGCTCAAACCATAGTAGCTAAAGTCATAAGAAATATGATATATCAATTACATGTATTCTCATGTGCTACAAAAACTATTGGACAACAATAATTCAAAAGAAAGCATAAACCCAATGAATGAGCAAAGAAAGATCATTAAGATCAAGAAAGCAAAAGAGAGCGAAAGATAGCAAGAAACATATTTTTCTAAAAGCTTTCATAGTGCGCTATAGAAATATATATATAATATATAGATTAGAAAATATGCACTAATAGAGGAGGGAGTTCTAAAATGCAAGATAAAGTACAAAACCGTGTGATTCTTTAAAAGAATATCCATAAATAGTCATGTGCAAGACATAAACAAATATTTTCTCTCACCATCCCAACTTAAAGATATAAAACAAATAAATATCAAAAGCTAGGAATCTTATATATATATATGAAACTATATATATCACAAATGGGCATACATGGAAAGATCAAAAATAAAATAAACAAAAAACATGTACCCATAAGGTCAACCAAAAAGCCAAAAGGATATGATCAAAATAAAGCTTTACCGAAGAAGCTAATTGATTCAAGAAGAGATACACAAATTTGGTCAAAAGAATCAATAGCTAAAGTATGAGATAAGCACAAGTTTGAAGGTAACAAGTATAATTAAATACTCTTCAAGTCAATATAAAACTTTAGCTTAACTCATATGCTCACATAAAGATATTTATACAAAAATATATATCAACATAAGAATTACATGATCTACATGTAAATAGAAATTTAATGAATATAGTCATGTATCCTTAATTTATGTTTGAAAAACTATCACAAATTCAAAACACATATAAATAATCTTTATTAGGCAAAGACATAATTAATTCATAAGAGGTTTAATCAAAATAAAATATGAGAATCAATAATGAATATATTATATAAGCACAAGGTTAAAATGGAAGTATAAGTGTATACTTGTCAAGTGATAAGAATCTTGTGCTAAACACATATATTCACAAATACCGATTAATGTAAATATAACATATTAAAACCAAATCGACAAAAAAAGTAACTATCTCAAAAACTTTAAAGACGGAGAGTTAAAATCATATTAACTCAAATCAAAATCCAAGTTCCTATAAACTAGAGTGATATACATGCTTCATAGATAATGACTAATAGTAAAGTGCATGCATAGATAAATGTGTCACACTAACAGAAAATGAGTGATAAACTACATAGTGTAAACTAATCATTTAAGCTAAATAACTAATCATGCTAGATAAGAGAAATAGCTAAGCATGCTAGTATCCTACCTCTTATTGATTTAGATAATAAGCAACTAAAGTATATCAATGAGAGCTAGTAGCAAAATATCAAAGAAACATGCTAGATTCTACAAATATAAACGATTTAAAGAGAATCATTTAGCATGTTACCAAAGTGGCTCCAGTGGCCATACTTTGTGTTGGTGTAATTGCTTGGAAGATGACCTTTGTAGCTTTACAACCACCAACACGCTTTTCGGTGCTATGTCCCGATACAAGAAGCTCCACCTACAACATTAGGCGAAGACTTTGGTTTCCAAATAAACTTGGATCCACATTTGTTAGATTTAGGGACCCATATAGCATTTACTCTAACATTGGTAGTAAAAGTCCTACGAATAGGGCATGTAACACTCATGTGTCCAATGCGAGAGCAATAAAAGCACCTAATGCTAGTGTGTGCACATGTATCAGAATGAGCATGGTTATGAACATGTGACATACTAGAATGATGAATATCTCTAGAGTGAGCATCAGAAGATTTGGTTTTAAGAATATTATGTTCTAATAACAAATCATCATGCATGCAAGTAAGAGAATCAAATTTAGCATTTAAAATATCATTCTTTTTTTCAAATAAAGCAATTCTAGAGATAAAGGTATCATTTTGTTTCTTTAAAGAATCAATAGAAGAATCGTGCAAAGAAGTTAACACATGCGTTTGACTTTTAAGATCTTATATAGATGAGGAAAGAGATTTAATTTTTAAGATTAAAGCCTCATTCAAACTCTTTAAAGAAACACATGTTGAGTTTTGAGAATCAAGTCTAAATAATAAATAATTGTTTTTATTTCTCAAAAACTCATTAGATTCTTCTAAATGAATAACCTTTTCTGAAAGTTCTTCATTTGTAGAATGAAGGTCATCAAGAATCTCTAAGGATTGGTTAGCCATGGCTTTTCACTTAGAGCATTTTTTGTATTTAGAAGAAACATGACAGTCCATGCTACAAGAAGTAAAACCCTCTTTATCGGAGGAGGAGGAATACAATGCCATAGAAAAAATAACAAGGATCTACTCTGAGAATATTAAGCCTAACAATAGAGTCCTTGTTCCGATACCAATTGTAGTAACCTAGAGGGGGGTGAATAGGGTTAAGCTAACTAATCAAGCACTTAGCACAAGCTAATGGGCATTTAAAAATATAAGTACAAGAGAAGAAGCAATAACAATACCGACACACGATATATCCTGGTATCCTCCCAAGGGGCACTCCAGTCCCGGAACTCTCTCTGACTTTAATCCACTATTTGAGTAAATAGTTACACACAAATTTGGATCCGAAGAACTCGCCAACTTCTTACACGAGAGCATTAGTCCGAAGGCCTCTCCGACTTCAACCGAGAGTTTGGATACGAAGACTCTCCAACTTCAACCGAGAGTTTGGATACGAAGACTCTCTAACTTCAACCGAGAGTTTGGATCCGAAGACTCTCTAACTTCAACCTTTCACAATAGGTTTTGATCTCCTTATTCAATAAGATGAAGATCTTACTTTTCAACTCAATAACTCTAACATAATTTGTGGATGGCAAATGAAAGCTTTGTAGAGTTGTTTGTGGATAGGCTTTGGTGGTTTAGAAATTTTTAGGCTCAAAGCATCAACCTTGAATGAAGGGGTTCAAGGCTATTTATAACCAAAGCATTGAAAAGAGCTAAAAGACAACTTTTTAGTCAACGATCGGTATACCGTCGGTACGAACCGATATACCGTCGAAATACCGGTATGGAATTACAACAGCTAGAAATATAGCCGTTGGGATCATTAAATGTTAGAAATCTGACTGTTAGATTTTCAACGTTACTGAATCGGTATACCGTCGGTATAGATCGATATTCCATCGGTATGCCGATTTTGTAGACAGAAACTTTCTGTGAACACAAATCGGTATACCGTCGGTATGCCAATTTTCATCCGAAAATGATCCTGGGCTAATTTCTACCCTAGCTTTCGATTTTGCCATCCATTTCTTGTATTTATAATTATTTCTAAGACTCGTTACAGACTCCAGAAATACTGTAGCAGGTACAGGCTTCTTCAGAGTCTTGAAATGATGATGGCATGGCTTGGCTTCTTCCTTTGATAGGTGCTGGCTTTCTTCCTTGGCGACAGCTGTCCAAAGATATCCAGTTTGTGAAAACTGAATACCTTTCGGGAGCTTCGCTCCCGAACTCCCGACGAGGGGCGCTGCCCCCTCGACCTCCGTCCGCTGACCGGGTAGTGGAACCCCCGAGTGCGTGGCTCCGGAGATGTCGCCGGGTGGTTTAGAAAAATCTTGTGGGATCCGTCGTCTTTGGCCCACCCTGATTTCTTCATTGCATATATCCACATTAATCTTGCTTATTGCTTTTCTGTATGTACATGTTAGACGAACAAAGCAATATACATAGTAGCAAGTATAATAAGTTAAATGCACATTAGGACAATACTGAGTTTAAGTATAAGTGCTAGGGTGATAGCATAAATGTTAGTGATATCATAATGATTAAACTTAATTGAATGACCATAATAAAAAACATAGTTTTGATTTCGGCAATCCGATTAAATTTAAGATAGATAAGCTCATATCACTTATATGTAAACCAATAGGCACATATCACCAAAGGTATAAGTATAAGTAGAAATGCTATAGCGATAGTATGAAGATTAGTGATATATTAACCATATTCAAAAATATGATACAATCATTGGGCCAACATTGAGGACTAGTCCAGTCCGAAGAACTCTAGCTTCCAGTTGAATCACTATTGGAAAATCCCGCAAGTTTTTCATACGAAATCCTTGCAACTTCTATAGATACGAGCTTTGATACGAAGAACTCGACTAACTTCAGTTTTGAAGAGTCTTTCTTCAATCAAGCCTCTGATTACAATTTCTCTGAAATCTTCTAGACAATACCGTACCGGCAAATTGACTAGAGAATTGTAACTGACTTGAGATTTAAAATAGGAAGCTTTTTAGAACTCTTTGGAAGAAACATAAGCTTTAGAAGAGAGAAGATGAAAGCGAATGAGTGTGTTTAAAAAGATCAGGATTCTTCTCTATTTATAGTTTTTCCAAAGACAGAACTCTGACAGAATTCGGACAGAACTCTTTGTAACAAATCGCAACTGAAGGAAGACCAAGTTCAAAATCCAACGTTCACATAACTTTTACCTTGGCCGAACTCTGGCCGAACTCTGTCAGGGTTTGGTCAGGTTTATTTTGGCTTTTTGAAAATCCTTCAGAAGCTTTTTGTAAAAGTAGATATTTTTCAAAAACATAGGTCATTTTAAAAATGATAGGTCAGTTTTGAAAAACGATTTCGGATAGCCTATTGCCAGTACGACTTGGTGTGCATTGTATTCCTAGACTCAATAAAAAAGAAAATTATATTGCGTTAGAAAATACAGTCTTGAGTGGCAAACTTAGCTTCGATCTTGAACTGAGTAGATATCCAATCTTGATCAGTGTCCAAAACGTCTTTAGTAAACATCTGAATTGTTTTGTATATCGAGACAGAGTTTGATCAATTATTAAAATCAGGTGTGACCATAACCAATGGGCCAACAATCTCTCCCATTTTGATAATTGACAAACCTTGACCGATATAACATCTTTGGTCTTTATCAATTCAAAATTGTACCGATTGTACCGAGATATAAAATAAAAATTGTTCATAACCTATTTTCATAAAGATGTTAGATCTTATTTCTTCCCCGTTGTCACTTAGCAAAATAATTACGAAAGAGAAAGCTTCCCCACAATAAATGCATAAGTAACAATCAGTGAAAAAACACAAAAAATATGAATAAATACATTCAACACAGGCATGGTATAAATATCACAGACAAAAATAAGATAAACAGATAATAATTATCACAGGAAGTTTCAATGGAAGCATAAGTAAAGATAATGCTATAATAAAAAAGCTGAACTGAATAATATCCATCAAAAGTCACAAATCATGTCCAAATAACTAAAAAGAGTACTGATACTATCTTGGAATGTCGGAGCATTTTCAAGTAAACAAAAGACAAAATCAACAGTCTCAAAAGTATGACATCTCAAAAATAATCCTCGCCATCATTGTCATCAGCTGCAGTGCCAGCATCTCCAGATGAACCAGCTCCAGATGTGCCAGCTCCAGAGGTGTGTGGAGTAGCACCAGAAGTACGATACCAATCGTAAGCGTTCCCTGGCTGGAACAGAGAGTGGACCGCCTCATCATCAATGCGGTAACCAGATACAGAAGGGTCTCTAGGAAGAGAGCTAGCAGAATGACCCGTCTGTACAAATTTGAGATCGACAAATGAGTTGGCAATAGCCTGGAACCGAGTCACATCACGGAACTCATATTTCCTGGAAGTGTCAACAAAGAACGTCTGCAGATCCGATAGGTGCTGATGAATACCCTCAAATGTCATAGGGTAAGACTGAGGAGGAACAGGTGCAGTAGGAGCAGGTGCAAGAGGTGGAAGAGCAGTGGCAATGCTGCGACGAGAAAGCTTAAGAAACTTGGGCTCAGGGTCCAGAGCACAAGTGGATAAGTCTATGTCAAAACGCTGAAAGATGCGTCGGATAAGCATCGCATAAGAGAGGTTGCGGTCTCTTCCGCAACATCTACCCATCATCTGAATGATAGTCTTAGGGGCAGAAAAAGGAATCCCCTTAATAATGTGATATAGGACAGAAAGTTCTAGGGCAGTGACATCATCTTTTAAAGTAAATTTGGAAAGTAGAGTGGAATAGATGATGCAATGTAACTCGTAGTTAAACAAGTTCAAGGGCCTCGAACTTTCCAGGACGAGCACGTGTGGGCGCACAAAGCTCATTCTTGAAACTAACAAAAGTCGTGCCCTCGAGAAAATTGAAGTAAGTGATGTCATCGAGCGGGGCACCTTCGTTTGGAAGACCAAGGATTTTCACTAGCAGTGCATCATTGAACTCGATATCTATCTCGCCAACACGAGTCCTTGCGATAAAAGTATCTAATACGAAGTTACAATAGAATAATATAATGGAATTAGTAGCTATAGGAAATTATAAGGTAACAAAATGGTGTAACCCTAATGCCTCAAAGTAGGAACGGTGATCAGAAAATACAATCCACTTAATCGGAGAGCCAGTGCATATAGTGAGCATAGCAAAATCGGCATACCAAAGCAATACTTGGTCATGAGTTTTGAAGTAAAACTCATCCGATACTCCGTCATCCGATTGGACCGGGGAAAAGAAGAAATTCGTGTACGGATCAGAAGACGATGCCTCTTCACTGGCATGGATCTTCTTCCTCTTGAAAGGATTAAATCCCTTATGCATTCTTTCCCAAAACTAGAAACCCTAAAAATTTGAAAGTGGAGGAGAGAAGGAATTATACCTTATGAGAATCAAGTATGCTGTAGAGGACGCGATTCTCCGCACAAATCCAAATTTTGGATAAAAATCTCCACGTGGATTGGAAGATATGGAATGGAGAAAAGCTAGGATTTGGGGTGATTCGGCTGCTGTTGTGATGAGAATAGATGGGTTTGGAAGTAAAAAAGAGGAGATGGCCTCGGGTTCTGTTTAAAATGCATACAACACCAAACGAACTCTGGCCGAATTTGAACCGAACTTGGGCCGAATTCGCCTAGGGTTCTTTTCGGTTTTTTTAATTTTTTTTGTGGGTCATGTCCTTTTCATCAACTCATTTCAAATATTTAATTCAAAGTTTAGTAATTTTAAATTTTAAATAATATAATTAATATTATTTTATAAATTAATATTCTTTACTCAGCAGCTGTTTCAGATTAGCTGTAGGAGTACTGTACCAGCTAACGGAGGTTCACCGAAGAACTCTTAAATACCGCTTCGCTTCGATTGTAGTCGTGGTGACAGACAGAATCTTTTTAGGCTTGTCTCAAAAACAGTTATTGAGTATTGAATAAATTAATAACAAAACAAAACTAATTAATATTATTGATGTCTAAAATTCTTAATTCTCGACGTAAATAATTGAAACGATCTTCCGTTAGAGGTTTTGTGAGTATGTCAGCCAACTGATTCTGTGTGTCTATGTATACAAGGTCTATATCTCCATTTTATTGATGATCTCTAAGAAAATGATGTCGAATCTCGATATGCTTAGTACGAGAGTGACATACTGGATTCTTAGTCAAATTAATAGAACCAGTGTTATCACAGAAAATGGATATGTGTGTGAAATGCAATCCATAGTCTTCTAAAGTTTGCTTCATCCACAAAATTTGTTCACAACAATGTCCTGCGGCGATATACTCTGCGACAAAATTTTACTTTTTGCTAAACCAAGAGACTAGGGCTTTTTCTAGGAAATGACATATGCCGCTGGTACTTTTTTTGTCTACTTTGCATCCGACAAAATCAGTATCAGAATAACCGGTTAAGTCAAATGACGTAATTTTGGGATACCATAAGCCGACAGAAGAAGTGCCTTTAAGGTATCAGAAGATACGCTTAACTGCGCATAGATGTGATTCCTTAGGATTGGCTTGAAAACGTGCACACAAGAAAATACTAAACATAATGTCTGGTCGACTAGCAGTTAAGTACAGTAAGCTACCGATCATACCTCGATACTTACGTATGTCAACGGGTTTGCCTTGTTCATCAATGTCAAGCTTGGTTGAAGTTGCCATTGGAGTGCTAAGTGGTTTAACTACTTCCAGGTCGAACTTCTTTAATAGATCTTTTGTGTACTTTGCTTGATTTATGAACGTCCCATTGTTGGTTTGTTTGATTTACAGTCCAAGAAAGAATTTCAGCTCTCCCATCATGCTCATCTCAAACTCATTCTGCATACACTTTAAAAATTCTTGACAAAGAGATTCATCAGTAGATCCAAAAATAATATCATCTACATAGACTTGAATCAAAAGAATATTGTTATTCAAAGATTTTATAAACAATATAGTGTCAACCTTTTCCTTTGAAAAATTATTGTCAAGTAAAAAAGAGCTTAGACGATCGTACCAAGCACGAAGGGCTTGTTTTAAACCGTATAAGGCTTTCTTCAACTTGAAAACATAATTAGTATTTTTGAAATCAATAAAACCTGGAGGTTGAGCTACATGAACTTCTTCTTTTATAAAACCATTCAAAAATACGCTTTTAACATCCATTTGAAATAACTTTGAAATTATGAAAACATGCAAATGCGCATAACATACGAATGGATTCTAATCTCGCAACAGGGGCATAAGTCTCATCGTAGTCGATACCTTCTTCTTGATTGTATCCTTGAGCTACGAGTCGAGCCTTATTACAAGTCACTAAACCATTCTCGTTCAGTTTGTTTCGGAATCTCCAAAGGGTGCCAATGACCGCATGATCAATGGGCTTGGGAACAAGTTCCCAAACTTGATTCCGTTCGAATTAGTTTAATTCCTCTTGCATAGCATCTAACCAAAAATTATCACTACATGCTTCTTCAATGTTTTTGGGTTCAAGCTGTGAAATAAAAGCAACACAAGAAGCTATATCTTTATTAGAGGAATGAGTACTTACACCCTTGGTAATCTCACCAATTACCAAGTCCTTTGGGTGATCTGCCAAGAATTTCATTTCATTTGGCGTGTCCTCAGGATTGCTGGTTCTGGCTTCTTTGCTTGAAAGTTCTGAATCTTTGTGTGAAGGTTTTGCAGTAGCTGTACTTGGTGTAATCATATCTTCATTATCGTCATCGTCTGAATGTTGATTTAGTTCATCAAACTTAACATTAATTGATTCTTCGATGATCATGGTTCTCTTGTTGAAGTCTCTGTACCCTTTGCTCTTTGCTGTATAACTTAAAAATATACTTTTATCGGCCTTTTCATCAAATTTACTCAAATTGTCTTTAGTATTAAGAATAAAGCATTTACAACCGAAAATCTTGAAATATGAAACAATGGGTGTTCTATCAAACCATAGTTCATAGGGAGTCTTTTTCGATATAGGTCGAATTAGAACCCTATTGAGAATATAGCACGCTGTATTGACAGCTTCAGTCCAAAAGTATCTAGGTAGACTAAACTGGTTCAATATTACTCTAGCCATTTCAGATAGAGTTCTGTTCTTACGTTCCACAACTCCATTTTGTTGTGGAGTCCTAGGGCAGGAAAATTTATGCAAATAACCGTATGTGTCACATAATTGCTTGAACTCTCTATTATCAAATTCGCCTCCATGATCACTACGAATGCGAGTAATCATGAAACCTTTTTCATTCTGTACTTTCTTGCAAAAGGTGATGAATTCTGACAAAGCATCGTTCTTGCGTGCAAGAAAATATACCCATGTGTATCTAGAGAAATCATCTACAATGACAAATGCATATAACTTACCACCTAGACTAGTAATTCTACTTTGTCCAAATAAGTCTATATGCTACAATTGTAGAGGTCTAGTGGTACTTACAGCGTTCTTGGATTTAAAGGTGGATCGGGTAGCTTTGTTCTTTTCACATTCGCTACATACCGTATCCTTCTTGAAAGAATATGTCCGGTAAGCTGCGTACCAACTTCTTTGTAGATAGTTTTGAAATTGTGTCCATGTTTGCATGATCGAGTCTCATATGCCATAGTTGACTCTTAATGCTCTTGGCCATTAAGCATCTACCTGCTTTGTTAGCATCTTCTAACAGATATAAAACATATATGTTGTCTTCCCTGATACCTTCAAAGATAGTACTACCAGTTGAACTATCAACTATAGTACATTTGTCTTTGACGAAGTTAATGCCATAACCGTGATCCGCTAAATGGCTTATGCTGAGCAGATTATGTTTTAACTCGGTAACTAGACAAACATCTTTAATCACAGGATAGGGAGCCTTACCAATGTCACCGATACCGATTATGTACCCTCTTAAATTATTACCGAAGGAGACGTATCCTTCTTCGGCAGTCTTGCGAATAATGAAGCATCACCGGTTATGTGTCGTGAGCAGCCGCTGTCGAGAATCTATTTGCTTCTAGCATGTGAAGGGCGTTCCACTTACAAAATAATTTACAGATGAAACTCTTGGTACCCATTTCTTGTAGGGTCCTGACAGGTTAGTTTTTGGTATCCATGCATAAACATTTAAATCTACTAACTTTTTGATTCTACACGCAGAAGATATATGACCAATGAGGCCACAATAATGACATTTTGCATGTTGAGTGTTAAAACTTGTGTGAGGTGCATGATTGGTAGGTTTTGGTTTCCTAGTATAGAAAAACGCATGCCTATTAGTCTTCTTGGGCATAGGTTTGGTATGGTTTGATCTGACAGTGTTTGGTTTGGGTGTGTTCCGATGATTCGGTAATTGACACGTGTTAGAATAGGAAGCAGCAACTTCAGGCCGTTTTCCTAAACTAATTTTTAACTTTTTGGAGGTGTCATATAATCTAGTGTAGTCAGATGTAAGTATTTCTATTCTGACTTGTGCACACTGGAGACTTTCTCTCCTTAGATAGGTCTTCCTTTAGCTGGATAATAGTTTGGTCTTTTTCTTCGGATAACTTAATAGTCTCGTGTAATAACAGCTTAATAGATGAAAGCTCACCAGACTCAATAGAAGAGTCATTATTTCTAACATCAGCTAATTGGTCGGTAAGTCTTCCTATATCACCTTTGTACTCTTTGAGTACCTTCTTAGAGGTTTCATATTTACTACACAGTTTTCTGTAGTCATTTAACAGGTCACTGAAAGCCTCTCATAGTTGCTCAAAGGTAAAATCATCATAAAGATCAAACAGAGGATTTGTGATTACCTGATCGCAAGCCATCAAGCATATATTTGCTGCATCATCTGATTGTTCGTCTTCTGAATCACTGGCTTCGCTTTCATGCCATATGCTTGTGTTGGCATACTTCCTTGATGTAGATCTCTTCAGGTAGCCTTTGTCATATTTGCTGCTTTTTCTTGTTGATGATGATGCTATTGGACAATCTTTCTTCATATGTCCTTTCTTCTTACATTCGTAGCAATTAGGATCTTCCTCGTTGTTGTTGCTGTTGCTATCCTTTGTTCTTCTGTTTAATCTCATGAACCTCTTGAATTTTCTTACCAGAAGAGCTTGATCTTCAGAGTCAGAGTCGCTGCCGTCAGAATCATCTTCAACAGTTCTTCTATGTTTAGCCTTGAGAGCGATCGACTTTTCTGACTTCTTCTTTGGTGTAGCATCTTCAAAGTCTTGAAGTTCTAACTCGTGAGTGAGTAGCTTACCCATGAGTGTTTCCAGAGACATTGTTGAGAGGTCGTTTCCTTCAATGATTGCTGTAGCCTTTGGAATCCAGTTCTTTGTGAGAGTTCGTAGAAGTTTGCAAATCTTCTCATGGTTACTGTATTCCTTGCCTAATGAAGACAAATGATTTACAATATCCAAGAATCTCGTAAACATATGAGTGACTGAATCACTCGGCTTCATTTTGAACGCCTCGAACTCTTGAGTAAGTCTGTTGATCTTTGACTCCTTGACTTGTGTTGTTCCTTCGTGGGTTACTTCGAAAAATTTTCACACTTCATTTGATGTTGTGCAAGTCGACACCCTGTTGAATTTAGTTCTGTCTAAAGCATAAAATAAAGCATTAATAGCACGTGCGTCAAGACTGGCCTTTTTCTTTTCATCCTTCATATATTTATCATAGGATTTTTCAACTAAAACTCCATCAATGTTAATACGAGGAGGCTTTTTGTAGCCATCAATAACTATAGACCATAAGTCAAAATCAAGAGATTTTAAGAAGAAACTCATCCGTATTTTCCAGTAAGTGTAGTTTATGCCGTCAAACAGTGGAGGTCTGTTTGTGGCTTAGCCTTCACTTGTGAATTTCACAGTTGCCATGTGTAATACTGTGATCTATATAACAATTGAAAATAACTGAATATAACTGTAATTTTACCTTACTTTACCGGTATAATCTGCTCTGATACCAATTGTAGGAATAAAATCGTAAAGCAGAATACTCTAGAGGGGGATGAATAGAGTAGGCAGCGGAATATTGCTAATTAAAGCTTGTTAGCAGTTAGATCACATAAATAATAATAATCACAAAGTAATAACTGTAAAGAAAAGAGAGATCAGAAGGCAAACGCAAATACTGAGATTTATACTGGTTTCCCTCTTGCGAGGGCTAGTCCAGTCGGAAGAACTCTAGCTTCCTGTTGAATCCACTATTGGAAAATCTCGCAAAGTTTTATACGAAGTTCTTCCAACTTCTACAGACGCGAGCATTGATACAAAGAACTCGACCAACTTCAATTTTGAAGAATCTTTCTTTAATCAAGCCTCTGATTACAATCTCTGAAATCTTCTAGACCGTACCTTACCGACAAATTAACTAGAGAATTGTAACTGGCTTGGGATTTAAAAATGAAAGCTTTTTAGAACTCTTTGGAAGAAATATAAGCTTTAGAAGAGAGAAGATGAAAGTGAATGAGTGTGTTTAAAAAGATCAGAATTCCTCTATATTTATAGTTTTTGTAAAGATAGAACTCTGACAGAATTCGGGCAGAATTCAGACAGAACTCTTTGTAACAAACCGCAACTGAAAGGAGACCAAGTTCAAAATCCATCGTTCACATAACGTTTACCTTGGCCGAACTCTGGCTGAGTTCTATCAGGGTTTGGTTAGGTTTATTTTGAGAAAAAAGTTTTAGCTTTTTGAAAATCCTTCAGAAGCTTTTTGTAAAAGTAGATGTTTTTCAAAAACATATGTCATTTTAAAAACGATAGGTCAGTTTTGAAAAACGATTTTGGATAGCCTATTTGCTAGTCGACTTGGTGTACAATGTATTCCTAGACTCAATAAAAAAAGTTATATTGCGTAAGAAAATACAGTCTTGAGTGGCAAACATACCTTCGGTCTTGAACTGAGTAGATATCCAATCTTGATCAGTGTCCAAAACGTCTTTAGTAAACATCTGAATTATTTCGTATATCGAGACAAAGTTTGATCAATTATTAAAATCAGGTATAACCATGACTAATGGGCTAACATATATTAGCTATGCTATTTTAGAGATGCACATGTGGTGTGGAGGTGCACATGGGTGTGCCATGTGGGATTATTTTTTAATGAGAAAAAAGGCTAAATCAATAATTGAAAGCATTCATGCTTTTTGCTTTTGGAAAATTTATTTCCATGGGAGCTAAGTCCCGTAGGAGCTTAGCAACTCGGACTCGGACTCGGGCTCATGGGCTCATTAGGCATAATGTGGCATTTTGTTGGCGCACTTTGCACTTAGCACGTCAGCATCATCGCTAGGCGCAAAGTGCGCTTAAGTTGTACTCATTGCGTGAGCCACTTGCGCGGCCAGGCGCGCTGCCAGGTTGCACAACCAGGTTGCATAGGCCATGTTACGCGGCTCGGTGCGCTGTCAGGTTATGCGGCAAGTTGCGCTGCCAGGTTGCGCAGCCTAGGTTGCACGACCAGATGCGCGTCCAGTGGTGCGACCAGTTACGTACAGTTGCACAGGTGGTACAGGTTGTGCAGGGTGCACAGGGCGCACAGGTGGCGCAAGTAGCTCAGTGAGCGTTCAGCGCGTGGTGTACAAGGTGCGCAACTTGCTTCAGATCGTGCCTGTGCATGATCTGAGCGATTACTGCACGTTCAGAGTGGTTATTACCACGTACCGAATATTGTGCTAATCGAGCAATTGCTACTCGGGCCTATAAAAGGTCTCTTCTCTCTCACAGGTTGAAATACACACGCATATACAGAGAGTTACAAAAGTTTACAAGTATTTCTTATCATAAGTAAACATGATTCTTGAGAGAGAAGAGAAGTGTTGCACCAGCGTTGCTTTTGCACGGGAGTCCGTGTACGATCCGAGGAGTCAGAAGAGCAGAAGTGTTCCAAAGTTTTTTGACGAACTTGTTGGTTTCTGGAAGCTATTCGTGTGGGGCGAATTTAGCTTTGAGCAACGGTGATCATTCATCCCAGCAGGATATTCATCCATCAAACGTCAGTCATCTTCATCTTCTTCGCTGCTGTGGATTATGAAATCTTTTTAGATTCTCGTAATATCGTATGCTGCTGTAATGAGATCTTCTTAGATCTTCGTTAAACTTCCGCAACCTTCCTAGAAGTGTTGCGTTGGAATATTGTTTTTACAATTGTTTCATCTTCTCAGTTTTCCATCGAAAAATTGTGCCCCGATAATAACATGTTAAACTTCAAGCTCGGAGAAATTGCTTTCTTTTTGAGTTGTCATACTCTGTAATGTAGTAGCTGTCTTGAGTAATAACGTGGTAGGGTCACTTAAATTGGTAATCGGTCAAATGTCGGACGCTCAGAATTTTCATTTTATTGCGTCGACTGTCCAGTTTGGCGAAAAAACTGCTTACAGATTACAGTAATGTTGATATGTCAAGGTAGCTGTGCATTCTTTGGCATATTGGCTGTGAGAGGGGTGGTCAGTGTAACTATTTTTGAAACAAGAGTAGTCGTGTAATACTCATTATACACTCATTAAACGGGAAGGGAGGGGGAAGAATTTGGGGGTTTACTGTATTTATTTCCAAAAGTACCATTAAACCTGTCTACTTGTTAAAATTAATCCAAAGGGTAGCAATAAAATTAATCCAAAGGGTACCCTTATTCCATATATATATATATATATATATATATATATATATATATATATATATATATATATATTATTTCTGAAAAAGATCGTTAGATGGAAATCTTGATCTCTTAAGAAGATAGATGGATGACAACAACTTAGCAGGCCAAAAAAATTATCCAATTCTGCTGGAAGGATAAAAGCAACTTAGCAGGCGAAAAAAGATTACTGCATTTCTGCTTGAGTGATTAAAGATCACAATTTTATTGCTGGGGTGATTAAGATCACCGATGCTCAAAGCAAGATTCGTCCTATGCGATCTGCTTTCAGGAACTAGCAAGTTCGAAAGAACTTCTGGAACAGCCGTACAGCGCACAGCAGCACTGCGGCTCCTGCGCAGCTCCTAGGCATGTACCTGCGTATGCGACTCGCACAGAGACGAGCGTACGGGCGCATCAACTGCGCACAAGACGCCTTTCGTCGATGCTGACGTGCTAAGTGCAAAGTGTGCCAACAAAGCACCACTTTGCGCCCTTGAGCCCGAGTCCAAATTCGAGTCTAAGTCGCTAAGTCCCTTCGGGCTTAGCTCCATAAGAAAATTATCCCATGAGCATGCCAAAAAGCATTAATGCTTCTTTATTGGGTTAACCTTCTTTCCACTAGAAAAATACCTCCACATGGCACCCATGTGCCCCTCTTCATGTGATCTCTTAACACAAGCAAAGCTTTATATAGAGATACCATTCATTTTGCCTAGGTAATATGGTACTATCTTTCTAGTCTCTAAGGCAAAAACACCAATAATAGGCAAAAACACCAGCAATCTTCCACATATCTTTATATATGGGTTGAGCATTCCCCACAGTGACTATCCTCATGCATTAAGATAGACGTCGCTACGACTTGAATCTTCCCGCATGGGTTAAATAACAGCATGATACAAGAATGGACTAAGCCTTAAATTCTGCACCATAACTGTAATTCTTCCCACTCACATAATGACATCAACTGTGCTTCTGGATGCACATTAAAGGCCTTATGCCAGCCTAGTTTTGGTGTATGTATCTTGGGTGTCTATAAGATTTCCCTCGAGAGACGACCTACATCTCTATCCATACACTTTAGGTGAGTTCTTTTAAAGAGTCTTTGGCATGAAGCATTTTGCTTCCTTGCGGTGCTACACAGCTATGACATTGCCCAAAGCCGAGACACTGTCTCATGTGGTGTCATACCACCTCTTGCATGAGGCCTAGCCTCTTTGTAGTGGCAAACCACCCAACATGAAGCCTTTTGCTTCTTTATGGTGTTACGTCGCCGTGACATGGCTTATAAAGCAGAGGCATTGCCTCATGTGGTGTTACCCACTATAACATGAGGCACAACCTCTTTGTAGTGCTGCCTATCGCTATTTATCATATAACATTAGGACCTCTTGTCTATGTGTGGTGCTACACCACTGTGACTTGGCCCGAAGCCAAGGTTCTACCCTTATGTGGTGTCACCCTACTGTAGCATGGAGTACTACGCTCCTTTGTAGTATTGTGCTACCCGTACTTCCTGTAAAGTATGCCAGACATCCCAGATGCCTGAGAACTCATTAAGGCTTCCAAGCCATCCTTCCTCAGGACTTTGTTCTTTCTAAAGAATAATCAATAGACAATAATAGTTCTGGGTTCATAATCCTACAACATCCTAAAGGATTGCCCACTGCTCCTGATATTTTTCCAGTCAATGGTCCTTCTTTGAACTAAAAGTAGATGCCTAGTAGATTTCTCTTTGAACTAATAGCATAAAGCTTTGTAGTAGAATTACAAAGACATAATATCAGAGTGTCTTCAAGCCCATCTTACCTACTGTGTCTTCAACCAGCTGGTGCTTGAGACCTTTGTTGAACGGATCTGCCAGATTCTCCTGACTCCGAACATCAACTACGACAATGAATCCTCTTTTAATAAGATCATTTACTACCCTGTGCCTTAGGCACACAGTCCTCTTCTTCCTATTGAAGAGGTCATTTGATGGTACCGCTACAGTCGTCTGGTTGTCGCAGTAGCGCACCAATAATAGGAAGATAATACATGAGCTCCCGAAGCCATTCTGCTTCATCTGCTGCAGCCGCCAGTACATGGGACTCAGATTTTATAGAAGAGTGAGACAACATAGTCTGCTTCTTCGACTTCCACAATATAGGAGCTCCACCCATGGAGATGACATATCCTCATATGGACCTTTCACTCTATACTTCTGAGCACCAGCTTGCATCACTGAAGCCTTCCACTATCTTTGGATCTCCGTAGTAGTACAGTGCATACTTCTGAGTCCTTTTGAGGTATCTCATAACCCTCTTCACAGCTTTCCAGTACTCCACACCTGGATTGCTCGTGAACCGACTCAGCATCCTCACGGCAAAAGCTATGTCAGGCTTTATGGCAGTAGTTGTATACATCAAACTTCCGATGACGCTTGAGTACTCCAACTGCCTGACGCTTTTCCTTGGATTTGGCTTCAGCTTCTTGTCACACCTATACGGCATATTGATCCCTGAAAGATCCTGATACCCATAGCATGTGAGCATCTTCTCAATATAATGAGACTGTGACAATGTTACTCCAATTTCCGTCCGGATGATCTTTATCTCCAGGATAACATCAGCTTCCCCTAAGTCCTTCATGCTAAACTTAGATGAGAGGAACATTTTTGTCTCAGTGACACTTGCTAGATCTGTACCCAAGATCATCATATCATCCACGTAAAGACAAATAAAAACTCTGTTGACCCAAACTAGATCACAGTTAACCTGATTTAGATAATTAACAAACCGATTTCTGATTTGATCCAATACGACACATCAAGTTTAAGACAGAACATCATCTATGATCAAATACAACACATCAAGTTCAAGACAAACATCATCTACAAGTTGTTGCATTATAAATTTAATTTGTTCTCAGTCTATAATTTTTAATTTATTGAGTCTAGAAAAATATATATGTTGAGTCGCACTGTGTCATCTCAAACCCTAGACACATTTCTCTAAGCTTCATCATACAAACAAACCAATTCCTAAACCAAACCAAACCACCCTCACCCATATAGGGCTTCTGGTCTGAGGTAGACAGAATTTGGGTCGAACTCTACCTAAGGTAGAACTCGTGTCGAACTCTGCCTAAGGTAGAACTCGTGCCGAACTCTGCCTCCTTAAAACTAGCAACCTAATTTTTAGGAATACCTTGCTATGAGCTGTTCAACGTTCGAATTTTTGAATATTTGGGACAGAATTCTGACCGAACTCTGCCTCCCCTGACTAGTATAAATAGAGTTTGATTTCTCCCATTTCAAATCATCTCTCACTCTCAAGCTTTCTATCTTCTAAAGCCTTATATCCTTTAAGCCTTACTCTTCCAAATCTCCTAGCCACAAAACTTCCTAAGCCCCAAGGTGCTTAGTATGATTCAGCTAGAAGTTCTGTGCAAGAGTGAAAAGAAATCACTTGGAAAATTCCAAATTTTACATCTGCGAAGTCAAAGTAGTCGAGCGCCTCCAAGGCTCGTGTCTGTAAGAAGTTGGCATGCTCTTCTGACTAAAGGTGCATGTGTATCCTATTTCACAAATAGTAGATTCAAACTCTGAGCAAGAGTTCTCGGGCCTGGAATAGTCCTCCACGAAGGAAACCAGGATATATCACTGTGTTTACATTTGCTCTTCTAAACTCTTTTACTTTTTGCATAATTATTCTCTGATTATATAGTTGCTTTCTGGACTTTACATAGAGTTATTTTTAATTGGTCATTATAGACACAAACTCTATTCACCCCCCTCTAGAGTTGCCTACACGTTACTTCAATTAGTATCAGAACATTGGTCTCTTGATAAAGGATTAACATCCTAGTGCTGATCTATGACAACTACATAACCCATTTTCACCAACTACGATGAAGGACAGTCCACTAATAGGCCACCCCTATTTGATGGAACCAACTACACTTACTGGAAGACAGAGTGAGTTTCTATCTAAAATCTCTAGACTTTGACTTATGGACCATAGTTACATATGGTTATAAGAAGCCTGCTAGAATTGTAGTCGATAGGAACCTCATAGAGAAACCTCATGACAAATACACTGATCCAAAAAAAAAGGCTAGTCAAGCTGCTAGGGCTATTAATGCTCTCTTCTATACTATAGACAAGACTGAATTCAATAGGGTATCTACATGTAACACTTCACACGAAGTATGGAAGCTTCTAGAAGTGACTCATGAAGGAACCACTCAAGTCAAGGAATCAAAAATCAGTCGGCTAACACAGGTACGAAGCATTCAAGATGAAACCCAACGAGACGATCAAACAAATGTTCACCAGATTTTTCGACATCGTCAACCCTCTATCTTCCATTGGAAAGAACTACTCCAATCATGAGAAGATACGCAAGGTGCTAAGGGGTAAACAAAGAACTGGAACCCCAAAGCCACGACAATCATCGAAGGCGATGATCTCACTATCATGTCTCTGGAGACTCTAATGGGCAAACTAATAACGCATGAGCTCGACCTCAAGGACTTTGAAGAAACTGCTCCAAAGGAAAAAGAAATCGCTCTAAGAGTTTATCGGCGAAAGACTGCTCCAGATGAAACAGACGATGATGACTCCAAAGGTGATGATCAAGCTCTCAAAAAATTCATACGCTTCAACCAAAGGAAGAAGGAACAATAAAAATACGACAATGAAGAGCCTATCTGCTTCGGTTGTAAGAAGATAGGGCATGTCAAGAAAGGCTGTCCTACAACAAAGAAAGGGAGTCGATATGAAAAGTTCATACAAGAATCTATCCTCTTGAAAGTATGCCAACACAAGCATCTGGCACGAAAGCGAAGCCAGTGACTCAGAAGAAGAAGAAGAGGAAACTCTCCAAGATACTGCAAACGTCTGCCTAATGGCAACTTCCGATATGGTAACAAATGATCCACTTGATGACTTTACTTTTGATGAACTTGGAGATGATTTTAGTGATTTACTTAAAGATCACAAGAAGTTACTTAGTAAATACAAACACGCAAAGGATAAGATTAAGACTCATGAAGCTGAGATTCATAGACTATCATGCCTACTTGATAATGTTAAAGACATCACCCACATATAACACTGAGGAGTTATCCAAGCATACATGATGCTCAATCACGTATTGAGAAACAAATACATGATATTACCATACTCAATAAAGAGCTTACGGAAGAGAAAAAGAAGTACAATACTGCATCTGTAAGAATTAATGCTTTGACTGTCAAATATGATGAAATGTATACTGCCTCTAAAAGATTAGAGATCAGGATAGAAAAATTGGTTATTCAACCTCAAACTCAGTCTCACGGTTACAACACTTACACGAGACACAAGACTACTCATCACAAGAATACACGACATAAAAAAATATACATACACATGCTGCACACAAATATGCTTTCATGTACACATATTCTCATGCAGCACGATAATCACCCACACATAGACATCATTATCATCCTTCTCCTAACACAAACATGCATGTTACATGTTACTACTGTTATAAATGTGGACACACTTCACCACAATATAGAATTAGAAGATTAGTTGATTTAAACATATATGCATAGGTACCGAAGACTAACATTTCAGGACCCTCAAGAATTTGGGTACCAAAGGTCACATCTACTCATGGTGTAGGTGGACCTTCCTTCATCTTCTATAAGCAAATGGATTCTCGATAGTGGGTGCTCGCGATATATGACTGGAAATGCAAATCTTTTTGCAACACCATCGATAAAAAAGGGAAGGATATATATCCTTCGACAATAATCTAAAAGGTTATATTATAGGTAACGATACTATTGGTAATCCTCCCTTTTCTGTCATTAAAGATGTCTGTTTAGTAACAGAGTTAAAGTATAACTTGCTCAGCATTAGTCATCTTGCTAACAATGTATATGCTATTAACTTTGGGAAAAATAAATGCTCTATATATGATAGATCATCTAGAGACATTACTTTTGAAGGGATAAGAAAAGATAACATTTATATATTCTATCTCTCGAAAGATACTAACAATGCAGGAAGATGCCTCTACGCTCACAACGATGAAAGATTACTATGACATATACGTCTTGGACATGCAAACATGGATACTATATCAAGACTTTCAACCAAGAACCTAGTAAGATGACTACCAGATATCACATTCAAAAATGATACGGTATGTGCCGAATGTGAGAAAAATAAGGCGACAAAATCTTTATTTAAATCCATCAACTCTGTAAGTACTACTAGACCTTTGTAACTTCTTCATATGGATTTGTTTGGTCATAGTAGAGTAGCTAGTCTCGGTAGAAAACTCTACGCCTTTGTGATTGTTGATGACTTTTATCACTTTACTTGGGTTTTCTTTCTTTCAAACAAAAGTAATACTATTTCTGTTTTCGAAATTTTTGCTAAAAAGGTACAAAACGAAAAAGGCTTCATGATTACTTGAATCCAAAGTGATCATGACGGCGAATTCGAAAACTTTGATTTCAAATTTTTTTGTGATTTAAATGGTTTTAATCATGAATTTTCTTGTCCTAGAACTCTCCAACAAAATGGTATTGTGGAGCGGAAGAATAGAACTCTTGGCAATATGGCCAGAGTCATGTTGAATCAATGTTCACTTCCGAAATATTTTTAGGCAGAAGCTGTAAGTACATCATGCCATGTCTTGAATAGGGTTTTGATTCGACCTATTACGAATAAAACTCCCTATGAACTTTAGTTTGGTAAAACCCCAGCTATTTTTTATTTTAGAGTGTTCGGTTGTCGCTGTTTTATCCTGAATACCAAAGATAACTTAGGCAAGTTTGATGCCAAAGATGACGAAGGTATTTTTCTTGGATATGCTTCCAAGAGTAAAGGATACAGAGTATTCAACAAACGCTCCATGATTATCAAAGAATCTGCTAAAGTTACTTTTGATGAGAATAGTAGTACAATAGCTATTCCTGGTGTGAGACCCGTCTCACTGTATCAGTATTTTATACGGATACATGTTTATTTGAGCCGTATTTCGTATTTATCGATTTGCGTGATATTTTAAATTTTTCCTAAGTGTAGGATTTTTATGACTTGGTTTAACTCGAACTTGGTTTTATTTGGTTTGGTTCCACTTTGACTTGGTTTTATTTGGTTTAGTTTGGTTCTTTATGAGATGAGGTGTATGGTTTAGATTGAGTGGAGAGGAATGAATGGTGGAGATTGCTTGGACTTGTTATATAAGCCACCTACCACTCTCTCTCCTCCATTATTTTCATTTCCATCTTCATCTTCTTCCTTCAGCCCAAGGCAAGTACACCTTGCCGAATGTTGGACGATTTCTATTTCGTTTGTTCCATTCTCTTCCTTGTTACATTCTAAGCATGTTTAGAACTTGGAGTTTTCCATTTTGATAGCTAGATTGTGGTAGATCTAACTTTGTGGTACTTTCGGTTTTCATAGGTTTTGATCTGTTAAACTTGTATATTTTTGTAAAACTGATGGTTCCATGTGGTAGATAATTTTATTTTACCCAAATTTGACCCATAGAAGTATGGATTTGGGGTTCCCATTGTAGTTTGGTGGAGCATGGAAGCCATGGTATTTTTCCAAGGACGTGTTCTCTGTGGGAGCCATTAATTCCACTTCTGTCCGCATGAACATCTTTAAGCTCTGAGCCGCATGAACATTTTTATTAGCCTGGCCCTTTTATTTTTGTTGCTTGCAAGCTTGCATACATTTGCATGCAACTGCCTGAGCCGCATGGCCATTTGTCTTGACCGCATGAGAATTTATTGTAAGGCTTTTTTTTATATATTATTATTTATTTAATTGGAAGTGGGCCGCATAAGAATTATTGCATGGCTTCTTTTATTATTATTATTGTTTAATATAATAAGCCAGCCGCATATACGTGCAATATTTTGCAACGTGCACCTAATGCATACAATATTTTACTGCCTATTCTAAATATATGTTTAATGCAATGTTACAATGCACTATTCCTAATGCACTTTTCTTTATTTTTTCCAAAAGCCTTCCTGGAGAGAGCCGCATAGGGCTTGCACCAATGAGCCGCATATGCTTAATGGAAATGCATTAACTAAATGCATTCACATGGAAGCATTTAATGCATTACTTATAATGCTTGTCCAGGCATTCACATGCCTTGAAATCAATAAGCCGCATAGGAAGACTTAATACTTTTGCATTCAAGTCCCTATTCTTTATGACTTAATTGCATTTAAGTCCTTTTTCATTATTTCGTAATACTTTAAGTATTTTGTCCTTTATGTTCTAAGGATTTCCAAAGTGCTGTGCTTAAATGATTTATTGCATTTAGGTCCTTGCTTTATAGTTTAGGGCTTATTGCATTTAGGCCCTTACTATTTTATGATTTATGCTTTAAATGCTTGGATTAAGGTATCCTGAGAATGGAGCCGCATGAGACTGCAATTGAATGCATTTAAGGCATTTAAGTCCTCACCATTTTATATATTTTATGCCCTTCCTTGGAGAAGTGAGCCGCATGCAGATTTTGCATGTGCTTGCATATTTAAATTCCTTGGCCGCATGGCCTCTTCCCACTTGCTGGCCGCATGGCCATTGTACTTCTGGAACTTGAATTTAATATTGGCCGCATGGCTTTTATTGAGCTGCATGTACTTGCATAATATATTTTATTATATGTCATCATTGCTTGGCCACGTGAACCTTTTTCTTATTGCATTAATTGTGGGGGGTCCCACATAGCTTTCCTTAGTTGACTTGCTTGCTGAAGTGGAAGCTTGCATTCATTGCGGGTCTCACTCTCTTTGTCTTTTCTGATTACGGAAATGTTTCTTGCTGGCATTTAATTTTGGAGCCGCATGGCCTCCCACTCATTCTTGGCCACATGGCCCCTTTTTGTTATTTTTCTGGCCGCATGGGTGGCCTCCCACTCTCTATAACCGCATAATTGTTCTCCCACTTTTGGACCGCATGGGTCCCACTTTGATTGTTTAAATATTTTATTTGCCTGGATTGTGGTCAGAATTTCTTCCCACTCCCAACATGAAAATTGTAGAGTTTCTCCTTGGCTTCAAGAATATATATATTATTAATATATTATTATTTAATTGTGTAAGTTTCTTCCTTCTTTGATAAATGACATGACACGACGGTGACCCGTAGTGGTGCACTCTTGAAATGAACTTGACATGATATACCTGACATGCTTGATAGTGGCCCGCCGTGGTGCACTCTTGACCTGATAACTTGACCTGCTATACATGACACGACGGTGACCCGTAGTGGTGCACTCTTGAAATGAACTTGACATGATATACCTGACATGCTTGATAGTGGCCCGTCGTGGTGCACTCTTGACCTGATAACTTGACCTGCTATACATGACACGGCAGTGACCCGTAGTGGTGCACTCTTGACAAGTACCCTGATAATACTTGATAGCGGCCCGTCGTGGCGCACTCTTGATAAGTAATAATGATAATGATAGTGGCCCGTCGTGGCGCACTCCTGACAAGAATTAATTAGTATCCTGACACCGTGGGTGATTGTGCTTGTACAAATAATCCAGTCCTGTCTTGCATCATGTCTAGGGAGGGAGCTCCTGAGTACCACGGTCAGGAGTACCTATTGAAATGGACTAAGGCTAATAACTAGATTAATATATTAGTCATGAAGAGATTTCCCAGCTACAGGCAATCCCGTTACCTGGGCGCGCCTGGGATCTGTAGCCTGCCGTCGAGTAGGGCACATTTCCAGCACACTGTCATGTGTTGTACCCTTCAAGCTACTTAAGGGTACATGCGTTTCCTGGACGATGTACCCACCTGAATTCAACCCTAATCTTTCGTCCTGGGTAACCTGGATGGTCTGCAGGGCTTGTGGCTGTGGAATAATCTCATTGCATCTTGCTAGTAACTAGGCCTGTGATAACCCTAGTTAGTTAAAGTATCAAGCCGTACTTATTGCTTGGCCGTGAATGTTGGATGGAGTTCAGTCTGTCTAGTCTTGTCTTGATCTTGTACATGATTGTTACATGTCCTGATTTCTTATTTTATCTTGCCGATAAATGGTGGGAGAAACCAAGTTCTGTTCAGACGAAGGGTTACAACCCCGGTCCTTGTTTGGTTTACGGGTTGTAACCTGGTTATCTGAAAAGTCCTATGGTTATCTCATCGTATATCACCTTCCCAGTTCTATTTATTTAACATATTCTCCAGTTTACTTTATGTCAATAATGATTTACTTACAGTCTCTCTATGATCGGGGTGAGTGCATTGGTTCTGCACAAATCTCGATCCTCTCTTACTTATTGCTTGCTTTGTTTACTAAGGATTACTGGTTTTAGTTCATAGTTCGGCCTCCTTTGTGGTACTTGCTATTTGGGGTCTGACCCCACTGGTTTTGCATGGCCAGGTTCTGATAGAAGAGGCCGAAGGATCTACCGCGCCATCTACTCGACGGTGATCAGCCGGAGCACCAGAGTGCCTCAGTGGGTTCTTCTTCATCCTCCCACTGATATGTTAATTCTCCTCTTGTAACGTTTAGCCCCGAGCACGTGTTTAGCTCGTGTTTTGGTATTTTCCTTGATATTGTAGCCTACGGGCATAAACATGATATGTGTATTCTAGACTATAGCTAGTCCTTATCATGTACGACTAATACTCTAGCTAGTCCTCAGTTCTGTGGTACTGGCTTCATGATCAGTCATGTATATATGGTTAGGGACGCCTTACTATTGTATGTATGATGATCGTACTCCTTGCTCTTGTATAATTGCATGTGATTGAGATACCCAGGATTGTTAAACCATAGGGTTGACTGATGGCTTGTAGAGTAACCCCCATGTCTTGACAGCTTATACGTGATTTCAGAGTATTAACGTACTTTAGAATTGCGTAGCTGGCTATGTCTGCCCCCGCTCTCCGGTATTCTGGTTCTGGGGCGTGACATGGTTTTAGTGGTGGCGCCATGTAGGTCTGAATCTCGATTTTCAGATTTGTGGGGGTTACCATGTTTAGATATCTCAATCACGATTATCCTTATTGATCTCCTTCGGATTATTCTCTATCTCTGATACTTGACTTGATATCTGATTTGATCGTTGATCATTCCTGTTCCCATAATTTGATCTTGTGTCCTTCAACTTTCAAAGGCACTGTTCTTGATCCTTATGATTATCTTGTTCGTGTTTTGCCGAGGGCAGCTCAGCATTCTTCAGCCAGGCCAGTTATGGAGGATCATTCTCAACATGCAGGCAGAGATGTCAGTCCATCCCAATCAGTCAGTCGCTTCTGCCTTCGTATCTTGAGACATGTGATAAAGTTCATGCATCTGTTTTAACTACGATGACACGTCCTGGGTAGAGTCATGTCTTGAACTAAGTCATTGATACCGACTTACCTCGAGGCTTGACTTTTATCCATTTTTGGGAGTCAACTTAGGCCAGCGAGGACGTTGGTTTCTATACAACTGTCTCAGGAGACATATTGATCCATATGCCTCCAGCCCTTCTTGATCATGATTGTATTTGTTCTTGTGCATTTATTTACCGCTTACGCATTTAATTACATTACTGATTATTTTACCTTACTTATGTGCCATGCTTGATTTATTGAGATTGTTGAGTTTCCTGGAGCTTTTGTTTTGTTATCTTGCTCGACTAGCCTCAAGAAATTCCGAGGACGGAATTTTTCTAAGGTGTGGAGAGTTGTGAGACCCGTCTCACTGTATCAGTATTTTATATGGATACATGTTTATTTGAGCCGTATTTCGTATTTATCGATTTGCGTGATATTTTAAATTTTTCCTAAGTGTAGGATTTTCATGACTTGGTTTAACTCGGACTTGGTTTTATTTGGTTTGGTTCCACTTTGACTTGGTTTGGTTTAGTTTGGTTCTTTATGAGATGAGGTGTATGGTTTAGATTGAGTGGAGAGGAATGAATGGTGGAGATTGCTTGGGCTTGTTATATAAGCCACCTACCACTCCCTCTCCTCCATTATTTTTATTTCCATCTTCATCTTCTTCCTTCAACCCAAGGCAAGTACACCTTGCCGAATGTTGGACGATTTCTATTTCGTTTGTTCCATTCTCTTCCTTGTTACATTCTAAGCATGTTTAGAACTTGGAGTTTTCCATTTTGATAGCTAGATTGTGGTAGATCTAACTTTGTGGTACTTTCGGTTTTCATAGGTTTTGATCTGTTAAACTTGTATATTTTTGTAAAACTGATGGTTCCATGTGGTAGATAATTTTATTTTACCCAAATTTGACCCATAGAAGTATGGATTTGGGGTTCCCATTGTAGTTTGGTGGAGCATGGAAGCCATGGTATTTTTCCAAGGACGTGTTCTCTGTGGGAGCCATTAATTCCACTTCTGGCCGCATGAACATCTTTAAGCTCTGAGCTGCATGAACATTTTTATTAGCCTGGCCCTTTTATTTTTGTTGCTTGCAAGCTTGCATACATTTGCATGCAACTGCCTGAGCCGCATGGCCATTTGTCTTGACCGTATGAGAATTTATTGTAAGGCTTTTTTTTTATATATTATTATTTATTTAATTGGAAGTGGGCCGCATAAGAATTATTGCATGGCTTCTTTTATTATTATTATTGTTTAATATAATAAGCCAGCCGCATATACATGCAATATTTTGCAACGTGCACCTAATGCATACAATATTTTACTGCCTATTCTAAATATATGTTTAATGCAATGTTACAATGCACTATTCCTAATGCACTTTTCTTTATTTTTTCCAAAAGCCTTCCTGGAGAGAGCCGCATAGGGCTTGCACCAATGAGCCGCATATGCTTAATGGAAATGCATTAACTAAATGCATTCACATGGAAGCATTTAATGCATTACTTATAATGCTTGTCCAGGCATTCACATGCCTTGAAATCAATAAGCCGCATAGGAAGACTTAATACTTTTGCATTCAAGTCCCTATTCTTTATGACTTAATTGCATTTAAGTCCTTTTTCATTATTTCGTAATACTTTAAGTATTTTGTCCTTTATGTTCTAAGGATTTCCAAAGTGCTGTGCTTAAATGATTTATTGCATTTAGGTCCTTGCTTTATAGTTTAGGGCTTATTGCATTTAGGCCCTTACTATTTTATGATTTATGCTTTAAATGCTTGGATTAAGGTATCCTGAGAATGGAGCCGCATGAGACTGCAATTGAATGCATTTAAGGCATTTAAGTCCTCACCATTTTATATATTTTATGCCCTTCCTTGGAGAAGTGAGCCGCATGCAGATTTTGCATGTGCTTGCATATTTAAATTCCTTGGCCGCATGGCCTCTTCCCACTTGCTGGCCGCATGGCCATTGTACTTCTGGAACTTGAATTTAATATTGGCCGCATGGCTTTTATTGAGCTGTATGTACTTGCATAATATATTTTATTATATGTCATCATTGCTTGGCCACGTGAACCTTTTTCTTATTGCATTAATTGTGGGGGGTCCCACATAGCTTTCCTTAGTTGACTTGCTTGCTGAAGTGGAAGCTTGCATTCATTGCGGGTCTCACTCTCTTTGTCTTTTCTGATTACGGAAATGTTTCTTGCTGGCATTTAATTTTGGAGCCGCATGGCCTCCCACTCATTCTTGGCCGCATGGCCCCTTTTTGTTATTTTTCTGGCCGCATGGGTGGCCTCCCACTCTCTATAACCGCATAATTGTTCTCCCACTTTTGGACCGCATGGGTCCCACTTTGATTGTTTAAATGTTTTATTTGCCTGGATTGTGGTCAGAATTTCTTCCCATTCCCAACATGAAAATTGTAGAGTTTCTCCTTGGCTTCAAGAATATATATATTATTAATATATTATTATTTAATTGTGCAAGTTTCTTCCTTCTTTGATAAATGACATGACACGACGGTGACCCGTAGTGGTGCACTCTTGAAATGAACTTGACATGATATACCTGACATGCTTGATAGTGGCCCGCCGTGGTGCACTCTTGACCTGATAACTTGACCTGCTATACATGACACGACGGTGACCCGTAGTGGTGCACTCTTGAAATGAACTTGACATGATATACCTGACATGCTTGATAGTGGCCCGTCGTGGTGCACTCTTGACCTGATAACTTGACCTGCTATACATGACACGGCAGTGACCCGTAGTGGTGCACTCTTGACAAGTACCCTGATAATGCTTGATAGCGGTCCGTCGTGGCGCACTCTTGATAAGTAATAATGATAATGATAGTGGCCCGTCGTGGCGCACTCCTGACAAGAATTAATTAGTATCCTGACACCGTGGGTGATTGTGCTTGTACAAATAATCCAGTCCTGTCTTGCATCATGTCTAGGGAGGGAGCTCCTGAGTACCACGGTCAGGAGTACCTATTGAAATGGACTAAGGCTAATAACTAGATTAATATATTAGTCATGAAGAGATTTCCCAGCTACAGGCAATCCCGTTACCTGGGCGCGCCTGGGATCTGTAGCCTGCCGTCGAGTAGGGCACATTTCCAGCACACTGTCATGTGTTGCACCCTTCAAGCTACTTAAGGGTACATGCGTTTCCTGGACGATGTACCCACCTGAATTCAACCCTAATCTTTCGTCCTGGGTAACCTGGATGGTCTGCAGGGCTTGTGGCTGTGGAATAATCTCATTGCATCTTGCTAGTAACTAGGCCTGTGATAACCCTAGTTAGTTAAAGTATCAAGCCGTACTTATTGCTTGGCCGTGAATGTTGGATGGAGTTCAGTCTGTCTAGTCTTGTCTTGATCTTGTACATGATTGTTACATGTCCTGATTTCTTATTTTATCTTGCCGATAAATGGTGGGAGAAACCAAGTTCTGTTCAGACGAAGGGTTACAACCCCGATCCTTGTTTGGTTTACGGGTTGTAACCTGGTTATCTGAAAAGTCCCATGGTTATCTCATCGTATATCACCTTTCCAGTTCTATTTATTTAACATGTTCTCCAGTTTACTTTATGTCAATAATGATTTACTTACAGTCTCTCTATGATCGGGGTGAGTGCATTGGTACTGCACAAATCTCGATCCTCTCTTACTTATTGCTTGCTTTGTTTACTAAGGATTACTGGTTTTAGTTCATAGTTCGGCCTCCTTTGTGGTACTTGCTATTTGGGGTCTGACCCCACTGGTTTTGCATGGCCAGGTTCTGATAGAAGAGCCCGAAGGATCTACCGCGCCATCTACTCGACGGTGATCAGCCGGAGCACCAGAGTGCCTCAGTGGGTTCTTCTTCATCCTCCCACTGATATGTTAATTCTCCTCTTGTAACGTTTAGCCCCGAGCACGTGTTTAGCTCGTGTTTTGGTATTTTCCTTGATATTGTAGCCTACGGGCATAAACATGATATGTGTATTCTAGACTATAGCTAGTCCTTATTATGTACGACTAATACTCTAGCTAGTCCTCAGTTCTATGGTACTGGCTTCATGATCAGTCATGTATATATGGTTAGGGACGCCTTACTATTGTATGTATGATGATCGTACTCCTTGCTCTTGTATAATTGCATGTGATTGAGATACCCAGGATTGTTAAACCGTAGGGTTGACTGATGGCTTGTAGAGTAACCCCCATGTCTTGACAGCTTATACGTGATTTCAGAGTATTAACGTACTTTGGAATTGCGTAGATGGCTATGTCTGCCCCCGCTCTCCGGTATTCTGGTTCTGGGGCGTGACACCTGGTGACGACGATGACGTACATATCAAATCTATAACTCCTACCTCTAAAGATACAACATCTGGAACCAGTTATCTGGACAGCTTGCCAAAGAAGTTCTACTTCACACTAGAACATCCAGAACACTTGGTAATAGGTGATGTATTAAGAGGAGTAAGAACTCATTCATCTGTTAGAGATTCTATAGCTAGTACTGCTTTTATATCCCATATAGAACCTAAAAATATTTTAGAATCTTTTTCTGTTGAATTTTGGATATCTGCAATGCAAGAAGAACTCAACTAATTCGAAAGAAATTAGGTTTGGGAACTTGTTCATAAACCCGCTGACCATTCTATCATTGGCACTCGATGGGTCTTTCGTAACAAAGTTAATGAGGACGGTTTAGTCACACGTAACAAAGTACGTCTCGTAGCTCAAGGATACAACCAAGAGGAAGATATCGACTACGATGAGACTTATAGTCCTATTGCACGGCTTGAATCAATCTGCATGCTTCGTGCCTTTGCAAATTTCCAAAACTTCAAACTCTTTCAAATGGATGTTAAAAGTGCTTTTCTCAATAGTTTTATTAAAGAAGAAGTTTTTATAAAACAACCACCTGGTTTTGAAAACTATAAATTTTCTGATCATGTTTTCAAGCTTAAGAAAGCTCTTTATGGCCTCAAACAAGCCCCTCGCGCTTGGTATGAACGCCTAAGCACTTTCTTACTTGAAAAAGTCTTTTCAAAAGGAAAGATTGACACGACACTTTTTATAAAATCTATTGATGACACAATTCTATTAGTGCAAATTAATGTAGATGATATTATCTTTGTGTCCACTAATGAGGTATTATGCCAAGAATTTTCCAAGTATATGCAGAATGAGTTCGAGATGAGCATGATGGGGGAGCTTAACTACTACCTTGGATTGCAAGTCAAATAAAACTCATAAGGGGTTTTATCAGTTAATCAAAGTATACAAAGGACATGCTGAAGAAATTTGATCTTGACAACATCAAACCAATCAGTACTCCGATTGCTACAACAACAAAATTAGAACTTGATGAAAGCGGTAAACCAGTCGACCTACGTAAGTATCGAGGTATGATCGGTAGTTACTCTATTTAACTGCTAGTCGCCCTGATATAATGTTTAGTGTTGCCTATGTGTTCGTTATCAAGCCAACCCTAAGAAAACACACATGAACGCAGTTAAGCGTATCTTTTGATACCTTAAAGGTACTGTTACAGTAGGCTTGTGGTATCCCAAAATCACATCCTTTGACCTAATCAGTTATTCGGATGCTGATTTTGCTGGATACAAAGTCGACCGTAAGAGTACCAGCGGCACGTGTCATTTATTAGACAAAACTTTAGTCTCTAGGTTTAGCAAGAAATAAAACTCTGTCGCACTATCCATAATAGAAGTTGAATACATAGATACAGGACGTTGTTGTGCTCAGATTTTGTGGATGAAGCAAACCCTAGCAGACTATAATTTATCTTTTAAGCACATTCCTATATTCTGTGATAATACTAGTGCTATTAACTTGACTAAGAACTCTATATGTTACTCACACACTAAGCATATAGAAATACGACACCACTTTTTAAGAGATCATTAATTACAAGACACTATTAGTCTAGAATTCATTGACACTGATAATCAGCTAGCAGACTTTTTCACTAAACCACTTACCGAAGAACCTTTCAACTTTTTTCGTCGAAAATTGGGGATCTTGGATGAATATGTCATACCATAAGCCTTACATACGCAAATACTTGTTAAAGTAAATTCATATATGTTGCATTGTTTTGGGTACAAGCCAAAATGGTCATTCTGTCAACAAGACATAAAAGCCTAAGCGACATGGTGCCAAGTATCTTCGGACTACCGCTAGCTGGGATTCGGCCCCTACAGCTAACCTGAGATGATTCACATATACTGAATAATGATTCACAAGTCTGTCGCATATTCTACTTATTTTGTGGCCAATAAAATGTACTATTTTTAATTCAGGACCACCTTTTCTACTTTTTGTGCCCATCTTTACACTGTTTGGAGTTTTAGACCCACAGAGACCGAACTCGGGCCGAACTCCACCTATGGCAGAATTCGGGCCGAACTTGGTCTGGTGGGTTCCAGAACCTTCAGCCATTCTTGGCCGTCCGATCTACTTGATCAAAGCCCCACGTTTTGCTATTGCAGCCGGCCCTACTTTATAAAACCACGAATTTTAAACCTCTCTCTTCATCTTCCACCTCTCTCCATCCACTTTTCTCAAAACCCTAACCCTAGATTTCTCAATTTTGGTGCTCTCTCCTCTCCAAACTTAAGATTTGAAGCTTTTGGGGATTCTCTTTCATCTTCATCAATTCTCTTTGAGGTATATCTCTTGTATCTTCTCCTCTCTACTCTCCTTATCTTTTTTCCATGGCACCTAGACTATTTTCTAGACGAAAAAGGAGTAGAATTTAAGCATCTTCATCCAATCCTCCTTCTCCTCCTCCTAATGTCAATCCCCATCACCCTTTATTTAATCCACCTCCTCCTCCCAATGCTGACACGTACAATGAGCACATCTTTGTTTCGTTAGAAGCTTCTAACGAATGGTATTCAGATTTTTGTGCACGTAGTGTGGAGCCGGGTCATCCTATCAATTTTACCATCTTTCATGAATTTGAACCTAACTTTAGAGATCCTTGTCTTGATGAACTAGTCTCTACTTCTTCACGAATTTATCTTAATGCCATTCAAAATTTTATTGCAATCTCACTCATGATGACCGTAAGATTTATTCAAGGGTAGCCGGTATCGACATTGAGTTCGATGACTTCGATTTGGTGGAGCATTTGCAACTCCCTGAACCCAATACTTGGGAATGCCTTATTGATGCTCGTGAATTCAAATTTGTTAGCGATATCACCCTAGAAGGCTTTAAGGACATGATGTATGAACCCAACCTTCGTCCTCGTAAACTTCGTGCTAAATATCTCAACCAATATTTTTATGAACTTCATCATATCATATTCTCTTCTTGTTGACACAAAATCACAGTCAACAAAATATTGATAAAATTGTCAATGTGATACTTATTATAATTCAATATGACACATCAAGACAGAACTCAGTGCAAGACGGACGTCGGCTCGTACCTGTAGCGTACTCAGTTTTGAGTCTGTATTTTTACTTTTCTTGAGTCTAGATAAATGTAAACTGAGTTGCAATGAATAGTTTGGGTATATAACTATATCCAAACCACAAACCAAAAGCTCCACCAAACCAAACTAGCCCACATAGCCCATTTGAGCAATTCTGTCTCCTGGAGACAGAGTTCGGACCGAACTCTGCCTCCACACAGAGTTCGGACCGAATTCTGTCCCCTAAATTATAGGACCCTAATTTTTAGGGTTTGTTGTATGCTAGTTGCCCAACGGCCAAAAATTTGAATTCTTGACACAGAATTCTGGCCGAATTCTGCCTAGCTAGAACCCTATAAATAGGCCTTGAATTCTCTCATTTTCAATCATCCAATCTTCTCTTCTCTTCTCTCTAAAGCCTTATACAAGCCTTATCCTTCTCATCTACTAGCCACAAGCTTCCTAAGCCTCAAAGTGCTCAGTGCTCTTCAGTTAGGAGTTTGTACAAGAGTTAAGAAAGTCGCTTGGAAAATTCCAAGCATCGCCATTGCGATCTCTGTAAGAAGTTGACGTGCTCTTCTGAAGAAAAGGCACGGGGTGTAACTACTATTTCACAAATAGTAGATTTAATCCTGAGCTAGAGTTCTCAGGCCTGGACTAGTCCTCCACGAGGGAAACCATGTTAAAATTGGCTGTGTTTGCGTATGCTTTCTTGCTCTTTATAATTTTTGCATTTACTCTGATTATTTACTGTTGGTGAAAGAGTTTAATTTTTTAATTGGCTATTATTGTCATAAACTCTATTCACCCTCCTCTAGAGTTGCCTACTTGTTCTTCACTTATATCCTGCCAAAAGCCGGATCTACTGATGAAGTCACTTACCTAGAGATTATAGCACTTTATTATCTATATTTCACCTTCCCTTTCAACTTTCCACGTACGATGGTGTACTGGATGATTCGTGCTAGGAAGAAGCCCAAAGCACTTGTCTATGCTATGCACCTTCATATGATCTTTTCTGCCTTCAACATTCCATTAGACGAATGTCAGTTTTTAGGAGCTCCTGCATATCTCTCTAAGGCTCGTAGGACTGCTCATGCACCTTTACGTCCTACTCCTATTGAGGAAGCATCATTTGATTCTGATGCCCTTCAACCTGAATAACCTGCCACCCTGGATTCCATTAGAGACATATTGTGCGACCGCTTCCAGTTGGAAGACGATCGCTATACTCAGCTGGATTATCGGACCACTCTTCAGATGACCGCCATTAGCAACACTCTTCATGACATCCAATAAAACATGGTAAGGCATCCCACTATGCCTTTTCCTATGGGTCGGGACCCTTCTCGCGAAGGCTACCAGATTGGTGACCCTTGGGCCATGAGATATCTGGATTCTGATACTGCTTTTGTCGATCCTATTCACTCTACCAGCGAGCCATCGGATTCTGCCGGTCCATCCCGTCCTTCTGCTCGTTGACGGCTATGGTCTACTACTTGATGATGCTGCTGATGCACTTTAGTTATGCTTTCACTACACAAAAAAAGGCATTTAGGAACAGTTTTTATATGTGCCTAATTTTTTTTAGGAACATATCATAACCGTTTCTAAAAGTGACGTTGTAATATTTGGAACAGTTATAAAGTGTTCCTATATTTAGTTTGGAACAGTTATAAGGCGTTCCAAAATTAGATTTTGGAACATATATAATGTGTTTCTAAATTATTTTTGGAACATCTTTGAAACGTTTCTAAATATCATTTTGAAACACTTTAAGGTTGTTCCTAAATATAATTTGCAACATTCTTTTTGCATAATTTTATGTTAGTTTTGCAACACTTTATTAGCGTTTATGATTTATTTATTTTTTAAATTTCATTCTTGCATTCCAAATTTTAGTTTGAACCATAATTAAATCTAGTGATTTCTAAAATAGCCATGAAAACGCATAATAAGTTGTGCTACCATAATATTTTTGAAGATAGCACTTTAAATGATGATATCCGAAAGGCACAACATATTATATTTTCACACATACCTTTTTTTACTATTTTAAATTCAAGTTCGGCTGAAAACATGAAGTTAAACACAACAATTGAGAAAATTATTAAACATGCAAAACATTTCTTCCAAACATCCAGAGATCTATAATGTTAATCAGATAACACTTTAATACAAGTCACAATTATTCCATACAAACTGAAATACTTCAAAATGATTGAGAAGTAAAGGATATAATAACATTCACTCTAGTTTTGCTAATATTCGAAGTAAATCTAGGACAATTTTGAATGAAGCAACCATCAAACTCCCTCCTAGATGGCCCATGGATGACCCAACTTCTGTAGTACACCTACTTGGAGCTCTTTCTCACCAAAAATTAGTTCTTCCAAAACATGATCCCAAAACTATAATCCAACTGAATGAGAAAGATTTGAATAACGACAACAAGCTACACCTGCATGCGACATTATGAAATATGTTAAAATTAGAAATCACTAATAAATTGCATAATTGGTAAACTGGGTCTTAATTAGCTTGTTATTTTCAAATAAATTGCATAAGTACCTCTATTCTGTTGTTGTTTATACATACTACACATGGTAAGCCAACACAACACACTCTCAGTGATGATACACAACACCTTACCAACAGTCTGTATCTGCAGATCTGTGCACACAACTTCCAGGCACTGCATGTTTACACACATCTGTAGGGTCAAAATTTGTAGGAAATGCTACATAAGCATCTAGGAATATAGTATACTCTCTGTTACACTCATTCAGTATACCATACATCTCCTTGTTATGTGCTTGCAGAATCTTGCACATACACTAACACAGTTTTCTGCTACAATTGAACAGACTTCACTTGACAAAAACTTTACACACTTGACTTTATTTGATGTTTATTTGTTAGATAACACTTGTACTTTGTCGTTGTGATACTCTGTATTGAAATGTGCTAACATACAACCATCACATTGATACTCCTTTTGATCCTATACTGATACATACTCCTTCATTTCCAACTTCTACTCAGCCAAAGTTACTTCCATATCCTAATTGTTACACACACCCAAAGTTGATACCCCTATTGACGACCAATATTTACACCTATGTGGATAATAATTTCACTGGTACACCTGCGCACGTCCACCTTATTAAAAAAACTACAAATTATGACACAAATACACCTATACATATATATGTACTCCATAAACGAAAATATAGTGAACCAATCATAAAGCACCAATTTTCTATTCTTTCTGCAAGTGGTCAGTCATTTATAGCACCTCCAAAACAAAAAGGTGAATGAACATAAAAAAAATGAAGGGTTAGGAACAATATTTTTGCATTATGACAATAAATATGCGTGCAATGAACATGCAAAAGAGATTATTTACAACTGAGAAGTTCATCATAGTAAAATAAAACTATAATATTCCATTAAGTCTTACTTGTTTGCAGAGAGTGAATTCATTGAGATCAACCATGATAAAATTGAGGGGAAAACAAAATAAAAGGGAAGCAATGAATTGTTTTCGGAAATTTTTCTTGCAACGAAAGTTTCCAGATTAGTCATTTTATAGGGTACTCGTTATAACATCCTCATGCTAAAAATGATCTAGCTAGATTAGTTTCACGAACAAAACTAACTTGGTCTAATCGTATAAAACTTGCTGAAAATAAAGATTGGCAAAGGAAAACAAATTCTTTGAAGCATAGATAATTGTCATCAGAGCAAAAAAAAAGGATGAACAATAAAGTACACAAGATTGAGACAAAAGGAAGAACAATGGCATCATGAATACTGCAATTAAATGTCTAAAGTAACATACAAATACACAATCATACCTCACTGAATTCAGATGAAAAATACTGCAAGCAACACTGCACAACATGATTACCATTGGCATCTATCATCAATGACACTATTCTAGGCTTCAGATATGAAACCACCATGGATATTTGATCTTTGGTTTGAAGAGTTTCAATAACCTTTTGTACCGCACGAGTTCTGCAATTTATGGGAAAGTTATAAAGAAACAACAAAGATTAAAAAAAGCCTTAGAATTTATTTTGGAACTAGTAGTAGGAGACATACCCGTGCATATTACACGAGATTCTAATAAGTGGCCCTTGCTTCCCGATAATGGCATGAAGTAATGTGCAGTCGTTGTTCCTCATTGCGTACTTCAAGCAGCTTCTGGAAAAAATAATTTTTGAAAGGATCGGTCATGAGCTCCACAATGTGAGTGATAATCTTTGCAAATATCTTTCCAACATCTTTCGGGTTACCTTTTGTTAATTTTCTCTACAAGAAACGGCAACCAAGCTGATCTTTCGCCAAATAATAGATTCTTTCCATAACTTCATCAATTGAATTAAATTGACCCTCAGTGTATTCACTCCCTGCAATCTTATCAATATTTTTTCAGGAAAGTAATGCTTCCTGACTCTGTCCAAACAATACCCTTCTTATGGCCTCCAGTTCATATAGTAAAACCTGATAAAATTGACCCTTACTGACTCCATCCTGAAGAAAAGCACCATCAGTATCTAGGTAGAACAGAAGAGCTATTTGCCTTTGTAAAAGACTTACCTGCAAAATATAATTCTTTCTAAAGCAACAACCTGCAGCATAAGAACAAAGTATTTTGGGCTTGGTTAAAGAATTCTAGTGCTCCAGTGAATGAAAGCATAATTAAATCAAGCCTAACCCGACCTTAAACATAAAAAAAGAGGATTTTGGAACACACATATAAATGCATTATGATGGATATGTCTATGGAATTAAGAAATTTATTTAGTTGAAAAGTAATCTTCTGGAGAATCAAAAACTAAAAGTACAAAATATATGCTTGATTTGAACATCACAAAATATAGAGCATGTTTATCATCAGAGAAGACACAAGGGGTACATGTGGCCTCCCCTTCCCCCTCCCCTCCCTCTACCCTTCTCTACACACACCCACTCGACCACTAAACAGAAGGTCCTTTAATGCATGGGATTCTGGTGATGAATATTTAGGCCTTTAAGTTTGGAAATTCATTAAGATTGTTTTGAACATGAAAGAAGTGATCTATACTAGAACCTAAGTTCTGTGTCATTGACTGAAAGTATATTAGGAAGTTGAAGAGGCTATTTATGTGCTTTAAGTAATAAGCGCCAGATACACTTTGTCCCTAAACACAGTAGGATTTATTTCATGTGTTAAAATCCAAACATTCCAGTGTACACAGTTATTTGGTAATTCAGGGCATTAAATACTGGAAATATATCTCAAGTAGCTAGGGGTTGGCTAACCAAAAGAAGATTGATGGTCATTTTTTATCAGCTGGTAGTTAAATAATCGCCTATGTGACATATAGCTGAAACTAATATATATATATATATATATATATATATATATATATATATATATATATATATATATATTGTGCATGTATTACATCTAGGTTGGCTATCATGGTATATGTGAGATTTTCTCCTATTATGCATATTTTCAATTGCTATACTAGATACGTTATTTTACTGTTGTGTAATTTTTTTAATATGTTTTGTTCCACCATTACAATATCCTTGCTATAAAAAGTTTCATGGGCCACTTTTGAAATGATAAGGATTTGGTATGACTTCCTCAACATCTGCATACACGCATGCACACAAATTTACTGGTTGCTTCCAATGAAGTTACTTGACAACTTACAATAAAAATTTAAGTTCTTACCATGACTTGAATAATCAACTTAATCAATCATATCAGTGAAAAGATCTTTTAATGGATGAAAATTAACAAGGGCAACTTTTTAGCGGAACCTGACAGGATCAGTAAATTCATATGGAGAAGCTAATCAACGGACACTCCAAAATTCATATAAAAATATACATGGGCAACTTTTCTGAAGAACCCAACTGGACGCTTAAAACCTAAGAAGCAAGGATACTCTAAAATTCATGTTGTGTTTGTTTGTGTCGGACATACATATCGGACTCACCATGGACACTTTGAAATACACTAGCACACACCAAAATAGGTGCAGAATCCGTGATGCCATTTCTAAAATGTGTTGTATCGAGTCCGTGTTTGTGCAACAAATAGCTTAATATGAGAAATGAGACTTGAACATACTATGTAAAGCTCATACAGGAATGCAATCACTAACAAAATATATAGATAACTTCAAAGGAAACTTACACAGGCAAGGAGGCAAATGATGCTGAAGAAGTAAGGATCAGTACTCCAAAACACACATATGCTATGCTCCAAGTTGCAAGTTTTCTCATTTTTCCTTCATTCATTTTATCTGCAAAGCTCAAATGAGGAGAGTCACTTGCAGGAAGAGCACATTAATATATCAATGTGCACAAAAGATATGAAATTGATGTGACTTTTCTACTAGTTACCTGAACCATTTTCCTTTAGAATAAGAGGGTACTCAACTGAATCGCTGTCCTTATTGACAGTTCTAGAAAGATTTTGCAAACTCCCGCTCTGTTTTTCTTCAATACTATACTGAAATGATACCAAGTCGATTGACTGTTGGAGAGACGATGGCAGAGGTACCTTATTTGGAGGAACATATCTGAGTATCAAGATTGAAATTGCAACAATACTAAATGCAAAGAGACACTAACTTGCACAACATAGTATAATTCTAATTGCTATTCTAACTTCGTTCCATCCGTATATGATGTAAAATACTTTGCTACTATTGTGTACCAACAAATTGTGCAAAAAGACATTGTGTATTCAGCATATTAAGAGAAAACCCAGTCCTGTAATACCGTACCATTCCAGCCAATTGTGAAACATCCATGAAGAAAGCTGCACAAATTCCAGTCAGGACTGTGCTCTTGACAGGAACTTGTGTGCGTTTATGGACATCCGAAAAGAAGGGTGGCAACAATCCGTCTCTAGCCATTGCCATCGGTATCCTAGGCTGAGAAGGAAAAAATAATTAATTCACATTCCCAAGTGTTAAGTGCCAATAATACCTCAAAGCAGGTTGACAACAGAGACTATTTCACACCTTGAAGTAGCTACAAGATATAGGTAAGCATAGAGATGATGCCAACTAATTAAGATCTAAAACAATAAATTCACATTCCCAAGGGTTAAGTGCGCGCCAGTAATTCTTGACTCCAAATAAGTCGATTGAGTGATACTCCTATCTCAACTAGAAAATTTGTGGTTGTAAGCGCTGCATGATGGGAGAAAATGGTATTCTTGTCAAAAAAAAACAAAAAGTAGTCATTATCAAACTTGATGACTTGTAGAAATATAGTGAGTGAGAGAGAGAGAGAGAATGGAATGGGAACAGCCAGAATAAGAGCAAGCCCACAAGATACTCATACTCCAGTTCTGTATACTGAAGAGTGCAGTATATAAATACTAGGTTAACCGAACTGCATAAATGCATTGAATTTCTAAAAGAATATTGTACATCGAAACTCATGAGTCATGACTGCTCACGACACTAGTATCTGGCTTTCATCAACTGAAAGCTATGCATGTAATACAAAATTCCTATTATGAATTTAAAATAAGTCATAATCCTCCAGCAATAGAGACAGTATAAAACTACAATTAAATGTGTTCTTCAAAATATTTTCAGTTTTCTTTGTTTAGGTAAGATGACATCACATTTGGTTGTCTTAAATTCAATTAAATAATTAACATGACTTGAACATACTCTAGGACTTTAATAGAAATTTTGGTTTTCCATATAAGGAGAATAGTCAGAAAATTTAGCTGGACATTGATATTATCGAGTACCTGAGGGAGAAGTGAGCCCATAAGAGTTGAACACCATAGCCAAAGCTTTAAAGCAACTTTACATGACCACTTGCAACAACAAATACTGGTGGTATTTTCTACTCAACAGGAAGAAAATGACCCAACTGGACCAACTGGTTCCGTACCAAAATGAATGCCACTTCAATCAACAAGAAAATAACACCAATACAACACAACATGCTAACATAAAGATGCAAATCAAGAAGGCAAATTATTAATAAGGAAATCAAGGCAACATAAATCAATACCAAAAGTATTAGAAAGATTGATTCCTAGACCAATCTACAAGAAAGTACTTATTTAACAAATTTTAGAAAATGGTAAAATTGCAAGAATTGGGCACACTAATATCCTCACTCCACATTTTGATTAATTTTATAGATCTTAGAATCCAACAATGACGAGTTCAAGGTCCATAAAAATTCTTTTATTCAAAAAAAATACAATATTCCTACATATGAATCATGTATTAGGTGGTTTAAATGATAATCAAATAATTCCCATCCAGCCCTAGGACACACCAACCAAGCACTAGTGGTCCAAAGACAAAATAACCATTGTCACTAAATATCAAAGTGTTGATGTATGTCACATATCAACAGTTAAATTAATAAACAAAAAAAATGCAAAAACTAATAAATCATAGTAAAATTATAGTAAGAGGCCGAACTACTCCATCGTGTTGCAATCCGACCTTATCTATGACATTACCCAAAGAGAAAGGATTACAAACTCATATAACAGAACATAAAAACTATGAAAAAACAAAAGGGGTTCCATGGTCCTGGACCGAGCTGGTAATAAATAAAACCAAGCAACTTATCTTTTGGACTCGTCCAATCGCTAATCTCTGATTTCTCTAGTGTGCCAACTGTTTTTTCTTTATTAATATAAAATGACATATTGTCTAATTGATTGCTACTTGCTATTCTTTTTCAGATCTGGCCATTATTTAAGGAACATAGGAATGTTATCGAAGTGGCTTTGGTCGGGAACATGAGAACTGGACAACAACAAGGTATTCTAAATTCATTCTCTGAACTTTTATGATCATACTTGTTTCTTTTCAGGTTCTCTAAGGGGTAAGAAGAACAATAATGTCTTTCAGTTAGTTTTTGGCACAATTATAGTGGTTGTTGGTCTCTTCAGTAAAAGACTTTTTTAGTGTATCCTTTCTGTGCATCCAGAAGAAAGGTTATGAGACTACTAACAGTTAGTTGCTTATATCAGTGAATAAATTAGATTTTTAAATAACTTCTGCTCTACTACACACACTGCATCAAAGAGTATTTTACTAGATCTACCAAGCGAATCTTGGTAGTGGATCTATCCCTAGTGTTTTAGTACATCTACATGTAGTGGTTAGTCCTGTGCAAGTGTCTACTGAATTAATATAAAATCTTGCAATCAAAACTCTAACCTATCCTAAACAATAACCAATATTCCCCCAAATCGTTCCCCAAGCCCTAACCCAACCGAAAGCGACCAAAAAATAAAGGATCAGTCGAGTACATACACACACAAAAAAACCCTTGGATTATGGAAAAAGAGATAAAAAGCGATAAAAGCATATAATTTCAACTGGATTCAAAAATTCTCCATCGAATCTATCGAGAATAGGGTCATAATTAAAGAGAAAGAGGAGAGTACTTAACGGCTTAGGTGACCTCGGAGAAGCCCAGGGTCCCGGTGGAGGACTTGAGGAAGTAGACGAGGCGTTCGACGCCGACTCCATCTCCTTCTTGTCCTTTGCCCGAGGGAGGAGGAGGAGAGAGAGAGAGAGAGAGAGAGAGAGAGAGAGAGAGAGAGAGAGCATGAGGGCGGGAGGACGGAGGGAGGGGAAAGAGAGAGAGAGAGAGAGAGAGAGAGAGATAGAGAGGGGGAGGGAGAGAGAAAGGATAACTAACCTGTGGGAGACGGCGGTGTTGCCGGGGGATCGGGGATTGCTTGAGGAACACTTTTTTTAACATCACGTGACTAGTGTGCAGGTGTTCAACACAAAGTAAAACACTTGCACAGTGTTCCGCAAAATATAATAAAATTTTATTTTTAGGCAAAATAATTTTAGGAACATTTAATAAGTTTGGAATGGTTACAATGTGTTCCAACACCTAGAAACGTATACATACCGTTACAAAACCAAAAAGCTTAATGTTTCAAATTTTCTATTTTGGTGTAATGTTTGTAGTTTGTAGTTTCATTTCATGACTCTAGTTATCTTTCTGATGTGTTTTATTTCATTTCATATGTATGACTGCGAGTTTCTGATGATGGATTATCAAAACTGCTAGATTTCTCAATTAAAGTTTAGTTATGTTGTGTGGTTGCTCTCTTCAATTTGTCTATTTTTTTATCCCGTTATGGGGGAGCTATGTGCTATTTTGCTAAATGACAAAGGAGGAGAAAAATAGCATACTATGTGATATTTTATGTGACATTGTATATGCATTATGTTGTGCTTGGATAGATCTTTGAATCAGGAAAGAAATATTCAGTTGCGGGGGAGCCACGTCATATGTGCAAATTATTTTCTTTCCTTCAACATGTGTCTAGGTATGAATATTGAGACATATAAATATTATTTTGTCAATTATCAAAATGGAAGAGATTGTTGACCTAAACTGGATCACAGTCAACCTGATTTAGATAATTAACAAACTGATATCTGATATGATCCAATACGACACATCAAGTTCAAGACAGAACATCATCTATGAATAAATACAACGCATCAAGTTCAAGACAAACGTCGTCTACAAGCTGTTGTATTGCAAAAGTAATTTGTTCTTAGTCTGTAATTTTCGATTTGTTGAGTCTAGAAAAATATGTACGTTGAGTTGCACTGTGTCATCTCAACCCCTAGACACATTTCTCCAAGCTCCACCATACAAACAAACTAATTCCTGAACCAAACCAAACCACCCTCATCCATATAGGGCTTCTGGTCTGAGGTAGACAGAATTTGGGCCGAACTCTGACGAAGGCAGAACTCGGGCCAAACTCTGCCTCCTTAAAATCAGTAACCTGATTTTTAGGAACACCTTGCTACGAGCTGTTCAACGTTCAAATTTTTGAATATTTGGGATAGAATTCTGACCGAACTCTGCCTCCCCTGACTAGTATAAATAGAGCTTGATTTCTTCCGTTTCAAATCATCTCTCACTCTCAAGATTTCTATCTTCTAAAGCCTTATATGCTCTAAGCCCTACTCTTCCAAATCTCCTAGCCACAAAACTTCCTAAGCTCCAAGGTGCTCAGTGCAATTCAGCTAGAAGTTCTGTGCAAGAGTGAAAATAAGCTACTTGGAAAATTTCAAGTTTCGCATTTACGAAGTCAAAGTAGTCGAGCGCCTCCAAGGCTCGTGTCTGTAAGAAGTTGGCATGCTCTTCTGACTAAAGGCGCGTGTGTACCCTATTTCACAAATAGTGGATTCAAAATTCAAGCAAGAGTTCTCGGGCCTGGACTAGTCCTCCACGAGGGAAACAAGGATATATCGCTGTGTTTACGTTTGCTCTTTAAACTCTTTTACTTTCCGCATTATTACTCTCTGATTATATAGTTACTTTCTAGACTTTGCATAGAGTAATTTTTTAATTGGTCACTATAGACACAAACTCTATTCACCCTGTAACGCCCCAGTCCCAAAATACGTAGGACTAGGAACGTAGACATGCCATCTGTATTTATACGAAGTATACTCCAATAGATGGAAGCCTCGTATAAATACATAAGCTGTAAAATGCAGTAGAACCATAACTAATCTCATCCACAAGAATAAAAGAATAAAAGATACCATATAATGAGAATGAATTTGTCTTGATACAATATGTTGGGCGGAGACAAATCCACTACCAACAAAATAAAGAAATAAAATACATGGAAAGTGAAATGAGTGGCGAGAGAAGCGAAGACGATCCAAATGCAATCATCCTCGACGAAATAGCGAAGATCACGGCTAGAGCTAGAACACCTGCGAAAGACAATAGCACACACCTGGGGAGATAACCAGGTCCTCAGAGGGACCTAACAAGACACATAATAGCATGCCATATAAACTGAATAAATATTGCTCAAATAAATAAGTAAATCGAATTATAACATGTTCCAATATGCACCTACTGAACGAGCGTACCATCCCCCCAACCAAACAAGGACAGAAGATGGTAAACTAATTCACGGTAACGTATCTTCCCATGCTATGAATCCAATATGGTATCCGGACCCCAACAAGGTTCAATACCTTCTCATCGAAGTAGTAAGTCACACCTACAACCAAACAAGGACAAGATGTGACGAACTAATCTGCGACAAGTTATTGTTCCAAGCCACGGTTAGGTACAAGTACCCAAACCAAAAGTACTTGTACCTAACGGATAAGGTAGCCTACCGTTCTAAGTGATATGTAGTTAAGAACAATCCTTCCTACGTATGGGCCCTGGCTAAATAGGATCGACGTAGTCCCACTTTGGGCACCAGAGGCCCCATCAGGAAGAGCATGACGTTCCGCAGAATCATCAGTGGCCGTCAGTAATTATGGGTCATCAACCCCGTATCTCCAGCGGAGAGTCCAGGTCACAAGAGAAGTGCATCGAAGCCCATACGCTAAGGAATTGTCCTCCCCGCCCAATGCCTACTGTGTTGTATCCATAACACAAACCACTATAACCGCTAAGTCAAACTAGCATGCAATCTCTATTAACGGTTATTCCTATCGTACGGCTTGTACATACTGGTGGCCAGCCAATCACGCACTTCCGTATTCTACATGCGACACACAACCTCGTGTTACAACATGTTAAGGCTAATGAATGCAACACACAATGTGGTCCCTTAAATCTAGGTTTAATGTGAGAAAAATAATACATAGCAGGAAAAATAAATGAACAGTAAGTTCTAACTGTTATGCCATGTATCACAGTTTATTTTGTATAAAAAAAATAATGAACATGCATGAAATATGAGATAAAATAATTAAACAGCAAATGGCAAGGTGTCTTGTCTGGTAGGACGCCTGGTGTGCTGCGAATATCACGGTGGCACGAACTGCGACTTTGGTGCAACAGCTGAACAAGGGGACCTCGGATAGTGACACGGTCGGTTCCATTGGGTCCAGGACAGTTAAATTGGTTAGGGTGGACACAAGGTAGACTGGACTTTGAGAGAGAACATGAATAATGGGATTGGTTATGGGCATGAGGAGATTCAAAAGAAAAGAGTAATAATTATTTAGAAAAAATAATTTATAATACTTGAAATATAATATTTATTAGCCAAAATATGCTTATAAATAAATATCCAAAATCAAAAAGTCGATATAAGGCAAACTGTAAGTTTTGTCAAATAATATTTTGGACAAAAATATCTTAAGCGAAACTAAATAATATTAGAAGAAATTATTTAAGTTTAAGAACCATATTTTGTAGAGATATAATTTTACTAATAAGCTATAGTTTTAAAACAGCACAAAATAATATAGCGAATACCATTTGGGCTTCTAACCCAATGTTAAAAATATTATTTATACTTACAATCATAACAATATAAATATTAATAATACTAGTAGTACTAATTATAAATGCCAATAATAGATAACCTACTTTATTAAATTTGTAACCAAAAAGGATAATAATAATAATAATAATAATAATAATAATAATAATAATAATAATAATAATAAACAATGATGAGAGAAAAAAAAGTAACTAATGAAAACAAAACACAATTTAACCACAGAAACACAAACAACTCGAATAAAAAATAATTAAAAAAAGAAAAACTAAAGTAATAAAGTCAAAGGGAGAGAAGGCTGTGAATGTTCTTCCAAAAAAAACTGAAGAAGCAAAGGGGCTAAAGGAAAGAGTGGAGCGGTCGAGAGCGGAAGAAGGGTCGGCGGAGGCGGAGGTCTCGGTAGAGAAGAAGAGTCAGAGGAGGAGCTGGGGAAGCCGAGAAAGGCGGAGGAAGAGAAGGCTGGGCGGCGAAGAAGTCGATCGGGCGCGGGGAGAACGGCAGGGCGGCTCGCTCGCGCTGGCGCGGCGGAGAAGTCGGAGATGCTGCGCCGGGCGGAGCTCGCCACTAGGGCAGCGCGTGGCGGAGGAAGTCGCTGGCAGCGGAGGCGGACGGGCGAGGGAACGTGAGAAGCGGGTTAGCCAGAGAGGTCGGGAACGCCGGAGGGTTTTGGGTCTTGCGGGTGTGGCGGCGGGTGGTCGGAGAAAGGGGCGACGACTAGGGCACCGTTGGGGTCAGCCATGACGGAGGCGGCGAAAACTTGGAGCGGTGGCCAAGGGCTCGGCTGATGGCAGCGCGGGGCTGAGGTCGGGTTTCACGGAGGGGGCGGAGCTCAGGCGGAGACCGCGGCGACTGGGCGCGACTCAGCGGAGGTAAAATTTAGGGATAGGTTTTCCTTCTTTTCCTTTTCTTTTGGATGTTGCTGGCGGACGTGGGCTGCCGCGGTGATGGCCGCAGTGGCGGTGTAGGTTTGCGTGGCTACTGGTGGCTGTGTCGGGGTTCGACGGGTGTGTTGTCGTCGGATATGGGTTTTGGGGCTGTTGGAGCCGGACACGGCCAGGGTGACGGGGGTTGTCGGGTTTGGTAGTGGTTGGTCGGAGGTGGTGCTGTTGACGGTGGGTCGATGGTGGTGCGGCTGGGAGTTGGCCGGAGGGTTTCGGAGGAGACGGCGTTGATGTCGGGAGGTCGGGTGGTGTTCGAACCTGGTGGTGGCTGTGGTGTGTGGGTCGACGGGTTTGGCGCTGGTGGTTTTGTGGGCACTGGTGTCGGTGAATTTCTGGAGGGATGACCGGGTGGCCAAGGCCGAGGAAGTATGGGGGTTTCGGCAGTGGTGGCAGCTACGGCCAGGGGTAGGGTTAGGATTAGAATTTTGTTGGTGTCGGGGTGTGTCCAACACGGGGAAGAAGATGAATAATGTACATGTAAACTAATGGAATAAGATTTGGACGATGGAACACGGACACGGGGCACGCACCATTGGTTTGTGGATAATTTGTGGATGAATAATGAAAAGTTGGAGGAGTACCTGCCTATTTATAGGATGTGGGAATTTTCAATTGGATAGGAACTAGGAATAGTTTAAACCCAAAATAGATAATCCGTAATTTAATTTAAATCAATTTAAACCCAAATCCAATCCAAATTCAATCCAAATCAAATTAAATCTATTTAAATTCCCTTAGTTTAAAATTAAATCAATAAATCAAATTCCAATAGTAGATATTAACTTAATATATTTAAATGTATCCATGGAATCAAATCAAATTTTAAATTGTCACAAATATTACAAAAATATGTTTTCCAAAAATACTATAATAATTAATTTCGAAAATTACATTATTTAAAATAAACAAACAAATAAATAATCACAAAAATATGTTTGTACAATTAATATTTACATAGATATACTTTTCCAATTTACCATTTTATAGAAAAAATTTATTTATTAAATAAATGAAAGGCTTTTCATAAAAGTCATAAACTTGAAAATAATAGCTAGAAATAATTTTGTCTACATTAAAAATAATAAAAATAATGTTTTTCAAAAATATGTATGCTCGCACATATTCGCACTCGACGAGCAAGAAAATAATTTCGTGCACGACGTACAATACGACTACGCGACGTACAATACAAAATTTTAAATCCGTACCATATTTTTAATAAATAAAAATAGTAGAAATTTAGGAGTTTTACATCCTACCCAACTTAAAAGAATTTCGTCCTCGAAATTAAGAATTAGTAGGGGGGTGAGAGGGCACAACGGTAGATAGAAGGGTTCGAAGTTTATATGGTCGTAGTCTAGGTTGAGGATACGATTGTAATCACTCTTAAATTCAAGTGATTAGAAAGTCCAAATGGTAGAATTAGGGTCGAGGGAAAGGTCGAGTAGTTCAAGACAAGGATATGGCAACATCGAGTGATAATGATCATTAGGTGATAGGATAGCTAGAGGAATTTCTAGCACAACGCTTCCGTCCTCCTAAATTAGGTGAAGACGAAAGCAATATAGAGTTCGAAGGAGACGTTATCGAATACGAATACGTGATTCAAAGACGATCGAATAATTTCAAAAGAATTGTCAAGACAGTCGTGGATGAGATTGTAAGGGCAAAGTTTAATTATGTCCCCATCCACGTAGAATAATAGATAAAAGCAAACCTAAGTGCACTCGGTTGATCAGACCATCATGCACCGGTTCTGAGTAGACAATACGTTAGTGAACGGCCGCTCAATAGCATAAGTCATGAACAAACTCGATAAACGGATGAGTTTGCAAAACTAGATTATAGTTGCAACATTAGTCAAAGTGGTAAAAACATAGGCACGAGAGATTTAGATTAAAAGAAGGTAGAATGATTCTAAGTCATACAGTTGTCCTATAGTCTTCTTGTCCAAGTCCTTGGTTGGCTAGAAGGGTTAGGTCCTCTAGATTCTAGGATCTAAATAAGCTTGCTAATATAGGTCACTAGGTCAAAGGGGTTGCTAGGTCATAAGGTAGTCTACCCAACTTAAAGAATTAAACTAATGGCGTTTTGGGACAACTAACTAGTAGGGTCAATCTCTATCAAGCACGAAGGGAAGATAAGAATAGGGATGGAAGGAAGCAAGCAAGATGCAATTGATGAGTCAAACGGTAGATAAAATCAAGGAAAGAGGTCAGTATATGGATGAGATCCTAGACTTCTAATCCTATACGCAGGCTTGCTTGGTACGGTAAAGTAACCAAACAATTTATCTAGACCTGCATGGGCTACCACAAAAATATGAAACGCCCCAGTCCCAAAATACGTAGGACTAGGAACGTAGACATGCCAGCTGTATTTATACGAAGTATACTCCAATAGATGGAAGCCTCGTATAAATACATAAGCTGTAAAATGCAGTAGAACCATAACTAATCTCATCCACAAGAATAAAAGAATAAAAGATACCATATAATGAGAATGAATTTGTCTTGATACAATATGTTGGGCGAAGACAAATCCACTACCAATAAAATAAAGAAATAAAATACATGGAAAGTGAAATGAGTGGCGAGCGAAGCGAAGACGATCCAAATACAATCATCCTCGAAGAAATAGCGAAGATCACGGCTAGAGCTAGAGCACCTGCGGAAGACAATAGCACACACCTGGGGAGATAACCAGTTCCTCAGAGGGACGTAACAAGACACATAATAGCATGCCATATAAACTGAATAAATATTGCTCAAATAAATAAGTAAATCAAATTATAACATGTTCCAATACGCACCTACTGAACGAGCGTACCATCCCCCCAACCAAACAAGGACAGGAGATGGTAAACTAATTCACGGTAATGTATCTTCCCATGCTATGAATCCAATATGGTATCCAGACCCCAACAAGGTTCAATACCTTCTCATCGAAGTAGTAAGTCACACCTACAACCAAACAAGGACAAGATGTGACGAACTAATCCGCGACAAGTTATTGTTTTAAGCCACGGTCAGGTACAAGTACCCAAACCAAAAGTACTCGTACCTAACGGATAAGGTAGCCTACCGTTCTAAGTGATATGTAGTTAAGAACAATCCTTCCTACGTATGGCCCCTAGCTAAATAGGATCGACGTAGTCCCCCTTTGGGCACCAGAGGCCCCATCAGGAAGAGCATGACGTTCCGCAGAATCGTCAGTGGCCGTCAGTAATCATGGGTCATCAACCCCGTATCTCCAGCGGAGAGTCCGGGTCACAAGGGAAGTGCATCGAAGCCCATACGCTAAGGAATTGTCCTCCCCGCCCAATGTCTACTGTGTTGTATCCACAACACAAACCACTATAACCGCTAAGTCAAACTAGCATGCAATCTCTATTAGCGGTTATTCCTATCGCACGACTTATACGTACTGGTGGCCAGCCAATCACGCACTTCCGTATTCTATATACGACACACAACCTCGTGTTACAACGTGTCAAGGCCAATGAATGCAACACACAAGGTGGTCCCTTAAATCTAGGTTTAATGTGAGAAAAATAATACATAACAGGAAAAATAAATGAACAGTAAGTTCTAACAGTTATGCCATGTATCACAGTTTATTTTGCATAAAGAAAATAATGAACATGCATGAAATATAAGCTAAAATAATTAAACAGCAAATGGCAAGGTGTCTTGCCTGGTAGGACGTCTGGTGTGCTGCGAATATCACGGTAGCACGAACTGCGACTTTGGTGCAATAGCTGAACAAAGGGACCTCGGATAGTGACACGGTCGGTTCCATTGGGTCCAGGACAGTTAAATTGGTTAAGGTGGACACAAGGTAGACTTGACTTTGAGAGAGAACATGAATAATGGGATTGGTTATGGGCATGAGAAGATTCAAAAGAAAAGAGTAATAATTATTTAGAAAAAATAATTTATAATACTTGAAATATAATATTTATTAGCCAAAATATGCTTATAAATAAATATCCAAAATCAAAAAGTCGACATAAGGCAAACTGTAAGTTTTGTCAAATAATATTTTGTAAAGATATCAGCTAGTTGATTCTCAGTGTCTACAAATACAAGGTTTATATCTCCATTTTTTTGATGATCTCTAAGATAATGATGTTGAATCTCAATATGCTTAGTGCGAGGGTGACATACAAGATTCTTAGTCAAATTAATAGAACTAGTGTTGTCACAGAAAATGGGTATGTGTGTATAAAGTAAACCAAAGTCTTATAGGGTTTTCTTAATCCATAAAATTTGTACACAACAACGTCCTACGACGATATACTCAGCCTCAGTTGTTGATAATACGACAAAATTTTGTTTCTTGCTAAACCAAGAGACTAGAGCCTTGCATGGGAGATGACACGTGCCGCTGGTACTTTTTCTATCCACTTTGTATCTAGCAAAATCAGCATCCGAGTAACCAGTTAGGTAAAAGGAAGTGGTTTTGGGATACCATAAGCCAACATAAGAAGTGCCTTTAAGGTATCGGAAGATACGCTTAACCGTGCACAAATGTGATTCCTTAGGGTTAGCTTAAAAATGTGTACACAAGCAAACTCTAAACATTATATCTGGACGATTAGCAGTTTAATAAAGTAAACTACCAATCATACCTCTATACTTACGTATGTCGACCGGTTTGCTTTGTTCATCAATATCAAGCTTGGTTGATGTTGCCATCCGAGTGCCAAGTGGTTTGACTGTTTCCAGATCGAACTTCTTCAGTAAATCTTTTGTATACTTAGCTTGATTAATGAACGTCCCATTGTTGGTTTGTTTGATTTGCAGTCCGAAAAAGAATTTTAGTTCTTCCATCATGCTCATTTTAAACTCATTCTGCATACACTTTGAAAATTCTTGACAAAGAGATTCATCAGTAAATCCAACGATAATATCATCTACATAAATTTGAACTAAAAGAAGATTTTCATTAAAAGACTTTATAAAAAGTGTAGTATCAAGCTTGCCTTTTGTAGAACTGTTGTCAAGTAGAAAAGAGCTTAGACGATCATACCAAGCACAAGGGGCTTGTTTCAAACCGTATAAGTCTTTCTTTAACTTTAAAACATAATCAGGGTTTTTAAAATCAGTAAAACCTGGAGGTTGAGCTACATAAACTTCTTCTTTTATAAAATCATTCAAAAATGCACTCTTGACATCTATTTGAAATAATTTAAATTTATAAAAACATGCAAATGCACATAACATGCGAATGGATTCTAATCTCGCAACTGGGGCATAGGTTTCTGTTGACATAAAGTCACAGTCAATCAAATATTGACAATATTGACTAAATAATATCTGTAATAATTCAATACGACACACGACGTCTGCATTAAGCTCAAGACAGAAGACAGCTCAGCTTCCGTGTCTCAGTTGATTCGAGTCTGTATTTTACACTTTCTTTGAGTCTAGACTAATGTAATCTGAGTCATGCTGAGCTCTTGAAACTTAGACTATAGCCTACCCAAAAATCCTAAAGCTCCACCAAACCAGAAATTCCCAAATGGTCCCCTTTGAACCACTCTGTGCTCTGGAGACAGAGTTCGGGCCGAACTCTGCCTCCACACAGAGTTCAGGCCGAAATCTGTCCCCTAGAAATCAGGAACCCTAATTTTAGGGTTAGCTGGTTGCTAGTTGTCCAACGGCCAAATATTTGAATTTTCCTACCCGAATTCTGGCCGAATTCTGCCTATAAAAATACTATAAATAGGGCATGAATTCTCTCATTCCAATCCATCCAATCTTCTTTTCTCTTCTCTTTTGTAGCTGAAATAAGCCATACCCTTTCCATCTACTAGCCACAAGCCTCCTAAGTCTCGAGTGCTCAGCATCTCTCAGTTAGGATTCTTATGCAAGAGTCGAAGAAGTCGCTTGGACAATTCCAAGCAAATCGCCACTGCGATCCTCTGTTAGAAGTTGACGTGCTCTTCTGAAGTAAAGGCACGGTTGTAAACTACTATTTCACAAATAGTGGATTTGAATCCTGAGCTAGAGTTCTCAGGCCTGGACTAGTCCTCTACGAGGGAAACTAGGTTAAAATCGCTGTGTTTGCGTATGCTCTTTTGATCTCCTTTTATTTTTCGCACTTTACTCTGATTATTTATTATTGGTGAAAGAGTTATTTTAATTGGTCATTTTTCTATATATACTCTATTCACCCCCCTCTAGAGTTGCCAAACTGTTCTTCAATTGGTATCAGAGCTCTGTTCTCTTTATAAGGACTAACTTCCTAAGAGCTGATCCATGGCAACCACACAATCCTTGATTTCCAATCATGGTGAAGGTCAGTCCACTCATAGACCTCCCCTATTTGATGGAACTAACTATACATATTGGAAAACAAGGATGAGCTTCTATCTTAAGTCTCTAGACTTTGACCTGTGGACTGTCGTCACTGACGGTTACAAAAAGCCCGTCAGGATAGTTGTCGATGGTGACCTCATTGAGAAACCATACGACAAATATTCTGTCGAGGAGAAGAAACAGGCAAGTCTAGATGCTAGGGCTATTAATGCTTTATTCTGTGCTATAGACAAGAATGAATTCAACAGGGTCTCCACATGCACCACTGCTCATGAAGTATGGAGACTTCTAGAAGTGACGCATGAGGGAACCACACAAGTCAAGGAATCTAAAATAAGCCGTCTCACTCAAGAATACGAAGCCTTCAAGATGAAGCCAAATGAGACGATCACTCAAATATTTACAAGATTCCTCGACATCATCAATCCTCTATCCTCGCTTGGTAAGCAGTACTCAAACCACGAGAAGATTCGTAAGTTACTCAGAGGGTTGCCAAAGATTTGGAACCCTAAGGTGACGGCCATCATAGAAGGAAACGATCTCACATCAATGTCAATGGAGACCTTGATGGGTAAGCTCATGACTCATGAGCTTGACCTCAAGGACTTCGAAGAGCCTGCTCCGAAGACCAGGGAGATCGCACTCAAAGCTCATCGACGAAGGGCTGATCACGATGAGACCGAAGACGATAACTCGGATGATGAAGACCAAGCTCTCATGGTTCGCAACTTCAGAAAATTCCTTCGCTTCAATCGAAGGAAGAAGGATTCACAAGAAGATGATAAAGAAGAGCCAACCTGTTACGGTTGTAAGAAGACTGGACATATCCGAAAAGACTGCCCATTCTTGAAGAAGAGCAACCGCTATGAGAAGCCATACAAAAAGAACTCATCAAAGAAATATGCTAACACAGGAATTTGGCATGAAAGTGAAGCGAGTGACTCCGAGGAAGAAAATGACTCTCCTCAAGATACAGCAAATGTGTGCCTAATGGCAACTTCCAACAAGGTATCTAACGAAACTCTAGATGACTTCTCTTTTGATGAACTTGGCGATGCTTTCACTGATTTACTCGATGATCACAAAAAGGTCATTGGTAAATACAAATATGCCAAGGACAAAATCAAAAGTCTGGAAGATGAGATACAAAGAATTTCTTTACTTCTTGATGATGTTAGAGACATGTCACCCACTAATGCCACTAATGAAGTATCCAAGCTTAAAATAAGCTTACATGATGCTGAAGCACGTATTAAGCAACAAGCTCAAGAAATCACTACACTCAATACGTTGCTTGCTGAAAAAAAGAGTAGACACAAGATTTCCATGACTAAGATATATGGCTTAAATATTAAGGTTGATGAACTGCAAGCTGTTTCTAAAAGATTAGAAACCAAATTGGATAAACAGGTTGTTCAACCTCAAACCCAATCACATGGGCACAACACCACTCATGCTAGTCAACCACGTCATTCTCATGCAGCACATAACCATGCATTTATATACACAAACTTTCACAAACCACGTGCACGTAAGAATAATTCTCACTCAGTACACAATCATCACGCACAAAGACACAATCAACATCACTCCACATATAGGAATCATCATGTCATGCCATATAGACAAGATTATCATGCAATGCCATATAGACAAGATCATCATATGCCATATAGACAAAATCATCATGCCATGCCATATAGACAATATCAGCATGTCACACATCATAGACAATACCATCATAATATGCCTCATATACACCATCACCATGCCACTCATTCTATGCATAATCATCATCTACATGCTAACTCTTCATATCGTGTTTATCCTCATCCTGTTGCTTACAGATATTACTCTCATGCTCCTAGTATAAATAAAAATGCTATCTGTACCTACTGTAGATCACATGGACACATCTCACCATAGTGCAGAGTTAGAAGACTGGTAGATAAAAAGATATATGCTTGGTTTCCAAAGACTAACTTTTCAGGACCCTCAAGAACTCGGGTACCAAAGGTCACATCTACTCTTGATGTAGGTGGACCTTCCCTCCTCAACTGAAAGTAAGTGGATTCTCGATAGTGGATGCTCGCGACATATGACGGGAGACGCAAATCTTTTTGCATCACTATCGATGAAGAGAGAAGGATATGTATCCTTCGGTAACAATCTCAAAGGGCACATAATAGGTAATGGTATCATTGGTCATCCTCCTTCTCCTGTAATAAAGGATGTCTGCCTAGTGACCGAGTTAAAGCATAACCTGCTCAGCATTAGTCATCTTGCTGATCATGGATATGATATTAACTTTGGATAAAACAGTTGCTACATCTATGATAGGTCAACAGGAGACATTGTTTTTGAAGGGAAAAGAGAGGACAACATATATATTTTCTATCTTTCTATAAATACTAACAATGCAGATAGATGTCTATATGCCCACAAAGACGAACGACTACTTTGGCACCAGCGTCTTGGTCATGCCAACATGGATGCTATATCCAGGCTGTCTACCAAGAAGCTAGTGAGAGGATTGCCTGACATCACATTCAAAAAGGACACGGTATGTGCCGAATGTGAACTAAATAAGGCAACTAAATCCTCATTTCACTCCATCAACTCTGTAAGTACTACTAGACCCTTGCAACTACTTCATATGGATTTATTTGGTCCTAGTAGAATAGCTAGCCTTGGTGGCAAACTTTATGCATTTGTTATTACTGATGATTTTTCGAGATTTACTTGGGTTTTCTTTCTCGCTAATAAGAGCGATGCTATTTCTGTTTTCAAAGTTTTTGTAAAGAAAGTTCAAAACGAAAAAAGGCTACATGATTACTCGAATCCGAAGTGATCATAGAGGCGAATTCGTAAATTATGATTTTAAAAATTTTTGTAATACAAATGGTTTTGATCATGAATTTTCTTGTCCTAGAACTCCTCAACAAAATGGTGTTGTGGAGCGAAAGAATAGAACTCTCGGCGATATGGCCAGAGTCATGTTGAATAAATTTTTACTTCCGAAATACTTTTGGGCAGAAGCTGTCAGTACAGCATGCCACATTTTGAATAGGGTGCTGATTCGTCCCATTACGAAGAAAACACCCTATGAGCTTTGGTTTGGGAGAACTCCCAATGTTTCTTATTTTAAAGTTTTTTGTTGTAGATGTTTTATCCTTAACACCAAAGACAACTTAGGCAAATTTGATGCCAAAGCTGACGATGGTATCTTTCTTGGTTATGCCGCCAAGAGTAAGGGATATAGAGTTTTTAATAAACGCTCACTTATTGTGGAAGAGTCAACAAATGTAACTTTTGATGAAGATAACAGTGCAGTAAGTACTCTTGATGATGACGTTGAGCCATCAACTTCTACTCCAATGAATACTTCAACCGAAACTGATTCTCTGGAGGGTTTGCCTAAGAAATTCTTTTTCAAACCTTCTTATCCAGAAAATTTAGTAATAGGAGAAGTTTCACGTGGAGTAACTACTAGATCATCACTAAGAGACTCCGTTGCTAGCACTGCCTTCATTTCACAAGTAGAGCCTAAAAACATTTCTGAAGCCTTTAATGATGAATTTTGGATTTCTGCTATGCAAGAAGAACTCAACCAATTCGAGAGAAGCCAAGTATGGGAACTCGTTCCTAAACCGGTTAATCACTCGATAATTGGTACTAAATAGGTTTTTAGAAACAAAGTAAATGAAGATGGTTCAATCACACGTAACAAAGCTCGTCTAGTAGCTCAAGGATACAACCAAGAGGAAGGTATCGACTACGATGAGACGTATGCTCCTGTTGCTAGACTAGAATCCATTCGGATGCTTTGTGCTTTTGCTAATTTTTAAAACTTTAAATTATTTCAAATGGATGTGAAAAGTGCTTTCTTGAATGGTTTTATTAAGGAGGAAGTTTATGTGAAACAACCTCATGGCTTTGAAAATCACAAATTTCCCGACCACGTGTTCAAGCTAAAGAAAGCGCTTTATGGCCTCAAACAAGCCCCCAGAGCTTGGTATGAAAGGCTAAGTAGCTTCTTACTTGAGAAAGGTTTTTCAAAAGGGAAAATTGACACTACACTGTTTATAAAATCTTTTAAAGACACTATTCTGTTGATTCAAATCTATGTTGATGATATCATTTTTGGGTCTACTGATGAAACCCTCTGTCAAGAATTTGCCAAGTGTATGCAGACGGAATTTGAGATGAGCATGATGGGAGAGCTTAACTGCTTTCTTGGCCTGCAAGTGAAACAAATGGCTAATAGAACTTTCATCTGTCAATCGAAGTATACCAAGGACATGCTGAAGAAGTTCGATCTTGACAACGTCAAACCAATCAGCACTCCAATGGCTACTTCAACCAAACTCGAACCAGATGAGAGCGGCAAACCTGTTGATCAACGTAAGTATCGAGGTATGATAGGCAGCTTACTTTATTTAACTGCTAGTCGTCCCGATATCATGTTTAGTGTTTGCCTATGTGCTAGATATCAAGCTAATCCTAAGGAATCACACATGACCGCGGTTAAGCGTATCTTTCGATACCTTAAAGGTACGATTATAATGGGCCTATGGTATCCCAAGTCCACATTATTTGACCTTATTGGTTACTCTGATGCTGACTTCGCTGGATGCAAGGTCGACCATAAAAGTACGAGCGGCACGTGTCATTTATTAGGAAAGGCTTTAGTCTCCTGGTTTAGCAAGAAGCAGAACTCTGTCGCACTATCCACAACAGAAGCTGCATACATAGCAGCTGGGCGTTGTTATGCACAAATTCTGTGGATAAAGCAAACCCTTGAAGACTATAAGTTATCTTTCATGCATATTCCTATATTCTGTGACAACACTAGTGCTATTAATTTGACTAAGAACCCTGTCTATCACTCACGTACTAAACACATTGAGATCAGACACCACTTTTTGCGTGATCATCAGCAAAATGGCACGATTAACTTAGAGTTTATTGACACTAATCATCAGCTAGCAGATTTCTTTACTAAGCCATTATCCGAAGAGCGCTTCAATTTCCTTTGTTGTGAACTCGGAATTTTGGATGAAGCAGTTATAAGTTGAGACTCACCTGCGTAAATATCGAGTATATTTTGATTCTTTTACGAAAAATTTGGTATGGGTACAAGCCAAAAGGGTCCTTCTGACAACATGGCGTAAAAGCCTAAGCGACACGGTGCACTAGTCCTCAGGACTACCGCTAGCTGGGATCCGGCCCCTGCAGTTAACCCATGGCAAATTTGAAATATTGAATTACAATATATTTCCTTGTTTGTTATATGGTTTGTTTCGATTTAATATTGCCTAATTTATTTTTCTAAAGTTCATTCTGACTTTTGTGTACCTCTCTATGTACTTCAATGCATTCATCATACTTTTATCCTCTCTACCTTTTTTCTTCAACACTTAACCTTTTTTTTTTCATCTCTTCAGCCTGTTTTAAGTTCTGGACCACTAATCCAGAACTCGGGCCGAACTCTGCCCCTAATAGAGTTCGGGCCGAGTTCGGTCCCTATTGGTCCATCGTCGGGATCAGCCTCTGCCGTTGGATCAGTTTAGATCATACGGTCAGAATTTCTTCCGACCAACGAAAACCCTCTCTTATATTTCGGGTTTTCATCTCTCTTCTTCACTATTACCTCCTTCCTCACCTCTCCAAACTCTTTCCTTCAAACCCTAATCCTAGTTTTTGATCTAGAAGGCTCTATTACTTCTCAAAATCAAGGGAAAGGGGTTTCTCATCATTTTCTTCCACTGTTTGTTGTTGATTTCAGGTATATTCCCTTCTTTCTCTCCATTTCAAGTTCTCTATTTTCTTGCAAATGGCTCCTCGCTTGCCCAATCGTGGGAAAAGGACTCGAACTGAGGGAGCTTCCTCTTCGAATCCTCCTCCTCCAATTGAGCAAGTAGTTGAACAATAACCCATTCATCCGTTGTTCAACCCGCCTTGTCCCCATGATCCGAATACATATGACGAGCGATTATTTGTGTTGCTAGACGCATCTAATGCATGGTTTAGCGACTTTCGGACTCGTCCGGTGTTCGGAGGACATCCGATAAATTTTACAATCTTTTCTCAATATGAATCATTATTTCGTGATCTATGTTTGGATGCGTTAGTTGCCTCAAACTTTGTCATTTACCGTAGCGCAATCCAAATATTTTATTGCAATTTAACTTTCGATGCAACCACATCTATTCCCGGGTTGCCGGTATTGACATTGCTTTCAATGATTCTGAGTTGGAGGATTTTCTTGATCTTTTTAATCTCGATGCTTGGGATAAACTTGTGAAAGCTCGTCAATTTTAATTTGTTGGCAATACTTCTCTTAAAGGTTTCAAGGAGGAATTATGTGCTCCTAACATAAGTCCTCGCAAACTTATGGCCAAGCACCTCAACCCATATTTCTATGAACTTCATCGAATCATTTTTAACACTATCTTGCCAAAAGCTGGCTCCACTGATGAAGTTACCTACTTTGAGATATCTGCTTTGTATCACCTTCATTATCGTATCCCCTTCAATCTTTCTAGGACAATGATGGACTGGATGATAAATTGTAGGAAGAAACCAAGAGTATTGGTTTATCCTTTATATCTTCCTATGGTTTTTCGTGCGTTCATTATTCCTATTCATGACTGTCAGTTCTTGTCTGCTCCTGCTTTCCTGTCCAAGGCACGACGTACTCAGGCAGTCGTCGCCTCTCCTGAGGCTTCTGAGCATTCTGATGATGAGGAGCCCGACGCCCCTCCACTCGGTCAGGATGTACCACTTCCACCTGCCACTCTTGAGTCTCTTCAGACTATGCTCCGGGATCGTTTTACTCTTGAGGACGATCGCTGGACCCAGCTGGATTATCGTACTACTCTACAGATGAGTGCCCTCGGCAACTCCCTGCATGATATACTGTACTCCATATCTCATCATCTGCACATTCCCATGGAGCGGGATCCTGAGCGCGCGGGCCATCGCATTGATGATCCATGGGTCATGCGTTACATGGATCCGGATGCTGCATTTTTGGACCCCCGTCGCTCCTTCCCCGGTCCTTCAGATGCTCCAGGACCTTCTCGTGCTCCGTGATGGAGATTGGCTCGATCTGCTGCTGCTACTGATGATGATCTTAGTTGATGCTTTTTGATTTCAGTTATTTAGTTTATTATGGATTTATGTCCTTGGTTTTATGTACTCAAACTCTGGTTGTGTGTTTGCCACTTGGTTTTGTGGATGACATTTTATGCTCATTATCATAGTTTTACTTTATGCTAGTGACTCATTTTGTTTAGTCATACACTGTTTCTTCTCTGCTTGGTGTGGTTGCATCACTCTTCATTGTCTATACTGCAGTTTATATGATCTTTCATTCATATGCAGTCTATATTGCTAACTGCCAAAAGGGGAAGAACTATGTATATTCTGGCTAGATATATTTAGTATCATATTTTTCGCTTTCGTATATCTGTGCTTGTTTGTGCTTTTTGGAGATATTATACAGGTTCAATGCATTCTTTACGGGGGAGCTATCTCTTCTAGCTCAGCGCCGTTCTCTGATCACGGGGGAGCTCTTATTTCTAGCTTGACATCGATTATGGGGGAGCTATGTTGCTATGATCAACTGTGTCCAGGTATGAATGTTGAATATACATATATTATTTTGTCAATTATCAATATGGGGGAGATTGTTGACACAAAGTCACAGTCAACCAAATATTGACAATATTGACTAAATAATATCTGTAATAATTCAATACGACACACGACGTCTGCATTAAGCTCAAGACAGAAGACAGCTCAGCTTCCGTGTCTCAGTTGATTCGAGTCTGTATTTTACACTTTCTTTGAGTCTAGACTAATGTAATCTGAGTCATGCTGAGCTCTTGAAACTTAGACTATAGCCTACCCAAAAATCCCAAAGCTCCACCAAACCAGAAATTCCCAAATGGTCCCCTTTGAACCACTCTGTGCTCTGGAGACAGAGTTCGGACCGAACTCTGCCTCCACACAGAGTTCGGGCCGAACTCTGTCCCCTAGAAATCAGGAACCCTAATTTTAGGGTTAGCTGGTTGCTAGTTGTCCAACGGCCAAATATTTGAATTTTTCTACCCGAATTCTGGCCGAATTCTGCCTATAAAAATACTATAAATAGGGCATGAATTCTCTCATTCCAATCCATCCAATCTTCTCTTCTTTTCTCTCTTGTAGCTGAAATAAGCCATACCCTTTCCATCTACTAGCCACAAGCCTCCTAAGTCTCGAGTGCTCAGCATCTCTCAGTTAGGATTCTTGTGCAAGAGTCGAAGAAGTCGCTTGGACAATTCCAAGCAAATCGCCACTGCGATCCTCTGTTAGAAGTTGACGTGCTCTTCTGAAGTAAAGGCACGGTTGTAAACTACTATTTCACAAATAGTGGATTTGAATCCTGAGCTAGAGTTCTCAGGCCTGGACTAGTCCTCCACGAGGGAAACCAGGTTAAAATCGCTGTGTTTGCGTATGCTCTTTTGATCTTCTTTTATTTTCCGCACTTTATTCTGATTATTTATTATTGGTAAAAGAGTTATTTTAATTGGTCATTTTTCTATATATACTCTATTCATCCCCCTCTAGAGTTGCCAAACTGTTCCCTTCGGTACAGAAGGCCTTCCCGAAGTATGTTTCTTTATAGGACATAATGACTTGTCCAGCGTTAATGTCCATCCTCAAGCCTGCATTACAGAGCAGGCTTCCAGAAACCAGGTTCTTGGCTATAGCCGATACATGCTTCATATTTTGTAGCTTGAGCGATTTCTTCGAAGTCAGTTGCAGTACCACCGTTCCGATTCCAAGTACTTCAGCTTGTGTCTGGTTCGCCACTATAACCTTCTCAGAAACAGGTTGGTACATGGTGAACAACTCCTTCTTTGAGCAAACATGACACAAGGCTCCAGTGTCAATCCACCAGTCTGTACAACCCCAGCTAAGTCAACCTACACAATCATAGCGACAAAGTTAGCCTCACCTTGCTCCTTTTATTTTGTTTTTTCTTTGTAGCCCCTCTTCCAGTGGCCTTTCTTGCCACAGTTGAAACATGACCCAGGTTCTTTGGATTTGGGCTTGAACTAAGCTGACTTCACCTTCAGATGGTGAACGTCTTTCTCCTTTTGGTAGGGAGCCTTCTGCTTTCTTTTAGAATTTCCTCCTTACACCATGTTCTCCTTAGCCATCTGCATGGACAAGGCGTTCCACTTTGAGTTGAGCCCTCAACTCATCTTCAACATGTATCTAGTGCAAGAGGCATTCCAGATCTACTTCCATCTTCTTGCGGTGCATGTTCGCAATGAAGTTGCTCCACCCAGGTGGGAGCTTGGCGACAATATCCCCGACGACAAAAGCATCGACCAAGGGCATGCCGTTATTTGCCAGCTTCTGATGTAACTTGAGGAACTTCTTGACTTGAGGCAACATGGTTTTGTCGTCCTCAAACCGCATCCTCCAGACCTTTTCGGTCACGTGGATCGTATTTTTGTTCTCATATGCCTTGTAGAGATTCTCTATAGACTCCCAGACGTCCTTTACATTAACCGTCTTGCTATATGACTCCGCCAGAGAGTCCTCCATCGAGTTTTGGATCAACAACTTGCAGAGGTTGTTATCCCATCTCTACTTCGACTGTAAAGCCGCGACTTCAGCAACACTTCAAGCATTTTTACCCTCTTTCTCTTCCAGAGTTGAAATGCTCCATGTCAAACTTCTCAAGTTTAAAACTTGTATGAGAAGTTGTGCATGGTTGTGCTCTATCAGATCTGAATCTTGCTTTGAGATTGTTATTCCCGAAACAGATCATTAGACGGAAATCTTGATCTCTTAGAAAGAGAGTTGGATGACAGCAACTTAGCAGGCAAAAAAATTACCGCAATTCTGCTGGAAGGATAAAAGCACTTAGTATGTGAAAAAGATCACCTCAATTCTGCTTGAGTGATTAAGATCACAATTTTATTGTTGGGGTGATTAAGATCACCGATGCTGAAAGCAAGATTTGCCCTATACAATCTGCTCTAGGAACCAGTAAGTTCGAAAGAACTTCTGGAACGCTCGCTGTCACCTCCTTTCTCGAACTCGGAGAACTCCAATAGACTCCAGTGGAAATAGCAACACAGCTCTCTTCGTCTCTTAATTTCAGCATAGGTTCTTAATGAAGGCACGAAAAGAGTATTTATAGAGAAAGGCTGAAACCCTAATTCTAATCTTGGCCGTAACTGATTACAAAAAGACAGGAGCGAATAATGGAAAGATTTGAATGAATTAAATTCAAATCCCACAAAAGTTGGATCTGATCAATTGACTCAATCTTTTCATAACTGCTCAAATCTTCCAATCAGCTACATCATGTGCCACCTGTGCCCCAATGCCCATCCAGCATGTCTACTCGTGCGCCTGCCCGCAGCTGCACAACATCGCAGCAGCTCTGCATGCAGCAACATAATATAGCAGCTCTGTGCTCAGCCGCACAACAACGCATTACAGCCTTGCAGCAGCACCGCGGCCCCGCGGCTCCTGCGCAGCTCCTGGGCGTGTACCTGTACGGTACCTGTAAATGTGACTCGCACAGAGACGAGCGCACGAGCGCATCAACTGTGCACAAGGTGCCTTGCGCCAATGTTCACGTGCTAAGTGTAAAGTACGCCAACAAAGTGCCACTTTGTGCCCTTGAGCCCGAGCCCGAGTCCGAGTCCGAGTCACCGAGTCCCTTCTGGGCTTTGCTCCATAAGGAAATTATCCTATAAGCATGACAAAAAGCATTAATGCTTCTTTGTTGGGTTAGCCTTCTTTCCACTAGAAAAATACTCCCATATGGCACCCACATAGCCCCCATGTGCCTCTCCTCATGTGATCTCTTAATACAAGCAAAGCTTTATATGGAGATACCATTCATTTTGCCTAGGCAATGTGGGACTATCTTTCTAGTCTTTAAGGCGAAAACACCAACAATAGACAAAAACACCAATAATCTCCCATATATCTCTATATATGGATTGAGCGTTCCCCATAGTGACTGTCCATCATGAATTAGGATAGATGTCGCTACGAGTTGAATCTTCCCGCATTGGTTAAATAACAACATGATACAAGAATGGACTAAGCCTTGAATTATGCACCATAACTGTAATTCTTCCCACTCACATAATGATATCAACTGTGCTTCTAGCTGCACGTTAAAGGCCTTGTGCCAGCCTAGTTTTGGTGTATGTATCTTGGGTGTTTACAAGATTGCCTTCAAGAGACGGCTTACTTCTCTATCTATACACTTTAGGTGAGTTCTTTTAAAGAGTCTTTGACATGAAGCATTTTTCTTTCTTGCGGTGCTACACCGTTATGACATGGCCTAAAGTCGAGACACTGTCTCATGTGGTGTCATACCACCTGTAGCATGAGGCCCAGCCTCTTTGTAGTGCCAAACTACCCAGCATGAAGCCTTTTGCTTCTTTGCGGTATTATGCCGCTGTGACATGGCTTGCAAAGCCGAGCCAATGCCTCATGTGGTGTCACCCACTATAACATGAGGCACAGCCTCTTTGTAGTGCTGCCTACCACTCTTCATCATATAACATTAGGCCCTCTTGCCTATGTACGGTTCTACACCACTGTGACTTGCCCGAGGCTTTACCCTCATGTGGTGTCACCCAATTGTAGCATGGAGTACTACTCTTCTTTGTAGTGCTGTGCTACCCGTATTTCCTATAAAGTACGCCAGACATCCCAGATGCCCGAGAACTCATTAAGGCTTCCAAGCCATCCTCCCACAGGACTTTGTTCTTTGTAAAGAACAATCTTTCTAGTCTCTAAGGCAAAAACACCAACAATATATAAATTTATATAATATATATAAATATACTTATATTTATATTTACATATATATATATATATATATATATATATTAAACGGAGAATATTATTACAAGCGAAACATGGGTGCCGGGAGATGGCCCAAGCACCTACAAAACCTCCACTCGGGAGGACGCCTACCTACAAAGCAAAAACGGGGAAACAAATCCGGCCAGGGGAGCCCGGGGGGGAGGGGGGACAAAAGAAGAGGGGGTACGGGGGGAGGGGGGACAGGGGACGGGGAGCACCCGTCTAGCTCAAACAAAGGAGGATACTTAAAGAGCGGGAACTGCTTTTTCCTCGAGCTGGAGGAGCGCAGGACCCTAGGCGGGACAGGTACCGCTGCAACATGCTTAGGTGCCAGCTTTAGCTGCACCTCTCGCGGTTCGTTGGGCAGTGAAGGATTAGGGAAGTTGTCCGCAAAATAGGTCTGCAATATATATATATATATATATATATATATATATATATATATATATATATATAATACTTCCCTAGCTCTTTCCATGGCTTCATGACTCCCCCCCACGCCCGCTCCCTCTGCTTCCCTCCCGTCGATCCACCCAACCTCGGCTGCTTCGCACGAACAGGGTCGGGAGCCCCACGGCCGACTCCCTGGTCGCCGGAGCAGCTCGTCCTAGTCGGAATCGACCCCTCCGGGGTGGCCCTGAAGCTCCGGTGGCCAACCCAGCCTTCCTTCCCGGAACCCTGTGCCTTCGCGACCCCGCTCCGCCTCCAGCCCTCTATCTCCGGAGGTCGCAGACCGGAGACGCCCCCACCCAGCGTAGCATCCCCCTCCAGTGGCCCCGTCCGATGACGGCAACCCGCTACGCTCCTCCCCCGCTCAGGCCGGTCGGCCGGACCTCTGGAGCGTCGGGCTCCTCAGGTCTGGGACTTCTCCGCCAAGAGCAGCCGAGTGTTAATTCAAATTTTGAATTTTTCCTTATTTCCATGGTGAAGGTGGGTAGAGTCGCATGCTATGCACCTACTTCAGTGTCGGCCAATGCGTCTCCATCAGCGCCGGGATATGCGCCCTCTTTGTCGCGAGACGGCCATGCGCCCGTTGTTGGTCCGGCATCCCCGAACAACCATGCACCCCCATCTTGCGCGGGTGGTTATACGCCCACATCGGGGATCGCACGCCATGTGCCCATTGCCGAGAGCTCCCTTACGTGCTCTTCCTCGAGGGCCGGCAATGCGAGCTAAGTAGGATTGGCACCCCCACCTGTTCAGTCCCCCAGCCATGCACGTGACTCCACCCGGCTCTCCCTCTTGTGCACCCCTGGCCGCATGCGCCCACTGTGACCCTGGTGCTCGGTAGGCTGCATACACCCTCCTATCGCGGGCAACTATGTGCCCTCCGTGGCCGATCATGTGCCCAATCTGGCTCCTCACTCTGCCGCATGTGCCTACTCCCGGGGGACGTCGGGTGCGTATGCGCCTGCCGGGGGTAGCCATGCGCCCGCTATTGCGGGCTTCATCTCTGCTGGGACGTCTTTCCTTCCGACCAGCACATCGACTCTATCTTACGCAGAGGTGATGCATCCAGATAGAGGGCCTCACCTCACCCTTTAGATAGAGGATCCTGATCTACCGGATATTGAACTCCCGTCTACTGCAGACGGCCGAACCATTCGTGTGCCCTTCTCTACGGAAGAGATAGCCTCCTTAGCGGCCGGCTTTGCAAAAACGTTAGTCCTAAAGTTTCCTTCGGGGTGCCCAAAGATCTCCAAAGCTTAAGAGGTTATAGCTGGTTGGGGCTTGACCTCAGCGTACAGAGTCACCCCGCTAGATCCCAAGCACATGTTCCTACACCTCTCCTCCGAATCTGACTTCACAACGGTTTGGGCCAAAGGCACCACAATCATCGACGCTCACAGCGCAAAAATCTTCAAGTGGACCCCCAACTTCAACCCTAAAGTTGACTCGTCTATCATCTCTATGTGGATCACCCCCCAACCAACCCCTTGAATTCTTTGCCCCCGTCGCCCTGAAGAGAATCGCCGGTTCTTTTAGCTTGCTGGGGGCCATTGCCGATGACACACGCAACCTAACCAAGGATCCCTCAACCATATCAAGATTGAACTCGGGAGCCGGACGCACTCACAGGTGCTGCTGTACGACAATAACATTATTTTTTGCAAGCACTGTCAGATCCGGGGCCATCTCACTGACCAGTGCTTCAGGGCACACCCGGAGCTGAAGAAAAAACATCCCCGGAAGGCGTAACCCCCGAAGGAGATGCTCTCCACACCTTCATCCCTGATCCTCCCCCGGTCCAACAAACACTCCCACTTTATAGACAGAGATGACACTCCCAGCCAACGCCCACACCCCCCGTCAACCATCCCTCCTCCCGAGCCAATGGTCATCCTTCTCACCAACTAATTTGACACCCTCATCTCTTTCTCCCCTACTGACAACCTAGAGAGCTTCACCTCTTTATTCCCTGCAGATAACCAGGAGTGCACCCCACTCGGAGCGCCCTCTTCCGACGAGCACGAGAACCTGCCCACCGTTGCATCTTCTGTCGGTGGAGAGATGTGTTAGCCCAATGATTACATCGTGTTTTTGAATATGGCTAATCAATTAAGTTTAACATAATGATATCACTAATATTCATATAATCACTATCATGTTGCTACTTAAACTTAGTATTTTCCTAATTGTCCTATATCATATTGCCATGCTTGTATCGTACTGCAACATATTTTGCTCACCTAACATGTATTAGTAGACATGCAGTAAGCATGATCGAACATGATCAAACCAAGACATATGCAATGAAGAATTAATGATGGACCAAAGACGACGTCATACAAAAAGATTTCTCTGAATCGCCTAGCGACCTATCCGGGGCCTCGCATCGGGGGTTCCGCTGCCCGGTCAGATTTCTAGATCTGCTTATCTTTGGACGACTGCTGTCAAAGAAAAAGGCGTCTTCAGATCTGCTCAAATATCAGAAGAAAGGCGTCATCAAAGGGCTCTTAGTTTTCCTATTTGTTCCAAGTATGTAATTTTCAATTTATTGAGTTAAGGAGAATGTGTACGTTGAGTCGCACTGTGTCATCTCAACGCCTAGACATATCTCTCCAAGCTCTAACATACAAACAGACTATTTCCTGAACCAAGCCCAAGCTCCACCAAGCCAAACAAAGCCCAAAGGCCCAAAGACCATTCTGCCACCTAGAAGGCAGAGTTCGGGCTGAACTCTGCCCCCATACAGAGTTCGGGCCGAACTCTGTCTCCTGATTTTTAGCACCCTGATTTTTATGGCCTGCTTGGTACAAGCTGTCCAACGTTAAAAAATTTGAATTTTTGGGGCAGAATTCGGGCCGAACTCTGCCTCCCCAGAGTAGTATAAATAGAGCTTGACTTCTTTCATTTCAAATCATCTCTCACCTTCAAATATTCAAGCTTTCTAAGCTCTACTACTCCAAGCCTCATTCTTCCATATCTCCTAAGCCACAATTCTCATTAGCCTAAGGTGCTCAGTACGATATCAGCTAGAAGTTGTGTGCAAGAGTGAAAGAAAAGTCACTTGGACAATTCTAAGTTTTGCCACCTGCGAATCTGTAAGAAGTTAGCGTGCTCTTCTGAGTAAAGGCACGTGGTTGTACACTATTTCACAAATAGTAGATTTTAATCCTGAGCTAGAGTTCTCAGGCCTGGACTAGTCCTCCACGAGAAAAACCAGGTTATATTACTATATTTGTATATGGTCTTCTGATCTTTATTTACTTCCATATTTCTTTCTGATTTATTTACCATCTTGTTAGTTGTTTTGTGGAGGTGATATAAAGTTAATTTTTATTGGGTGATTATCGACACAAACTCTATTCACCCCCCTCTAGAGTTTCCTACACGTTATTTTAAGATGGTGCAGCTTTCCCTGATCCTCTACCCAGCCTTCGCAAGCATAGCAGAATCCCCTCTCATCTCCTGCATCGTCTCTGCGGAAGACCCGAATAGCCTCGGACTCGCCCTTGCTGACAGGCTTCAACAAGCCCAGGAAGTCGGATTCTTTGACCCCACTAACCCCCTCTGTGTGCTAACGGATCTCGAAGGCGCTGTTGACACCCAGCCAGAGGAACACGATAACTTAACAAACAGACAGCTTGAGGCATTGGTCGACCCATCCACAGCGACCTCGAATAACAGATCTTCTCACAACGAAAAGAAAAATCACGGCTTCGAGCCCAGCCCATGGCCACGAGGTCAGTCGCGAAGCTCAATAACCATCTCCCCTACACCGATCCCAATACTTAACATCCTTTCGTGGAATGTCAGAGGGCTGGCCAATAAACCCACCATGAACAGATTACTCAGCCTCAAGAAAATCTACCGAATTGACATCTTAGTCATCATTGAACCCAAAATCCCTCACACAAAGATCAAATCCATCCTGCTGCAACTTGGCTTCCCGGGCGCCATCGCCGGATGCAACGACATCTGGATCCTCTTCGTCGCCGAATGCAAATTTGCCACTGTTTATGACTCAAAGCAGGCTCTCTCATGCTGGGCAGAACACCCCACCATCCAATCCCGAACCCTCATCTCCATCATCCATGACAACTGTGACATTCTCGAACACAAGCAGCTTTGGGCTACTATGTTAGACACCCACCTCCACCTCCACAACCTCTCGTGGCTGTGCGTCGACGACTTTAACGCGATCTCGAGTAGAGACAAAAAGTTCAGGGGTCGCCCACCCTCTCCGCAGGCCGTGAACGACTTCAATACCTTCATCTTCAATGAATACTTGGCCACCCTCCCTTTCTCCTGTAGCGCATTCACTTGGTATAACATGCAAGAAGGTGTTCGTAGACAATATTTCTGTATCGATCGAGCACTGTTCGACAAGCGCTAGTCCGATATGGGTCTCATCTCCAACCTCTCACACCTGAACTCCACTAAATCGGACCACTCTCCCTCCTGATCGAGATCAACAGCAACTCCAACCTCATCAAGAAGCCTTTCAGATTTCTGGACTTTTGGAGCCACCATCCGATCTTTTGTAACGTCGTGGCCTCTGCCTGGAGATCTACCAGCAACCCTGATCCCCTCGTTTGAATGGAGGACAAGCTGAAAGCGACCAGGAGAGCGCTGTCGACATGGAGCAGAAGCGCCTTCGACAATATTTTTCAGGCGATAAAGATGGCGGAGGATGATCTTACCCGGGCGGAGCACCAGTACGCCGTGAACCGTTCCCTGGAGAACCGTACGACGCTCAACCTCCCCGGAGCCCTTATCAAATCCAGGCTGAAGGTCGAGACCGCTTTCTGGAAACAGAAAGCCAGACTTACCTGGGACGCAGAAGAAGACAAGAACTCCAGGTTCTTCCACTCCTGCGTCAAAGGCCGCAGGCAACAGCTTAACCTGTACCAAATCGTCGATGACAATGGCACATTAATCAAAGACCAGAGTAGCATCCACGAGGTGGCTGCTAATTTCTACACCAAATTTTTCTCTAAGGAGATCATCGCCAAGGATGAGGAGTTCCTGGCCAAGATCCCCAACTTGATCAGCGCTAGAGAGAACGATCAGCTCCTGACTCCACCCTCCACGGACGAAGTCAAATCCGTTGTGTGGGCGCTTGACAAGGATAGCGCTCCCGGGCCTGATGGTTTCAACGAGGTATTCTTTCGATCCTGCTGGGACATCATTGAACCCGACCTCCACGAGGCCACAATCGCCTTTTTTCAAGACGCCAAATACTGAAATTCTATTTCCTGCGCTAACCTCTTCCTCATCCCCAAAATAGATAACCCGGAGACCTTCTACGACTTCTAACCCATCAGCTTATGCACCTTCACCAACAAAATAATATCGAAGATCATCGCGACCCGCATGTCCGTTCTCCTTTCCAAGATCATATCCGAAAAGCAAAGCGGTTTCGTCCCGGGTCGGAATATCACTGACAACATCCTTCTCGTACAGGAAATGATAACTTGCATGAAATTCCCAGTCGAGGGGGGGTGGGGACGTCGCCATCAAGCTCTTCAGATCCATTAGTAACTCCTGGTTCTCAATAGTCATCAACGGGCAAGTCGAGGGCTTCTTCAAATCCAGCAGGGGGTCAGACAGGGAGATCTCCTATCTTCTACCATCTTTATCATAGCAGCGGACGCGCTAGCAAAAACCTCAACAATATGGCTAACACCCCCAGATTTAATCACTTCCATACCTCCACTGGTTGCCCCTTACTCACCCACCTGGCCTATGCTAATGACATTCTAATCTTCTCCTCTGGCGACATCGGATCGATCGAGGTGGTCCACCGAAGGCTAGAGAAAAACACCAGATGCTCGGGACAGCGAGTTAATACCAACAAAAGCATCATCTACATCCACCACAAAGCTGACAGGACCCACTCAGCTAATCTATCAAACTTAACCTCCTTCTCCATCGCGTATCCACCATTCTTCTACTTAGGATGCCCGCTGGTGTACGAAAAAGCAAACTCTGGCATCTTCGACAACCTGGTGAGCAAAATCAGGAAGAGAATCGAGGGCTGGCACAACGCAACCCTCTCCTCGGACGGTAAGATAATTTCGATCAAGTACGTCCTCTCTTCCATCACCATATATACTCTGGCCGTTTGCTTCCCCCAAGAAAGTTTTATCCTCATTAGAAACCCTCTTCTTCGACTTCTTCTTGGGCCACTCTGATGGTAAAGTCAAACACCACTGGATCGGATGGGACACCATGGCCAGACCCACGATCGAAGGAGGGCTAGGATTCTGTAAACTATCGAACATCGCCGACGCTTGCTATATGAAGTTATGGTGGAAGCTTCGCATGGAGACCTCTATATGGACCGGGTTCATGTCGGCCAGATACTTCAGATACTTCCACCCCGTGACTGTAATTTCTAACAATCGATCGTCTGCATCCTGGCACTGTATCCTACATGGGCGTCACCTCGCAGAACCACACATCCTCTTGCAGCTTGGCAACGGGTGTTCGTCGCTGTTCCACAAACGCTGGCTCGGAGATGTCCCCTTCCACCGAACCCCTAACTCCCCACCGAACTGCACGATCCACGAGTTATGGGACCTAAATTCAGGTTGGAGATGGGACCGGGTCAGAGATTGGCTTGGTCCGGAGGGTGAGGTCAGACTCGCAGACGCCGCGGTGTAACTCCTCGATGTTCCCGATACCTGACAGTGGTCTCCTAAGTCCGGCAGAGTCTTCTCGTTAGCTTCAGCAAAGACGGTTCTTCGAGGAATCGGAGTACCTTTCCCTATAATCGCCCCTTTCTGGTCTTCCTGTATCCCTGCCAAATGGTCTATTTTGCTCGGGAGAGCGTATCGCAGGAAGCTTCCAACCGATGACTCCCTTTCCTCCATCGGCTTCAGCCTCGCATCGAAATGCCACTGCTGTTCCTCCTCCCGAACAGAAACTGTCGAGCATGTACTGCTAGCCGGTGACCTCGCTTTTCTGGTATGGGCCAGCCTCTCGTACCGTTGCAGCCACAATCCTCCAGCCGGAGGCTTCAACGATCTCCTCGCCAGCTGGGACTATTCCCACAGGCATCAGATCATCGTAGCCGCCGGCATCTAGGTCCTCTGGAAGAATCATAATAAATTCAGATATGAAGGTCACCAATTCAACCCCAACCGGCTGATCTGGGAGACCCTTCGGCAAATCGCTAAGATTAGCAGGCGATGGTCCCACTTCGCGGACAACATCCGGTCGGCTCTGTCCTTTTCCTGAGCTTGGGACAACGACCGATTTTCGGGTTCTGCCGTCTTTTGTTGTCTGTGTTTCAGCTCGTGCAAGATACGCTTACTTATATAGGCTTCGACATTTTGCGCCTGATACATCAATAAAGCTTTGTTTATCAGACGCAAAATGCCGAAGCCTATACAAGTAAGCACATATATATATATATATATATATATATATATATATATATATATATAGGGTCGTTCTACAATGCATTCCATGGTAAAGGATGTATCGATACATCCCAAATCTGAACCATTGGATGTTGATCTAATGGTTCAGATTGAATAATAGAGTAGAAACATTATTTAATGCTGATTTTGACTCTTGACCTCTTGGTAACTTACTTTAGCAGGTTATTCTTCACTTTAATTTTTTCAATGAACACCCTAAATTAACTCATGTTTACTCTCTATTTCTTCCATCCAATTTAATATTTTGTTCATCTACGTATAAATTTTGTAACAATAATTGTGCATCTACGTATAAATTCTGTAATTTTTTTTGGTTATAAAACTGCAGGCCGTGGTGGTGGTGGAATGAGAAACGGAGATGAAGAAGGAAAGAAGAATCGGTCCGATTCGCATCGAACGTTATTGAGCCCTCCTCGAACAACGAGGAGTACCAGCGGTGCCGCTCATGTAGGCTCCCGTCTTAGTAAATTTTACTGTCCATGCCATTGTCAGGAATTTTATTTTTCATCTAACAATTTAATATTTTAGTTATAAAGCTACAGGCCATGGTGGTGGTGGTGAACGGAGGAAACCGACTTCTGAGGTCGGGCGGATCATTTGCTCACATATTTTTTTTAAAAAAAATATGTTTTTGTTTTTTAACGATAATATTTTTTTACTTTTCTACTGATAATATTTTCGAAGAGAACGGTTATTTTTTTTGGTATTGTGACATTGTCATGTTAACCATCTTTCTAATATTTACAGTATTTAAAAAAAATAACATTTACCAAAGTATATTCGAATTTTTACGTTAACAAAGTATGGTACATTTTGGACGGAGAATGACCATTCTCCGTGTTAAAAGAACGGAGAATGACGGAGAATGGCCATTCTCCGTGCTTTTAACACGGAGAATGGCCATTCTCCGTGCCTTTAACACGGAGAATGGCCATTCTCCGTGCCTTTAACACGAAGAATGGCCACTCTATGTGCTTTTAACAAACTTTGGTACATTTAGGACAGAAAATGTTCAAGTATCTCATTAATTTTTTTATCAAATATTTATAGTATTTTTAATATCATTTACTAAAGTATATTCATTTAATATTAAAGCATGTTGAATAAAATCTGAATATTATTTAATGAGGCTTCCACTGTATGGCTGCACAAAATCGAGTGACAAAAAAATTTTTGTTGCGAGTGTTTGAATATAATTAACCTACTATCCAAGAAATTTTTTCTTACATTACGTACTTTGCTTCAGCAATAATAACGGATGAACAGGCAGGATTACATTAGGCATTACACTGACATCGAATTCATATTGATGGCATCGATGTGCTTATAGAAGCATGGAAAAGAATAAAGAAAGGTTCATGCGGCCAAGAACCCCCATGCAGCTCAGAGAGCCCTTGCGGCTCAGGGATACATGCGGCTCAAGAGTCTATGCGGCTCGAATAATTCCATGCGGCCCAGAGAGGAGCCACGTGGCCTTCAACAGCTCTTCCCTTCGTCTTTTGCTGCATTTAATGCCATGACGGCTGACAGCTCTGATAAATGACAGCTCTGACAAAAAGGTGCAATAATGACTGACGTAATGGCGCATCCCTAGGGAAGAGGAGAAAATCTTCTCACAGCTGGCATAATCCATTTAATCCTGAGGCATGCGGCTGCGACCGCCCATCTTCATGCGGCTACATCCTTTATACGGCCGTCCATCAACATGCGACTGCATCTCTTATGCGGCCGTCCATCAGCATACGGCTGTTCATCCCCATGCCGCTGCCCATCTTCATGCGGCAATGTAGCCTCATGCGGCCCACTTATCTGCGGCTCTGCCAAGATGATTGAGACACGTGGCAGTCTTATCTTCCTGGAATTATGGGTGTTAACAAATCCTAATCAGATTTGTTGCAACAAGTGCCCAGATCAAATCAAATCGAGCAAATTAATTGGACACGTGGCAGGCCATTACAAGTCTCGAATATTCATGGCAATCAATATTTATTGCTCACAGAGATTTGATGAAATCTACATTAATTACCTAGATTTGCTACAATCAGAATGAAGGGCCCAGATTAATTGGTCCTTAACCGCCGACATATCAAGGAGGCAATCATCGCAAACCCTAATGATTGCATCCCCACTCCTATAAATAGCAAGGGGCCATTCCCTTGCAAAGAGGACCCTCTTTTTTTGGAGAAGAGCACAGAGCACTTGGAGAGACAAAAGCAAGCACAAAAAGAATAAGGAGAGCATTTTCTTCAACGCCAAGCAGATCTTCCCCGGAGCCAAGGATGCATCCTATCGTCCAAGGAGTAAGGCAGAGCTGCTGTCGCTTTTCCGAGCCTCTATCGTCACCCCACAGAATCTAAAATAAACAATTGTACTTAGATTGCTGTACCTAGGTTTTCGTCCCTAGGCTTTCTTTGTACGAGCGAGTTTGTATTGTGAGTCTAAGTTCAGTCCTCCGATAATTGTTCGGTACTTTTACAATCAATGGCAAACAATGCTGATTATTTACAGAAGGTAAAACAAATTCCAATCAAATAAAGTTTTAGTCATCCCAGGAATGCATCCGAAATGAGGTCATCTGTAAACCCTAGGAATGCACACAGTACTCATGCCATCTGTGAAGGCCATCTGTAAACCCTAGGAATGCACACAGTCCTCCGATAATTGTTAGGTACTTTTACAATCAATGGCAAACACGATGGCGACTCTGCTGGGGATAAACTTCTCCACGGCTGAGGAGTTGGTGACGCAATCGAATGCAGCCAAACTTGGCTCTACACAACAGAAGATGGTCGTCTGCTTCGACCAACAGGCGTTTGAAAAAATGCTCTCTGAAGGAAGCGCTGGCCCGGTCCAGAAGCGAACCCGCACAAAGAAGGCTCGCAAGGAGTGGAGGCCAAAGTCATTTGCTCCTCTCCTAGCTCTGGACGGAGTACTCTCTGCTGCCCAAGATGGCGAAGACGACTCTCATACGGCCTCATTTCAAGCCATAGAGGACTCTGCTGTCCCCAAGTTCGGCAGAGAAAAGCACTACGATGCTGGACTTGCAGGGGCAAAGGGTAATTCTATGTGCTCCAGGAAGAAACCGAACAAAGGCACTGGCCGCAAAATGAAGACTCATGCGGCCAAGATTGCCAGCCGCATGAATGATGACCATACGGTCGAAACTGCCAGCCAAATGCATGACACTCATGCGGCCAGGATTTCAAGCCGCATAGAGAACACTCATGCGGCTGAGACTTCCAGCCGCATGAAGAAAGCCCATGCGGCTACGACTGCTAGCCGCATGAAGACTATTGATTTCAGCCGCATGTCGCCTGCTCCACGCGGCTCAGTCTTCGACCGCCTCCCCTATGGTCCTGATCTCTTGTGCTCCCAAGAAGACATGTCTGACTCTCTCCAGCACCACTTAGACTCTTCCTACTATGTGCCCTTACGCACTAGAGTAAAGAAGTCTAGGGCAGCACGAGCTTGGCAAGCTCGGTCTGCTGATCCGACCTCTGACCATCCAAGAATTCCACATACTGTTATGCGGGCCTCTGATGGGAAGTTGTACAGTACCACTCGAGTCCAGCCTCCGACGACAAACGGACAGAGAGGTTCCCAAAAGTCTTCCAAAATCCAAGAAGCAAGCATAGTCGATTCAGACCCATCTGACTTGCGTGAGACTATCCTCCACAAGCGTAAGGAAAGAGAAGGAGCCTCGGGGTGTAAAAAGTCCTCCCACGGACGTCACTGCACCCAAGTCATCGTCAACTGCTGTTGCAATAACGCGGCGGTACGAGAAGACCGGCGGTCCATCTTCCAAAGACTGCAACAACCATGTTCAGAGGATGAGGCACCTTCCATCGTTTCCTGCAACTCTGCTCAAAAAATCCCTACCGATGGGAGAGGGAAGAAGACAAATGTTTTCGGCCCGAAGATTTCAACCACTATGACTAAGAGACTGTCGTCTAAGCGGGTGCCCACCACAGGAGTTTTCCATGGTACCCGTTCAAAGACGAATTCTGCTACAGTGGGAGATTCATCGTCCACATCACTGGGGGTTGTTGGAACTGGGGGTAGCACTCCTCCGAGCCTCCACGATAATCCGATGTTCCAAGAAGGCGAGCTGGGGGAAACAACTCTCCCATCAGATGCAGCAAATCCTGATGTCCTCGAGGACGTCCACAATTCCCAAGACGAGGCAAACTCGGAAGCTGGGGGTACTGTTCCTTTTGAGTCCGAACCAAAGGAAGACATTCCTACATACCCCAATGACTTCTCATTATAGGGGTATGATTCGGAGAGTACGTCATCCACCGTCCCTTCCACTTCTCCTCATGTGAGGATGGTATTCATGACAGACGGCAAACATGAGGGTCCTAGTGATCGCCAACGTATCGATACTCTGGAGGCCATACTGCACGCTTTGGTCAAATCCGTGGACGAGATCAAAGCATCCCTTCCTAGTCTGTAAGGAGGGACGCCTGGCCAAACAAATTTGGGCCCCACGGTCAACGCAGACTCAAACTCAACGATACCAAATCCGGGCAATATTACTCCTGAAATATCGGCTCCTACCGTTGCAGACGAAGCCAGGGAGGCAAAAAGAGAGGTCCAGGAGCTCCGAGCCATGTTCCAGGCCCGAGAAAACTGCCAAGACCTCAGGATACGACAACCGTATCCCGCTGCGTGGAGAGATGTTCCCTTTCCACCAAAGTATAAACCATTCCACATCAATCCATATGATGGAAAGACCTCCGCAAGTTGGTACATCACTTACTTCGAGGTCACCACCGATCATCTGCCCCTTGACGATGCCATCCTTATACGATTATTCATTGGGGCATTAGAAGGGGTCGCCTTCGACTGGTATCGCAACCTGCCAGACAACTGCATCCAATCCTTCGCCAGCTTCGAACACATGTTCTTGGAGAGATTCTACGAAGTAGGACAGGACGTCACAATGTCCACCCTCATGGACGTCGTTCAAGGGGAGAAAGAGCTGACAAGGAACTATATTGTGCGGTTCTGCCAAACCGCCATGAAATTGCCGTCTGGTAATCCGGATTCCTCCTTAATTAAAATTTGTCAAAAGAGACTGCTTCCAATAATCAGCCTCTGGATGGGTGAAAGTCAGTTCAAGGACTGGAAGGCGTTTATTATCAGTGCCACTAGCGCTGAAGAACGATTGAAAAAGGCTCGTCAACTGGGATTACACGTCTCAGAGGGAGAGGACAAGGGCAGGCGTCCTAATGCCAACAATAACAATGGGGGTAGCTCCACCAGCATCAGAGACGTATTCAGACAAGTCCTGTCAGCCAATATGACATTCGCCGACGCTTACGAAGAGGATGAAGACCTTCCTAAAATCCTCGAGTTAGAGTCGTGGGCCCAACAGCTGGATGTACAATAGGAAAAATGGTTCGAACAGAGAGAGCCTCCTACTGAAGATGAGGTTATACAGGTCGACCTCGGCAACGAATCTTCTCTAAAACCAATCTTCGTCAGTAAAAGTCTGACAGACGAAGAGCGAGAATTGCTACTGGAACTCGTCAAAGAATACATTGATATATTTGCCTGGAGCTATGAAGACATGCAAGGACTAAACCCCGAGGTTGCCCTTCACAAGCTCAACATTCGGCCAGATGCAAAGCCGGTTAAACAACAACAGCGACGCTTCCGCCCGGGCATCATGGATGCGATCGAAGTCGAAGTTAACAAACTGATAGCCAGTGGCTTCATTCGTGAGGAACAACATCCAGATTGGGTCGCCAACATAGTTCTGGTCCTAAAAAAGAATGGGAAGATTCGAATCTGCATCGACTTTCGCAATCTGAATGAGACATGTCCCAAAGATGAATTCCTCCTCCCTATCACAGACATCATGATCGACAACACATGCGGCTTCGAACGCAGGTCATTTATGGATGGCTTCTCGGGGTACAACCAAATCAAGATGTCTCCTGACGACGAAAAGCATACATCATTCCGAACACCGATTGGCACATACTGCTACACAGTCATGCCTTTCGATTTAAAGAATATTGACACCACCTATCAAAGAGCTATGAGTATCATCTTCAGGGATCATTTGCGCAAGACCGTGGAGTGCTATGTCGATGACATCGCCGTGAAGAGTCGCTGTACGGAAGACCATCTCCAGGATCTGAGGATGGCATTCGACCTGATGCGAGCACACAACCTAAAGATGAATCCCAAAAAATCCTTCTTGGGCGTATCCAGCAGAAAATTCTTGGGTTTTATCATCACCGCCCAGGGTATCCACGTAGACCCTGAGAAGACAAAGGCAATCATGGAGATGGGTCCCCCGAAAAATCTCCGAGAACTTCGAGGCCTCCAAGGGAGGTTAGCTTACATCAGGAGGTTTATTTCTAACCTCTCCGGGCGATGTCGGCCATTCAACCATCTCATGAAGAAAGGCATCTCGTTCGTATGGGATGAAGAATGCCAACGTGCCATCGACAGCATCAAAGAATATTTGTCGAATCCTCCAGTCCTGGTGGCCCCGGTTGCTGGAAAACCATTCTTGCTATATGTACGAGCGATGGAGCATTCTCTCGGCGCTCTGCTGGCACAAAACAACGATGCAGGCCATGAACAAGCTATATATTACCTCAGCCGAATGATGATTGGGCCAGAGCACCGATACACTGTCGTGGAGAAGGAATGCCTCGCCCTGGTGTTCGCTATTCAAAAGATGCGGCACTATGTCACAGGACAAACCATACATATGATCTCACGAGTCAACCCTCTCAGGGTCCTCATGACTAAACCAGGGGCACTCAGCTCTCGCCTTGCTACATGGGCAATATTACTGTCCCCCTACCATATGATCTTCGTCCCACAAAAGGCTGTTAAAGGTCAAGCCCTGGCAGACTTTTTGGCAGCCCACCCAGGCTCGAAGTCGTCCAAAATATATAAAAAATTCCAGATGAGGTCGTCGATTCGCATACAACCTCTCATGATGATATATGACGAATGTTCTTCGACGGCGCCTCACGAACCGGACCTAAGGGCAACATCATCGTCGGAGTCGGCGTGGTGCTGGTTTCTCCTTTCGGATTGGTGATCAATCGCGCTTACTCCCTCACAGAATCCTGCTCTAACAATGTGGCCGAGTACAACGCTTTGGTCATTGGCCTCCAACTTGCAAGAGAGCTGGGGGTAGAATATCTTGAAGCGTACGACAATTCACAGTTAATCGTTAATCAGATCCGGGGTTCATATAAAGTCCTCCATGAAGACATGATCCCCTATCACCAAATAGCGATCGACATCATCTCGTCTTTCGAGGGGTTCTTCATCGAACACGTTCCCAAACTCCGAAATATCGAAGCCGATGCTTTAGCAGGCCTTGCCGCTTCCCTAGCAGTGCCAAATCATATTCATCAATCGGTGGATGTAATAGGCCATGAACTGGTCTGTCCCAAGAACAATGTTCAATTCGTGGCGAGTTATTCTGCTCAGACGATCGATGAAGTCCCAGACTGGAGACAACCATTCATTGACTTCATAGTTTATGACATCCTGTCCGAGAACCCGAAAGAGGCCACCTCTATCAGAAGGCGTTCTCTCAGATTCTTCTACGATACAGAGACGAAAATGCTGTATTTCTAATCCTACGATAGATTATTGCTTCGACATCTGTCAAATACAGAAGCCAAAGAAGCCGTACGTGAAGCTCATGACGGTGTCTGCGGGGCCCATCAGCCTGGCTCAAAATTGTAAGACCGTCTTCGCCGAATGGGCTACTACTAGCCCACGATGGTAGTAGATGCAATAGACTATGCAAGAAAGTACAAAGCTTGCCAAGTCTATGCGGACTTCATCCACCAACCATCCGAATTCCTATATCCTACAGTGGCGTCCTGGCCATTTGAAGCATGGGGAATGGATATCATCGGTCCGATTACTCCACATTCCTCCCGAGGACATTGCTTCATACTCGCAATCACAGATTACTTCTCCAAATGGGCGAAAGTCGTCCTGCTTGCAGAAGTCAAAACTTCAAACGTGATCAGCTTCCTCAAGCATCACGTCATCTATCGCTTTGGACTGCCCCGAAGGATCATCCACGATAATGGTCCGCAGTTTGCAAGCCACGCCTTCTATCGCTTCTGCGATAAACACCGAATTCAGAATGTTGCTTCGACACCATACAATCCGGCAGCGAATGGGTTGGCAGAAGCATTCAACAAAACCATCATCAAGTTACTCAAGAAGTTCGTATTATCCAACAAACGTGACTGGAACGAGAAGCTTGGCGAATGCTTATGGGCGTATCGGACCATAGTCCGAACAGCCATAGGGAACACACCATTCTCCCTGGTGTACGGGAGTAAGGCAGTTCTCCCATTCGAGACTCAAATACCCTCGCTCCGCGTCGCCCTTACTTACCAATTGACGACGGACGATAACTACCGTCGCCGACTACAAGAGTTGGAGGCCTTAGATGAAAAGTGCCACTTAGCCCAGCAACGAATCGAGCTTTACTAAGCACGCATCTCCGGAGCCTTCAATAAGAAGATTAAAATCAGAACATTCCAAGTGGGCGATCTCGTCCTGACAGTTCGGAGGCCGATGGTTATGACTCACAAAACCGCCGGCAAGTTCCAGCCAAAATGGGAAGGTCTATTTATCATTGAGGCCGTATTCTCCAACGTTGCTTACCGCCTCGCAAAACAAAACGGAGATTTGCTCATGCTGCCAGTCAACGGCAAGTTTCTGAAGAAATATTATGTCTAAACGACATTTTCCAGATTACCGAGTCATGTACCCGCTGGTATCGCTGAACTCATATTCACAAATATCTCAGATTATTGAGTTACGTACCTGCTGGTACCGCTGAACTCTCATCCACAACACTCCAGATTATCGAGTTATGTACCCGCTGGTACCGCTGAACTCACATTCTAACTCTCCCAGATTATCGAGTTATGTACCCGCAGGTGTCTCTGAACTCACATTCCGGTCACTCTTTTAGGTAGTAAGTCATGTATGATCATACCTCTGAACTTATTTCTCTGAAAGAGCTCCTCCCTCATGATCCATTACCCGCACTTTCTGTGCACAAAAAAGGGTAACGGATCCACAAAATTTCCAAAACGACCACGTCGATGTTACCTCTGAGTCGTTTCACTTCCGCCAAAAACAAATCACCCCTCTACATAGAACTTCCATGTCCTCATTACCTCTGAGTTGTTCTATGTACCCCTTCATGAAGCCCACTCCTGCCATGTCCTCATTACCTCTGAGTGGGAAGGCTCCATCGAAGAAACCCTCATATTTGCCATGTCCTCATTACCTCTGAGTAAATGTGTCGGTCCTCCCTCGACTTCTTATCTATACCAAAAAAACCCTAGGGTACGCCAAGGATAATAGGTTCACAAATATCCTCCGTTGGGTCCACCCCTGCCAGTCCTCATTACCTATGAGTAGGAAGACTCCACGGTAAAACCCTCATACTTGCCATGTCCTCATTACCTCTGAGTAAGTATGTTGGTTCTCTCTCGTCTTATTATCCGTATCCTAAACCAGGTTACGCCGAGGATAATAGGTCCATAAATGTCCTCCGCTGACCACAAACACCCTCCGTTGAGTCCACTCCTGCCATGTCCTCATTACTTCTGAGTAGGAAGACTCCACGGTAAAACCCCCATACTTGCCATGTCCTCATTACCTCTGAGTAAGTATGTTGGTTCGCTTTCATCCTACTATCCATATCCTAAGTTAGGGTACGCCAAGGATAATAGGCCCACAAATGTCCTTTGCTAAGTTTCGTAGTACAGGCCCATCATTCCTTATCATGTCCCGGGAGCCCAGCTGCTCCAGAGCATTCTCTCTCCCGATACCCGGAACGTCCATGACCACATTGCCATAGAATTGTTCTAGGTATCCCCATCAAACTTGTTATTCGTACCTAAAACCAAGGTATGCCAAGGGTAACAGGTCCACAAATAAGTCCCCCATTCGGGGCAAACGCCACCATAGCACCACACGCACAACAGGCAGTACAAATAAAGGATGGAATAAAGCATGCTCTTTTATTTGGAAGGCAAAAAGTACTACATGTTCTAGGGATAATGTCCCATTTAAAGAAAGAAAAAGAACAAAAATAAAAAAGGAGAAAAAATGCCGTCTATGGTTCGGCATTACATAGTTCCAAGAGACGGTTCTTCACTAAGGTGGCCCCCTGATCAAGCCGCTGTTTAGTTCGACGCCCCGCTTCCTGGGATAAACGCTCCGCATTATCCAAGTCCATGTGTTCCTGCCAGTCATCCTCCAACTTCTTCAGGGTAATTTCTAGATCAGCCGAAGCTCGATTCACTATGTCAGCCTCCTGGATAATTAGCCCCTTTCGGTACGGGAAGCCTCAAGCTCAGACTCCAGGAAAGATAACTACCTCTGAAGCTCAAGGATCTGCTCCCACGTGTCAATGATCCCACGAGAGGCAGTCGCTTCCAGAGCCGTAACTTCTTCACTCTCGCGGCTCAACTCATCATATCGATCAGACAGATCGCGAAGGTCCTTCAGTATGGCTGGCCTGGTCTTATCCCGAGCAGCCCTTACCTCTTCTACAGCAGCTGTGAGGAAACCGCGCTCCTAATCTATAGCAGGAGACAGATCAGTCTGCCGCAGCACCTGAAGCTGGTCCACCAGCTGATCAGCCTCTAGCAATTTCGCCTCCAGAAGTACGGCTACCCTTGCCCCACTGGGAAGAGTCTTAAGGATATCAATATGACCCTGGGCACATTGTCGGGCCAAAACAAAAGAGGTCCCTCTTTCCGCAGCAGCCGATACCCCCTCTTTAAGTGACGATAAAAGCTGTCAACCACGTCCTGTAACGCTTCGTTCAAGACCTCTATAGAGGACGGTGTCAAAGAAAGCGTGGCCGGCAACGTCGAAGGAGGTGCGCTAGAACTTGCCACCAAAGGGACAAATTCCGAGCGGAACGATGCGCGGATAGCGGCTAACTCTTCCTCCGCCACTCGAAGAGCCTGGACACTTGGCAGGGCAGAGAGGTCGACTCTCGGAGCCGCCTGAGCAGAAAAAGACGCAAGGACCATTGTTCCCTGCCCCGGCTGTCACACCACTTGATTTTCCGAACTCGAAACAGCGGGAGGCCCCTCAAGACGAACCGGAAAGGGAGGAGGTACGCTCCTCTCCGCCAATGCCCCTTCGATAGAGCCTGTCTCAACAATGCCCATCATCGGTACTGAAGAGGCAGGACCTGTATGTCCAGAGGAACCATCAATCGACGTAACCCGAAGGATGTGATGATAGAGCAGATAGGCCTCCTCGCAGGTTAAAATTCGGCTTATCTTACCAGGGGAGGAGCATGGAGGTTGTAACTCGCTCGCAGCTGACGTGGCCTCCTCACCCGCGACCGCCAAGTTAAGTTTCGCTGGCTCTTCTGTCACAGCCACCCCAGAGGGAGGTATAACTCGATCAGCGTAATCTTGATAAAATTTCATAATTTTGGGGACAGGTCCATCGGAACCTCCGTCATCTTGAGTCATGACCTCGGCAACTTGAGATTCCTCTTCTTCTGACACCTACGGGAGGAAGGAAAATAATTAAAGATCAAAACTGGAGGAAACGAAGAACTGAATAAAAATGGTAGTAATTCGCTTTACCTCCGAAGCGAGGTCGACCTCCTCGCTTCTCTCCCCTATAGTCAGCCTGCGACGTCTGGTCGCAGCCAACTTTCGGGAATGAGGAATACCGCCAACAGGGGAAATTTGTCTGCTACGCTTCCGTACAGAACTAGGTGCGACGGGTGGCTGATCCGCTGCCATATCATTTAACGAGATAGGCGGCTGATCCGTCCTAACATCTTCCACCGGGAAGGAAGAGTCATCTGCATCACGCTCCTCGTCCTCATCATCCGCAGTAGTGGAGTCCGAGTCTGGCACTTCGACTCTACTCTTCTTCTTCTTCCATGTCTTAGCCCCTTGGGGCTTCTCATCCAAGCCAGTACCAATAATAAAACTGGTACCCAGGCTAAAACCATTGGGGAGCTTGTTCGCCATGACATGGTACAAGGCCGCCATGTACAAGATCTCCACCGACGCCTCAATGGCAGGAACCGAGAAAGTGGCACGGGTATAAAATGTATCATAGTAATGCCAGGCCCTGATGCCATCAAGGAGGCTACCTTCAAAACCCAAACAAGATCTGGGACTGTCCAAAAAAAGTTGGCTGTACCCAAACTGATGAGCAAACCTGCTGGGCAGGTAAGGTTCCAGGAAGACAACATTATGGTTGCGGTATACCAAGTGGGCGGGGCGGATGTTACGCAACCACAAAAGCTTCTGGCCGTCTAAAAGTTGAGGAGGACCAATACCGTCGAGATGTACGTCCGCTATTTCCTCAGCAGTGAAACGAGGGACGGATACGAAAAAGTTGTACCTTTCTGCTCTCGCCAGCGCTATCCGGCAGGCACGTATAGTATCATATTCCCAAGGCTCGTTGCGATAACAGAAAATAAAAGCGTCATCAGCAATCATGCCATCTTCAGAACCCGGTCTCATCAGAGACCGGTAGTGCATTAATAGCCACCCCATCAGATAATGATTGGGCAGATCGGTCCTTTCAAAGTCTTTTGTCACCTCGCGGGCGATGACCTTGGACATAAAAGTACGGAGGCCACGGTGTATGCTACACACCATGGCCAGGAGAAGAGCTAGTTTCACTTTAAAAACTAGCTTCACAGCAGGGAGAACAAAATTACGGCTGATCCTTTCAATAGAACCAGCTCCTCCTGAGACTACGCAATTCCGCAGCCATACCATCAAAAATCTTGCTAGGAGTGCCTTCTCTGACAGCTCTTGGGTATCCTGATAAAAATAACCAAAAGAGTCGGTCTGGCTCCCAAATCTATCGCTGGTGGAGGCCACCCTCTTTGTCGACGACATCAAAGCCTGAACCGCCTCCCGGGATTGAGGACTTCGGGAAGTAACTCGGCCTGAGGCTCCCGTCGAGAAGAGATAGTTCACCCAGTCCTTAGTATGGGGAGCATTCCCTTCCGAGCTGCTTTCCTTCTTGGCTATCTGCTGGTACGTACTATAATGGCACAGTATTTCCTGATAAGTAGCCACGAATCATGGGTATCGTTCTTCCAGCTCTTCGAACTCCTCATTCGTAGGAGTGTATGCTTCAAAAGCTTCATCCCCCCAAGGAAGTTTGGAAATTGCATGCATCTCATGGAGTGCAAGCCCTATTTCCCCTACAGGGGTATAAAAGGTTCCCGTACGGCAGTTGTACATCTCCAGCAAAGCCATGAATAACTTCTTATTTACAGGTAAGCCGTGGCTGGTGCCCCGAATAGCGTGATAACAACTAATCTCACGCAGAAAAGTCTCATACTTTCGCGAGATCCACATAGACAGATTGATCCATGAGGGGATGGGGTGTATCCAACTTGGGAGTGCCAATCGGACAATTGGATATGAGCCTTTCCTAGCAAGTTGGTTCAAGAATGTATCGGCTGAAGAAAACGTGAAATTGCGACCCGGCACATTCAAGAAAGCACCCGGGGCCAATCCCATTACATAACGGCTGGCATGCACCTTGCCCGCACACACTAACTTCATGCTGTTGTTATAATGGATGTCGCCCACAAACATCCCATTCTGGGTAGGAGTCAAAGACTCTTCCATCTTCCTATCCAGCGGGAACATATTGAACCAAGATAGTGAGAAGTGGTGCTCCATTTGAGGGATGCGGATCACAATCCCGTTAGAAATGAAGCTCCAGTTCTCCGATATATCCAGAACTTGACTGATCTTCACAGTCAAAGCGTCTCCAAAGAAGAATGCAGGTTTCAGGTATTCTCCTTCCAATTTTCCCGAATTCATCATGGCACATAGGAAGTGGAAAGGTTGGTTCTTGAGGGCATTTATCCTCGTCAAAGGCTCATCACTAGGAAGCTGGTCCGCCATATACCGAACTATCTGATCATACCTATAGCCCATAGCGACCTGAGCACGACCCACTAGAGGTTCCCCCGCAGCGTTAACTGGGAAATTCACTGAAAAAAGAAGACAAAAGAAAATAAGTCAAAAATATGGACAAAGAGAACCGATGGATGTTTTCGAGCTTATGCGGCTCCAACTTGATGGAGCCTCATGCGGCTCAACTCAGAAAAACACTTATGCGGCTCCGTTCAGTGAAGGTTCATATGGCAGTGCTCTCATACGGCTCCAGAGTTCGGATAAGTTCACGATGTTCATGTGACAAACAAATTTGTACGAGTCTATGCGGCTCAGTGTAGCCTATGCGGCTTCGTTGATGAAGTGCGTATGCGGCCACAGCAATGATTCTCATGCGGCTCGCGGCTTGACCATGAGATGTACATGTGGCACACATAAAGATGAAGGCTTGCACATAAAATATGCGACGTAGCCATGACAGTTAGGGTTCCAAACTCATGCAAAGGTTCTTACCATCGATAGCGGGGTGGACGTCGGGGTGAACTACGGGTACATCAGCTGGCGGAGGAGCTGCCACATTCGTCGCCGCAGAAGCAACTTTCTTACCCTTCGCCGCCGATGAAGACGCTGCCTTCTTCGCTGCAACAGTCTTCTTGGGAGCCATTACTATAATCAGAGAAGGAGAACGAAGACAAAAGAGCTAGGACAATAACAGAAAGTAAAAGAAAGTCTTTTCCAAATACCCTGCTATTTATAGGCAGAACCCCAATGGACCGACGCATCAATTCATGTGCAGAATAATCGACTCTTCGGTTATCAAGGCGATCTGATTATTTGAGGCTAAAATCTTGGGATCCTACCCCAAAAAGCGGCCTTGAATCTGACAGCAAGTCAAGGATAATCAATACAAAATATTTTGTGCACATGGCATGAAGACGTGACAAGAAGCCCCTGCGGCTCAGATGGCAATATGGCTGGAACGACCATGCGGCTCAGATGGCAATACGGCTGGAATGACCATGCGGCTCAGATGGCCATGCGGCTGAGGGGGCTATGCGACTGAGACACCCATGCGGCCAGAATATCCTATGCGGCCAGAAGAGTTTATACATAGCCATGCTTCTTATTCAAAGTATTTCAATTTTGCAAATTGAAAACTTTGAAGGGGGTCTTGTAGAAGCATGAAAAAGAATAAAGAAAGGTTCATGCGGCCAAGAACTCCCATGCAGCTCAGAGAGCCCATGCGGCTCAGGGATACATGCGGCTCAAGAGTCTATGCGGCTCGAATAATTCCATTAGGCCCAGAGAGGAGCCACGTGGCCTTCAACAGCTCTTTCCTTCGTCTTTTGCTGCATTTAATTCCATGACGGCTGACAGCTCTGACAAACGATAGCTCTGACAAAAAGGCACAATAATGACTGATGTAATGGCGCATCCCTAGGGAAGAGGAGAAAATCTTCTCACAGGTGGCAGGATCCATTTAATCCCAAGGCATGCGGCTGTGGCCGCCCATCTTCATGCGGCTACATCCTTTATGCGGCCGTCCATCAGCATGCGGCTGCATCGCTTATGCGGCCGCCCATCAACATGCGGCTGTTCATCCCCATGCGTCTGTCCATCTTCATACGGCCATGTAGCCTCATGCGGCCCACTTATCTGCGGCTCTGCCAAGATGATTGAGACACATGGCAGTCTTATCTTCCTAGAATTATGGGTGTTAACAAATCCTAATCAGATTTGTTGCAACAAGTGCCCAGATCAAATCAAATCGAGCAAATTGGACACGTGGCAAGCCATTACAAGTCTCGAATATTCATGGCAATCAATATTTATTGCCTACAGAGATTTGATGCAATCTACATTAATTACCTAGATTTGCTACAATCAGAATGAAGGGCCCAGATTAATTGGTCCTTAACCGTCGACATATTAAGGAGGCAATCATCGCAAACCCTAATGATTCTATCCCCACTCCTATAAATAGCAAGGGGCCATTCCCTTGCAAAGAGGACCCTCTTTTTTGGAGAAGAGCACCAGAACACTTGGAGAGACAAAAGCAAGCACAGAGAGAATAAGGAGAGCATTTTCTTCAACGCCAAGCAGATCTTTCCCGGAGCCAAGGCTGCATCCGATCGTCCAAGGAGTAAGGCAGAGCTGCCGTCGCTTTCCCGAGCCTCTATCGTCACCCCCAGAATCTAAAATGAACAATTGTACTTAGATTGCTGTACCTAGGTTTTCGTTCCTAGGCTTTCTTTGTACGAGCGAGTTTGTATTGTGAGTCTAAGTTCAGTCCTCCGATAATTGTTCGGTACTTTTACAATCAATGGCAAACAGTGCTGATTATTTACAGAAGGTAAAACAAATTCCAATCAAATAAAGTTTTAGTCATCCCAGAAATGCATCCGGAATGAGGTCATCTGTAAACCCTAGGAATGCACACAATACTCATGACATCTGTGAAGGCCATCTACAAATCAAAAGAATACACCAAAAAATAAAAATCATCTGTGAAGGCCAACTGCAAATCAAATAAACGCTTCAACCAAACAAATCATGATCAAATTAAGTATACTTTATTCCAAGTCCAATAAACTGCATAATCTACGTTACAGTAATCTGCCCAATCCACGTTAGTAATTCAACATAGAACCTGTATAATTCATAATACAATAATCTAAACAAATATTATACCTACTCTAAATTCAATAACATATTATATTTTCCAAACAAATTATGAAACATGTACTGTAACGGTGCTTAGTACAAGCGAAAAGTTTAGTCTTACAATATTTCAAACACAAAATTTAGTTTGACCGCCAAGACCAACAAATATTCAAAACTATATTACAATTCAAATATTACTTCCAAATTGAAATAAAAGTTTTAAAACTCAAAAGATGAATCTTCATCTCCATCTCCATCTTCTTCTTCTTCTTCTTCTTCCTCTTCTTCTTCTTCTTCTTCTTCTTCTTCTTCTTCTTCTTCTTCTTCTTCTTCTTCTTCTTCTTTCTTATTTTTTTTCTTCTTCCTCAAAATATCCTTCACCTACACCTTGAGGGACAGAATAAAAAATTATAGTCAGTATGGACTCACTGTATATGTAGAAATGACATCCAGAAACATAAATAGAAGTATGAAAGTGAGGGCTAGCATTAGCGTGTCAATGTGCACAGTGTGTATTTTTTACATAAGAGTATCAATATGCACACTGCAGGTTCTAACATTAGAGTATCAATGTGCACAGTGCGGGTTCTATAATACAACCCCATTTTGTATCTATCACTGAGTAGTGAGTACACTCTCCAGTTAGCTCAATTTTTAGGTTACTCTCAAGGACTCTCTCTAGTGTTAGGATACCAAGCAAGTTTAAGTGCCTGGCTTACCCTTAAGTACAACCTATATTATAGCAGTGTGCCTATGCTTATAATACCAAATATTAATGACTGAGGGAGTGTTCCAGCTCAGTCCTAACTCTAGTATCAGACATATATTACATGCCTTGAGGCATTTCCACTCTGTACATGTATTGGACCATCATCTGTTCAGTCCTAAATCACCATTTAAGGGTACAATTGGGCAGTATCAGTACAGGTATCAGAATATCAAGTAGCAAAAGTATCAGTGTAATATTAACTATTCAGTTTAGCTGAGTATCAGAGAATCAATTAGCAGAATATCAGAGCATCAAGTAGTAGAGTGTCAGTACAATATTAACTTTTATTGTAAATTATTTGCAGTATCAAAGCATCATCAAGTAGCAGAGTATCAGTGCAATATTAACTTTTATTATAAATTATTTGCAGTATCAGAGCATCAAGTAGCAGAGTATCAGAGCATCAAGGATATCCAGAGTAGCTTTCATCCACGACCATGTGCTTCTGTCCTAGAGTGTTTAATGTAGAATATAGGGGCTAAGAAGTTTTGATATATCCTTAAGCATCAGAGATGAAGATTATGTTTAGCTGAGTTGAAGCTCACAAGTATATGCAATGTACACAATAATAACTGGATTGGAGCCTTAATTCAAATACAAATAATTCCCTGAATTCATTTTTTAGTGATGATACTGAGTATCGTCCTATTAACACGTATATACAGTTAGCAAGCAAATGTGTATATTAGATTACGAAATCATCAAAAGTAGTAGAATAAGAGAAAAAATATACAAAGTAGCACCAGTTTGGGCTAGCCTCATTTACCTTCTTCACGAGGGAAGGAAAATCTTATTCTTCGTCAGCAAATTCAACCTCTATATGTTTAATCTTATCCAGAATCAATTTTTCGTTGTCGGATATAGTCTTCATCTCTTTGAAGACATTCTCCAAGTTTGCAACAACAATATTGTATAGATCATTAACCATGTCCTTAGTGTTTGGGATTCCATAAGTTGATGATTTTTCAGATGTTGATGGTTTGCTTGCTGCTGCTGCCCATTTTCCAAACATTCGAGTGAAGGTTAGTTTTCTCATGGGGCCTTTGTTTTTAATATAAACATCCTCTGCTAAGCTTGGGACATAATGTTTACTAGCCATTGAGCATACAAATCCTCCGAAAGGGAGAACTTTCCTTGCAGTTGGTTTTCTATACGAGATGCATCATTCTACTGAACATGTAAGCTATATCCATCCTTTTTTCATCCCCATATAATAAAGAAATTTTACTCTCGGAATGAATGAAAAACTCATGTCCAGTAGGCTTGAGTGTTTGAGATACGCAGGCATGCAACAATTTAGACAAAGTTTTTAATTGATCTTTGTATACATTTTGAGGGATCTTGGCACCCACTGATACACCTGTAATATCATGAATTGCATCCCTCATGGAAATATTATCAATATCTTTCATATCAAACTCAAGAACTGGATCAAATCCATAAAATTCGTTGATAACAGCAGCATTAACCCTAATCAGTTTTCCTCCCAGAAACATCAGTTGTTGATCCTCTTCTTTTTCTTTAATTTCAGATGGAAGATTTGAGTAAAATTCTCTTACTATTGTTTGGGAGATTTACTCAAGAAAAGATTTTTTCAGTTTTTCCAACTGATAGAATTTTAATATATCCAGGAAAGCTTCGTCTTCGACATCATCCATCTTAATTGATCTTTCAGGCATAACAATTTTTTTTTTGAAATGTTTATTGTAAGTCTTCTTAGATTTAGAGTCTGTACATTTTTTTTACCTCCTTTTCATCCTGGGACTTATTTGATAATTGTTCTTTAGCCTTCGCTTGAGTACGCCTTCGATCTTCATAAGTTGAGTCTTTCGACGACTCTGTATCGAAGATCGATTTTCCGGTCTTTGTCAAGCAATGAGTTTTTTAGACTTTTTTGCAGGTGGCTTGGCTGTCGCCACCGCTTTCGTCGTCGCTGTCGCCGCTGCTTCTGCCTCTGCCCTAGCGACCATAATCTTGGCTTTCGCTGTCCTTGCAAGTTCTTTCCTTCGGGCCTGTATCGTATCCCTTTGTGGATTCTTCTCCTTCGGAGACGGTCGTTGTTTCTTCGGCGGTATTTTGATAATTTTAAGCAGTCGTTTGGGGGAGTATTTGGGAGAAGAAAGAGGGTTTGAGAGAAGAAGAGGGAAAATTTGACCATCTTATATGACCTTGGGAAGTGGAAACCTTTGAGTAGTTTTGAGTCTTAAATTTTATAAGAGCACCAACCTTTGGGATTCTGAGACCCTAATTTTAAAAACTACTTTCTAAAATTAAATTTATTACTATTATTACTAGTATATATCCACGTGAAATCACTTCATAAACTTTAAGCATGCGAAGCTTTAAACGTGTTCCGTATAAATTATTAAAAAATTTGGCACAAAAAATGTGGTGGAAACATGTTTAATTAACAAAATTTGACAACATATTTAAGTATGTGAAGTTTCTGATCTCAATATTTCTATTTTTGGAATATTTAATTGAATTTTTGAACGTATTTTTTGCATTGAGCCGATCTATACTCGTATTTTTGCCATCCCGAATTTTTTCCGTTTGACGACTTGCTAACAAGACTATTTACTTGAAAAGAGTAAAATAAAAATACTCAAAGTTGTCCTCTAGTTTACTTTGTAATCATATTTAAGATGGATTTGACGGCAAGAACTTGACGTTGGCAGCATAATCAATTCTATGACATAACAAGTCATTGATGGAGATATCGTCACAAATATATGGATTTGACGTAACAAGATTTATTAATTAAAAAATAGATAAAATAGTTAGTCGCTTGCAGCCAAAACCAAATTGAGTTAACTAGATTGCATTAAATCCCAGCTTCTTCGCCGGAACATTCTCCGACGAAGGATACAAGAGGAGGAAAAAACTGTAAAAAACTAAAAAAATAGAAAAAGAAGAGGTCTATATAGACCCCTCACTAGCCTCGCGGAGGACCTCCATAAAGTCTTGCAGGGTGCGCACACCCGCCCTCTGGCACAGGCAGCGTAACCCTTCCCTCTTCTCCAGAAAATCCCGTTGCTCCGGAGTGATCGACAACATGTCAAAGTTGGGCGTCGGATCAAGAGGTCGAGCAATGACCTCCAGTGACAACCCACAGGAGGTCAGGAAGTCCGCAGCCTCTGCCAGCCAGTCATGGGCCGGAGGTGGCGCAGAGGGTACTCCATGCGGAGAGGCTAGACGACGACGGAAAGAAGACTATGGACATGGTTCCCAACCAGAATTTTTTTTTGGAGCCATATTAAATGTACAACCTACACAAATGAATGGGGACCCCTATGTATGTATGTACACGTTCCTAACCGACTCTTCGTATTCCTTATTGAAAGTTGGGGATATTCAATGACCTCCAATGACTCTTCTTATTCTCTGACAATGACCTATTTTCCATGTAATATAAGGTCAAGCAATATGTTTAACCATTATTTACGATACAAATAATTGGGAAACATGGGGATTATCATTTTTTGGGTATCATTTTTCATCAAATGTAAGTCCCAGCTTAGTTGGTTGTGTTGTTTGACTTTTACATGGAAGGACTAGGTTCGAGTCTGGTGTGTGGGTTCTATATAATTTTTCTATTGTTATCATTTTTTGGGTGCTATTATATGCTTTTAACTTAGTATGAAATAATTTGGGACGGGTAATGGCCATTCTCCGTGCTTCTAACATGGAGAATGTCCATTCTCCGTGCTTCTAACATGGAGAATGGACATTCTTCGTACTTTTAACACGGAGAATATCCGTTCTCCGTGCTTATAACACTGAGAATGGCCATTCTCCCTGGTTATAACACGGAGAATGGTTATTCTCTGTACTTTTAACAAAGTATGGTACATTTAGGACGGGGAATGTTCAAGTATATACAAAATATTAACCCTAATTTATTATTGGAGTCCGATCTATGTAAAGATTTATTGTAATGCAAATCAAATTAACAACCTAATATTATAAAAATTAAGAATTCTAATTATAATCAAATTTAATTTATTCTAATACACAAAGAAATCTGAGTATGATTAATCTAAACTAATTTTGAGTCCTTTTCTTTTGTAGTCTATAATAATACAAGAACCTTGTTAATAATGTGGAAACACATTTTTCGATCATAGTAACACATTTAGCTCGTATCATAAACATTTATGACGCTGTTAAAAAATATTAGATTCAATCATAATCCCATATAGTCTTATAATTTAGCACACAGATAGCCTTGCATTGGATAACAATCATATGACATTTTGTAATCCATCCACGGTTGATCACCTAGTTCAAGTGAATCATCATTCTCCTCCTCCCATGGGTTCTGAGCCCCGAAGGGATCCGTTACAAAATCTACCAACCATGTATGTACTTGAGGTCTCCATCTAGCCGCACATTCCAGCATCCTCTTAGGTCGAGTACGCGAAGATCCGTGCACTCCGTCATGATTGCTCTTAGCCCATTGTCGTCGAATATGCCAAACTTTACCTCAAGGTGCTCGAGACACGGCATCGAAGAGGCCACGGACATGGCCTCTAACTTGTCGAAGGTGTCCTTCTTGAATTCCTTCATGATCATGAACTGCGGAGGTGGCATGTTCCTCTTCAGCGAGGGAGGTTAGATTTTTCTTACTGCGCGCCACTAGCTTGTTCACCGCCTCGTCAATTTTCGAGGTTATGTTAACCCTGCGACACCACTGGGTCAACTTGACATCCGACCAGAAGCATGGACAGTAGAGCGCCTTCCACCACGACCGACAAACGAAAGATAAGCGGACGACCTACTCAGACGACATCTCTGCTAGTACCAAAACCATTGCTAGGATCTCCTTGGGAATGTTGGCCCATCCACAAATGTAGGTTTTGCTCTTCTCCATTTTGATACTGTTCTGAAGGGTTGTGAATTTTAAATAGTTTGGCTGTTTAGTTTTGTTTTGAATCTATATAAATTAGTTTTGAAGGCTGGTGAAGATGAATAGTTTGGCTGTTTGACTGTATAAATAGATTTTAAAGGGTTGTGAAAAAAACTAATTTTTTTGTATTTCCTTCGGACCACTCTTCTTGTATAAATGTCTATCGATCACCATTAATTATGGTGAATGGAACTGATACCGTAAATATGAGTAGAATTTGCACCGCCAAAATTTATCTTGAAGAAGGTAAAATATCATCACTGTGTGGGGAAATGTCAAAATCTCCTAGATATGATTACAATGAGATGTTGTATTAATGTTAAGATACTGATATCATATAAATATGAAAAATATAAAGAAATGCATGCATGCATGCTAATGTCAGAAGAACCATTCACCCCAGGACGGATTGATGAGATCTAAATCACTATACATCTCGTATCTGAAGAACAGATAGGCAACTCTAGAGGGGGTGAATAGTATTTATAACAATAATGACCAAATAAAAATAACTCTTTTCACCAACAGTAAATAATCAGAGTAGTAAATGCAGAAATAAAAAGATCAAGAGAGCATACTCAAACATATTCGTTTTTAACCTGGTTTCCCTCGTAGAGGATTAGTCCAGGCCTGAGAACTCTAGCTCAGGATTAAATCCACTATTTATGAAATAGTATTTATACCCTGTGCCTTTTCTTCAGAAGAGCACGTCAACTTCTTACAAAGATCGCTGTGGCGGTGCTTGGATTTTTCTAAGCAACTTTCTTGACTCTTGCACAAACTTGTAACTGAATAGCACTGAGCACTTTTAGGCTTAGGAAGCTTGTGGCTAGTAGTTGAGAATGTTAAGGCTTGTATGAGGCTTATATAGAAGAGAAGAAGAGATAATTGGATGAATTAAAATAAGAGAATTCAAGGCCTATTTATACTAGTTGGGATAGGCAAAATTCGGCCAGAATTCTGTGTCATGAATTCAAATTTTTGGCCGTTGGACAACTAGCATACAACAAACCCTAAAAATTAGGGCCATGAAAATCAGGTGGCAGAGTTTGGCCCGAACTCTATGTGGGGCAGAGTTCGGCCCGAACTTTGTCTCCATAGGACAGAACGTTCAGATGGGCTTTTGTGGGCTAGTTTGGCTTGGTGGAGCTTTGGGTTTGTTTGGAAGATAATGTTTAAGCCAAGAATACCCAGTGCTACTCAGTTTACATATTGCTAGACTCAATAAATATGAAATAGTACAAACTCTGAAAATGAGTACGTTGTAGGAGAGAGACGACGTTCGTCTTGCACTGAGTTCTATCTTGATGTGTCATATTGAATTATGACAAGTATCATATTGTCAATGTGTCAATATTTGGTTGACTGTGATCCAGTTTGGGTTAACAATCTCTTCTATATTGATAATTGACAAAAATGATATTTGTATATTCAATGTTCATACCTGGACACAAGTATAGAATGAAGTAGCTCCCCCGTAATCATAGCTCCCCCATAAACATAGCTTCCCCGTAAACCAATGTGCTTTATCTTGATATAATTATCTTCTCCAAAACATAGATAGATATCACACAATATGATAGGGATATAATATCAAATATATCTCCCCTTTTTTGACATTTATCAAAAGGAATACAACACAGACAGGTAGAAGATTGTATAAAGGATGAACTAGCAAGCACACAATAATAATATAACAACTGCTGATAAAATCTAAAGATCCACATAAACTGATAATGCACTCATACAAGAAAATAAAACTATATAAGCATAAGTCCATAATGCATAAATCTAAATAAGATCATCAGCAATAGCAGCAGCAGGTACGTAACTACATCCATCATGGAGCACGAGATGGTCCAGCGGTGTCAGATGGATCAGTATCAGAACGATGAGGATCCACAAAAGCTGCATCCGGATCCAGATATCGCATAACCCAAGGGTCGTTGTTACGATAACCGGTGCGAGATGGATCCCGCTCCATAGGAAGGGGCATAGTGGGATGCCGAGACATAGAGTACTAGATGTCATGTAATGAGTTGCTGATGGCACTCATCTGCAAAGTGGTACAATAATTGAGCTGGGTCCAACGGTCGTCCTCCAATATGAAATGATCGCAAAGCATGGTCTGGATAGACTCGAGACTAGCAGGTGGCTTGGGTGCAGGTTACCCAAGAGCAGTTGCATCAGCCTGAGCATCAGATTCGGAACGCTCGAACTCAGCAGGAGACTCGACAGCTGCTAGAAGCCACCTTGCCTTAGAAAGATAGGCAGGGACTAGAAGGAACTGGCACTCATCAAGAGGAACGTGGAATGCACGAAAGACTATTGGCAAATAAAGAGCATAGACCAATGATTTAGGCCTCTTCCGTTCACTAATCATCCAGTACATCATAGTGCGCAGAAGGTTGAACGGGACATGGAAGTGAAGTTGATAGAGTGCAGAGATCTCAAAATAAGAAACTTCATCAGTCGATCCTGCGTTGGGAAAGATCGTGGAGAAGACGATACGATGAAGTTCATAGAAATATGGGTTAAGAAATTTAGCAAGTAACTTGCGTGGACATGTGTTTGGAGTACACAAATCATCCTTGAAACTCTCAAGGGATGACCCATCGGGAAATTGAAACTTGCGTGCATCGACAAGTTTTTTCCAAGAGTTGGGTTCCAGAATCTCGAGATATTCCGCAAGTTCAAAATCATCAAAAGAGATGTCGATTCTGGCGACACGAGAATAGATTTATGTGTCATCAAATGTAAGATTACAGTAAAACATTTGGATAGCATTCAAGTATATAAGTGAAGATGAAGAAACTAACTCATCGAGACAAAGATCATGAAACAAAGAGTCATATCTAAAAAATATTATGAAATTGATGAAATAACCCGCATACACACTCCTAGAACGAAAGTTATTGAACCATTCATTGGAAGCTTCCAATGAAACAAAAATTCGATCATTGAATGTATTGGGGTCATTAGGTGGTGGTGGATTGAAAAGTGGATGAATGGGTTGAACATCTTGAGGAGGAGGGTTAGATGAGAAAGCACCCTCGGTTCTATCCCTCTTTCCTCTATTAAACAACCTAGGTGCCATTGATAATGATAAGAATTTGAAATTTGAGGTGGAAAAGAGAGAGAGAGAGAGAGAGAGAGAGAGAGAGAGAGAGAGAGAGAGAGTTGTACCTCAAGGGAGTAGTATAATATGGAAGAGAAGGATCCAAAAGCTATGCTCCTTGAGTTTGGGGAAGAAAACCACACTAGATTGAGAATTCTAGGGTTAGGGTTTAGAGGGGATGAAGTTGGAGAGGGTTTAGAGGTGGCAATGGAGAAGCAAGAGAAGGAATTCCCAAAAATATGAATGTAGGGTCTTATAGCGGGTTGATCCTGGACCGTAGGATCAAAATAGATGGATGGCTGAGAACAGTCGGGGGTTTTGGAAACAGAAGATCGAACTCGGCCCGAACTCTGTGTGAGGCAGAGTTCGGTCCGAGTTCTGGGTGCTGAGGCCAGGACTCAAAACAAGGGAAAAATGGACCAAGAGTTAGAAAAAAATAGATGGAGAGTAAAAGATGGAAAGATATGCAAAAGTTTACTGAAAAACAAAAGTATGATTGTGAAAGAAACCATGAAAGTAATAAATGGAATTGAATTAAGAAAATTTTGAATTAACGAAGTTACAAATAAAATTGAACCATATAATAAACAAGGATGTATGACAACGATTATTACGATGAAACTGCCATGGGGTAGCTGTAGGGGCAGGATTCCAGCTAGCGGTAGTCCGAAGACGAGTGCACCGTGTCGCTTAGGCTTTTACGCCTTGTTGTCAGAAAGACCATTTTGGCTTGTACCAATATCAAAGTCACCATAAAGATATATGACATAATCGATATTTACGCAGGCCAATTTAATGAATAACCGTTTCATCCAAAATTCTAAATTCACGACAAAGAAAGTTGAACGCTCTTCGGATAGTAGTTTTGTAAAGAAATTTGCCAGCTGATGATCACTATCAATAAATTCTAAATTTATAGTATCATTTTCTTGATGATCATGCAAAAAATGGTAACAAATTTCAATGTGTTTCATGCGTGAGTGACATATAGGGTTCTTAGTAGGGTTGATGGCACTAGTGTTATCACAGAATATAGGAATATGCATAAAAGATAGGTTGTAGTCAGCAAGGATTTGCTTCATCTACATGATTTGTGCACAACAACGACCAGCTGCGATATATTCAGCTTCTATTGTGGATAGTGCTACAGAATTCTGCTTCTTACTAAACTATGAGACTAGAGCCTTGTCTAATAAATGACACGTGTCGCTCGTACTTTTATGGTCGACTTTGTATCCCGCAAAATCAGCATCTCAATAACCAATAAGGTCAATAGATGTGGATTTGGGATACCACAAGCCCAATGTAACAGTACCCTTAAGGTATCGAAAGATACGCTTAACGGCGGACATGTGTGATTCCTTAGGACTAGCTTGATAGCGAGCACACAGACAAACACTAAACATGATATCGGTACGACTAGCAGTTAGGTAAAGTAGACTACCAATCATACCTTGATACTTACGTTGGTCAAGAGGTTTGTCGCTTTTATCAGGTTCCAGCTTGGTCGTAGTAGCCATGGGAGTGCTGATTGGTTTAGCGTTGTCAAGATCAAACTTCTTCAGCATATCCTTTATGTATTTTGACTGGATGATGAATGTTCCTTATGATGTTTGTTTGACTTGCAGTCCGAGGAAGTAGTTGAGCTCCCCCATCATGCTCATCTCAAATTCGTTCTGCATATACTTAGCGAAATCTTGGCATAGATTTTCATTAGTGCACCCAAATATGATATCATCAACATAAATTTGATCTAAAAGAATGGTGTCTTAAAAAGTTTTGATAAAAAGTGTAGTGTCAACTTTCCCTTTTGAAAAACCTTTATCGAGTAAGAAATTGCTTAGGCGTTCATACCAAGCTCTGGGGGCTTGTTTGAGGCCATAGAGAACTTTCTTAAGCTTGAAAACGTGGTCAGGAAATTTGTTATTTTCAAAACCAGGGGATTTTTTTACAAAAACTTTCTCCTTAATAAAGTCATTCAGAAAAGTATTTTTGACATCCATTTGAGAAAGTTTAAAATTTTGAAAGTTGGCAAAGGCACAAAGCATCTGAATGGATTCAAGTCTTGCAACTGGAGCATACGCCTCATCGTACTCGATACCTTCCTCTTGGTTGTATCCTTGAGCTACTAGACGTGCTTTGTTGCGAGTGACTGAACCATCTTTATTTACTTTGTTATGAAAAACCCATTTAGTACTAATAATCGAATGGTTAGCCGGTTTAGGAACAAGTTCCCAGACCTGGCTTCTTTCGAATTGGTTGAGTTCTTCTTGCATATCGAAAATCCAAAATTTATCATTAAAAGCTTCTAAAACATTTTTAGGCTAAATTTGCGAAATGAAAGAAGTGCTAGCAATAGAATCTCTTAAAAATGATCGAGTACTTACTCCGCGTGATACCTCACCTATTTCCAAGTTTTCATGATGTGACGGCTTGAACTCGAACTTCTTCGATAAGCCCTCAAGAGAATTGGTTTCAGGGGTGGTATTCATCGGTGTGGAAGTTGATGGTTCAACATCATCGTCGGGGATAGCCGCTGCACTATTTTCTTCATCAAAAGACACATTAGTAGATTCTTCTATAATCATTGAGCGTTTGTTGAACACTCTATATCCCTTACTCTTGGCAGCATAGCCAAAAATACCATCGACAGCTTTGGCATCAAACTTGCCTAAGTTGTCTTTGGTATTTAGGATAAAACAGCGACAACCGAACACTCTAAAATAAGAGACATTAGGAGTCCTACCAAACCAACGCTCATAGGGTGTTTTCTTCGAAATGGGTCGAATAAGCACCCAATTTAAAATATGGCAAGCTGTACTGACAGCTTCTATCTAAAAATATTTTAGAAGTAAAAATTTATTCAATATGACTCTAGCCATATCGCCAAGAGTCCTATTCTTCCCCTCTATAACACCATTTTGTTGAGGAGTTCTAGGACAAGAAAACTCATGATCAAAACCATTTGTTTCGTAAAAATTTTCAAAATCAGAATTTTTGAATTCGCCTCCATGATCACTTCGGATTCGAGTAATCATGTAGTCTTTTTCGTTTTGGACCTTTTTGGAAAAGATTTTGAAAACTGAAATAGTATTACTTTTGTTTATAAGAAAGAATACCCAAGTAAATCTTGAAAAATCATCTACAATAACAAATGCATAGAGTTTTCCACCAAGACTGGCTACTCTACTGGGACCAAATAAGTCCATGTACAGTAATTGAAAGGGTCTAGTAGTACATACAGTGTTTATAGATTTAAATGAAGATTTGGTTGCCTTATTCAGTTCACATTCGGCACATACCGTATCCTTCTTGAATGTGATGTCGGGCAGACATCTTACTAGCTTCTTTGTCGATAGCCTGGATATAGTATCTATATTGGCATTGCCAAGACGCTGGTGTCATAAGAGTCTTTCATCCTTGTGGGCGTAGAGGCATCTTCCTGCACTGTTAGTATTTCTAGATAGATAAAAAATATAAATGTTATCTTCTCTTATCCCTTCAAAAGCAATGTCTCCAGTTGACCTATCATAAATGTAACATTTATTCCTTCTAAAGTTTATATCATATCCATGATTAGCAAGATGACTTATGCTGAGCAGGTTATAATTTAACTCGGTCACTAGGCAGACATCTTTTATTACAGAAGAAGGAGGATAACCAATAGTACCATTACCTATGATGTAGCCCTTTAAATTATTACCGAAGGATACATATCCTTCCCTCTTCATCGATAGTGATGCAAAAAGATTTGTGTCTTCCATCATGTGTCGCGAGCATCCACTATCGAGAATCCACTTGCTTTTAGTTGAAGAAGGAAGGTCCACCTACATCACAAGTAGATGTGACCTTTGGTACCTAAGTTCTTGTGGGTCCTGAAATGTTAGTCTTCGGTACCCATGTATATAGATTAATATCAACTAATTTCCTAATTCTACTCTGTGGTGAGATATGACCATGTAATCTACAGTATGTGTAAGTAGCATGACTATTTGGGTTTGAAGCAGGTTGATAATGATGTCTATATGTAGTATGGTGATAGTTATGTGAAACAGTAGGATAGTAACTATGTGTATCAGCAGGATAATAGTTATGAGTAAGTTGAGAGTGATGTCTATGTACATGTGGTTTATGTGCTGTATGGGAGTACGTGTACATATAAGCATGGTTACGTGCTACATGTGGGTGACGTGTTTTACTGTTATGAGTGGTCTGGTGTTTTGTGTGTATTTTGTGACTTTGTGATTGGATTTGAGGTTGAGCTACCTGTTTTCCCACTCTGATCTCTAATTTCTTAGAGACAACATTCAGTTCATTTTACTTAGCATTCAGACCATCAATCTTAGCAATAGAGATCTTATGTTTGTTCTTTTCTTCAGCAAGCTCTTTGTTGAGTGCTGAGATCTCACGTGTTTGCTTCTCAATAAGTGTTTCGGCATTATGTAAGCTTAATTTAAGCATGGATACCTCATTAGTGACTTTCGTGGGTGGAGTGTCTCTAACATTATTAAGTACAAAAGAAAGATTATGAATCTCTATTTCATAGCCTTTGATTTTCTCCTTGGCATGCTTATATTTACTAATGACTTTCTTGTGATCATTTAGTAAGTCATTAAAAGCATCACCAAGTTCATCAAATGTGAAGTCATCAAGAGTTTCGCCAGTTACCTTATCAGATGTTGCCATTAGGCAGACATTAGCAGTGTCTCGAGGAGAGTCATCTTCTTCCTCAGAATCACTGGCTTCGCTTTCGTGCCAAATACTAGTATTGGCGTACTTTCGTGAAGAGGGCTTCTTGTAGGGCTTCTTATATCTGTTACCTTTCTTTGCAAAGGGACAGTCCTTTCGAACATGTTCAGTCTTTTTGCAGCCGTAGCATGTTGGTTCTTCCTCGTCGTCTTATTGTTGTTCCTTCTTCTTTTGATTGAAGCGAAGGAACTTCTTCTTTTGATTGAAGCGAAGGAACTTCTTGTTGTTCCTTCTTCTTTTGATTGAAGCGAAGGAACTTCTTCTTTCTTTGCAAAGGGACAGTCCTTTCGAACTTCTTTCGATTGCAGGTTCGTTAAAGTCTTTGAGGTCGAGCTCGTGGGTCATCAGCTTTCCCATCAATGTTTCCATAGACATTTTGGTGAGATCATTGCCTTCTATAATTGCTGTTACCTTAGGGTTCCAGATCTTCGGTAGCCCCCTAAGTAACTTACGGATCTTCTCATGATTGGAGTATTGTTTGCCAAAAGATGACAGAGGATTGATGACGTCAAGGAACCTTGTGAACATTTGAGTGATCGTCCCATTCGGCTTTATCTTGAATGCCTCGTATTCTTGAGTCAGACGACTGATCTTAGATTCCTTGACTTGATGGTTCCTTCATGCGTCACTTTCAGAGGCTTCCATACTTCGTGCGAGGTAGTGCATGATGAGACCCTGTTAAATTCATTCATGTCTATTGCACAGAAAAGAGCATTAATAGCTCTAGCATCTTGACTTGCATGTTTCTTTTCCTCGTCAGAATATTTGTCGTTGGATTTTTTCGATGAGAACTCCTTCGACAACTATTCTAGCGGGCTTTTTGTAACCATCGATGACGATGGTCCATAGGTCAAAGTCTAGAGACTTGGGATAGAAACTCTTCCTAGTTTTCCAATAAGTGTAGTTGGTTCCATCAAATAGGGGTGCCCTATGAGTGGACTGTCCCTCACCATGGTTGGAAAACATAGGTTGTGTGGTTGCCATGGATCAGCTCCAGGATGTTAGTCCTTGTTAAGAGAACAGAGCTCTGATACCAATTGAAGAACAGATAGGCAACTCTAGAGGGGGTGAATAGTATTTATAACAATAATGACCAAATAAAAATAAATTTTTTCACCAACAGTAAATAATCGGATTAGTAAATACGGAAATAAAAAGATCAAGAGAGCATACTCAAACACAGTCATTTTTAACCTGGTTTCCCTCGTGGAGGACTAGTCCAGGCCTGAGAACTCTAGCTCAGAATTAAATTCACTATTTGTGAAATAGTAGTTACACCCCGTGCCTTTTTTTTCAGAAGAGCACGTCAACTTCTTACAAAGATCACGGTGGCGATGCTTGGAACTTTCCAAGCGACTTTCTTGACTCTTTCATAAACTTCTAACTGAATAGCACTGAGCACTTTTAGGCTTAGGAAGCTTGTGGCTAGTAGATGAGAAGGTTAAGGCTTGTATGAGGCTTATAGAGAAGAGAATAAGAGATAATTGGATGAATTAAAATGAGAGAATTTAAGGCCTATTTATACTAATTGGGATAGGCAGAATTCGGACAGAATTCTGTGTCATGAATTCAAATTTTTGGCCATTGTACAACTAGCATACAGCAAACCCTAAAAATTAGGGTCCTAAAAATTATGGGGTAGAGTTCGGCACGCACTCTTCATAGGACAGACTGTTCAGATAGGCTTTTGTGGGCTAGTTTGGCTTGGTGGAGCTTTGGGTTTGTTTGAAAGATAATGTTTAAGCCAAGAATACCCAGTACTACTCAGTTTACATATTGCTAGACTCAATAAATATAAAATAGTACATACTCTGAAAATGAGTACGTTGCAGGAGAGAGATAACGTCCGTCTTGTACTGAGTTCTGTCTTGATGTGTCAAATTGAATTATGACAAGTATCATATTGTCAATGTATCAATATTTGGTTGACTGTGATCCAGTTTGGGTCAATAGTATCCATGTTTCCCTGGGATTACATCATCAAAGGTTCGTTTAAACGTCTATATTAAATCATAAATTTTCCTGAGGTCGTCATTGAGTTCACGTTGAAGCACTCACGTATGTCGAGCACGCGAAGACCCTTGCAGTTGCATATGATAGATCGCAGCGTGTCTCCATTGAACATGCCTGAGCCCATCTCTAGGTGTTCGAGACGCGGTATCGAATTGGCCACGGCCTTTTCCTCCGTCTCGTTCAATGTGTTCAACACTAATCTGTTCTTGACCATGAATTATGGAGGGGGAATGTTCCTCCTCAGCTTAACCAGACAGTGGCAATACTTGCCGACAAAAAATATTCCAGTCGACGTGATAGAGAGGTAGTAGGTAATATTGAGTTCTTCCAGTACCGGGAGAAACTCCAAGTGTCTCACGAAAGTTTCATCAATTACGTCGCACTTCGGAATGCGCAACACCCTTAGAAATTTCCCATTGTATTATAAAAGGGGTAAAACATCAATAGAAATTAACAAAGTATACGTAAAATTTTGTAATAGAAAAAATAAAGTATTAGAATAAGACAAAATAAAATTTTGCACATGCCTTAAACATTCAGAAGAGAAGGCTGCTTCGTCGAGCTTGTACGCGGAGAAGGACAGTAGATATCCTCCACTGCGAGCCACGAGCTTCTTTACGGTCAAACTAATCTTAGCAGTTTGTTGGGTCCTCCGGCACTACTGTTCCAAGTCCGCGTTGGACCAATAGTCTAAGGGACCATTGAGCACCTTCCACCACGAACGACAAACTGGGGCCATGTTGCACATGACCTCGTCCGTCGGCATCCCTGACAGTATCAGTATCATCGAAAGAATCTCCGTAGGGATGACAGCCCATCCGTTGCAGTTGATCTTGCTTTTGCTCCTCTCTATTGCGACTCTTTTTTTTCTCCTTTGTTTCTCTCTAGTTGGATGGGTTCTCTTCTTTGGAAAAGGCTATTTAACCCGCTCGTGGAGGGGTGTGACCGAACAAGGAAAAGACTATTTTGAAATAACAGTAATGCCACTGTATTAATATTAGTTTCAATTATATCGTAAATTTTAAATTAACAGAAATGCCACTGTAGATTTAATATTAATGCTAGTTCCACATTATAGATTGTAAATAAAAAGAATAAAATTTTAACTTTAACTACTTTTAAGTTGTGAATTTAAATCCAAGATTAAATGTTAAATCAAAAACTAATTTAAATTTTAGTATTAATATTAATTTCAATAATATTATAAATTTTAAATTAATAGAAATGCCACTATATTAGAAACCTAGCTTGTCATGCCCCGTTCTCGTAGGAGCGATCGTCCTCGCTAAAGCGTGATGTCGCATGAGCCTAGATTACGCTCACGCAAGGCAGGTCTATAATGACAGATTACAGGCTAAGCGACGGGGTCATCACGTAGAAGTCCCAAGTAGAAATATTGAATAACAACAGCAAAAAATTAAATGCAAAACACAAGTCATTCAAAATGCTCTTTATTGATATTGAAACAAAGATTATAATTGTGGCACGAGGCCAAGATTACAATCACTCAAGCTCACACTTCTCATCAAGTCACTCTGCTCTTTCTCATCTCTCAATACAATTTGAGTCGACCAGCGGAAGCTTCGGATAGGCGTTGTCCATACATTATGTATCGTATAAGTCCAGTCTTCAATGCGCCTATGCGCCTCGAAACTCCATGCCTCGACACATCCAACCGAGCTCCGCCCCGAGCAAGCAGGTACCTATCACCTGCACATGAAACTGGTGGGGTGTCAGTACTCAACTGCACTGGTGGAGTGAGCTCCTCACCCACCCATACAAAACCAACACGTTACTTTACTTTTGTGCAACAGGGTCCCCTTATGATTGTATTTCTAGTCTTGCCTTAGGATCAACACTGTTCTACAGTCCCGACATGTTTACAGTGTTTCTATCACCCAAGTCATACTTTATATGACGAGCCTTAAGATCGTGGGACTAAGTAACTTTACAACCATAGACAACAGGGGACAGTGCTTGCTATGACTTCGATAGCTCAACAAAACTCTTGTCTAACGTGTTCGTGCAACGACTTGACAAGCAAGGGCTACGTCAAGCCTTGCATCGAGGGAATGTACTGTGCACTCGTTCGACTTGAACAATCAAGTTCCTTGGGTGCCTAGACTTAAGCCACAAGCCGTGCAATATGACTTAAACTACGGGACAAGCAAATGCTAATATTAATGCTAGTTCCAATAATATTGTACATTTTAAATTAAAAAGAATAAAATTTTAACTTTAACTATTTTTAAGTTATGAATTTAAGTCTAAGTTTAAATGTTAAATCAAAAACTAATTTAAATTTTAGTATTAATATTAGTTTCAATAATATTATAAATTTTAAATTAACAGAAATGCCACTGTATTAGAAACCTAGCTAATGCCACAGTGCTCGGGCTCGGTTAGCGTTCGTCTAAACTCGTACGTGAGAACTAGTTATTAGTAATAAAAATCAAAAATTGAATTTTAACTTTAAATATTTTTAAGTTGTGAATTTAAAACTAGTTATTAGTAAAAGGAGCTATTGAAATAAAAACTAGTCGAGCTCGATCCTTTCTCTTTATCCCATCTCCCTCTCTCTCTCTCTCGGGTTCTCTTTCGCAAATTGCATTCACTAATACCATATCATTAGAAATAATTACGCAATAGTAAACGTAGCATTAAATGCCGCTGCATGGTTTATCCTACACAATTTAATAATACATGTACACAGAAGACGAAAAGGTTGTGTTGTTGGAAGTTGTTTCTTTAAAATTATGCATGTTTTTAGGATCACTCAAGCATTTTCATGAGCCAATAGAAGAGGGCCACGTGGCGAAGGTACAAGGAGGAGGGAGGTTTTAGAGTTACTAAAAACATTTTTATGTATGCTTTTAGGATCACTCATACTGGTTTCTTTTTGTATTGTTTCTTGTCCTTCGTTTCTTCTGTTGGTTTCTAACACACTCTATTTTCTTCAATGGCGATGTCACATGGAGAAACTGATCGTCGTGTAGAAGAATTAGTTGATGAAAAAAGCTTCGCTTTAAGAGCAGTGTCAGATGATTTGGATGATGAGCAAAGTTTGGAAGCTGTTAACTTAGGAGACAATAAAGAACAAGAGAAAGAAAACAACAGAGGAATGCATCATAACGATGACGATGACATCAACGCAAACAACAAAATGTTATTTCGCATCACCCTTTCTAATGGATTTAAGAAATGCATTATATTTTTACATTGATTTCTCATACTTATTTTGTTTAATCCTGTTCTTAGAGACGATGGTGAATCTCCATTGGATTTTGATGCAGTGACGATGAAAAAAATATTGCAGTCTGACAACATTGACAAAGACCCAAGGGATCTCTTAGATGAAGATATTATTGGCTTACAGTTCAACTCTATTGAAGAAATAGAGACATTCTACCGGATATATTCAAAAGCAGTTGGTTTCAGTATTAGAAAGAACGAAGTAAAAAAATACAAATCTGGGATAGTGATGGTCTGTAGTTGGTGTTGTTCGAATGCGAGATTCAGACAGAAGAAATACAATGAAGCTCCTAACAGGGTTCATGAGCCAAAAAGTGAAAGCAGAAGTGGTTGTAAAGAAAATTTTCTTATTGGGTACACCAATTCTACAAATCTGTGGGTTGTCAAAAATTTTTAAGTACATCACAACCATAACCTGGCGAATAATTTTAAAACAATTTTTTTTGAGATCCCATCGTAAGATATCACCCGCAGAATTGGAACAAGCTAAGCTTATGAAGCAATCAGGGATGGGGACTGGAGATATATGGAATTTACTTATCTACCAGAAAAGTGGCTGTGATAAGGTTGGATGGACAAAAAAAGATTTATACAACGCTTTAGCTAAAGTTAGTAGAGCACTAGACGATGTTGATGCTACGACAAAACTTATATTTCTTCAATCTAAGGAGGGCATCGACCCAGATTTCTTCTACGCGTACAATGTAGACGAAGATTCCAGATTGACCCATCTCTTTTGGGCTGACGGCGCATATCAATTCGATTACGAATTATTTGGAGATTCATTAGCATTTAATTCTACATATAAAACAAATAAAAGTCAAATACCGTTGGTGGTTCTAGTGGGTACAAACAATCATGCAATGACTTGTGTGTTTGGGTTTGCAATAATCCATAATGAGACTGCAGAGACATATTCTTGGGTTTTACAAAAATTCCAAGAGTGTATGAATGGAAAATTACCAGTGACAGTTCTCACGGATGGTTGTAGATCCATGAATAAAGCAATTGAGGATTTAATGCCCAGCGTAGTTCATCGAATGTGCTCATGGCATATCCTAAACAATTCAGCCAAACATTTATACCGACCTGATTTTGCAAATGAATTAAGTATTCTGATTAAAAGGTACATCGCACAGTTGCTACTTTACTTTGAAGTATATTGTTGTTACAATATTAAAAATTTCGTTACTGTCCATGTTTTCTAAACAGGTACTATTCAGTCGAAGAATTTGAAAACTGTTGGCTGCAGATGCTAAGGGATTATAATATGGAGAACAATGAGTGGACCACTGTATTGTACAGAATAAGGGAGCGATGGACGGACACATTCCTACGTGGAAATTATTTTGGTGGTTCTACTGCAACAAATAGATGTGAATCTATGAACGCATTTTTGAAAAGATTTTTGAATGAGAAGCTGCCACTATGGAAGGCCCTTCAAAATTGTGACCACGGTTTGGCGGCCTTACGTTACGGCCAGATAAGTAAGCATGTCACTGATAAACTCTCAACACCAGTTGTGAAGCAAACTAGTATGGCCGACAATAAAATGGTGTTTATAGAGGTAAAGAAGGAAATCACACGTTCGGATACATATACTGTTCTCCACCATCACATCATAAGAGAGGCAAAAGTTTGCACTATCCAAAAGTATATATCGCCAAACAGTATCAACCAAAAGGTTACATTTGATTGGGCCGACAACATCATAAACTGTGACTGCTTGTAGATGGAGACCAAGGGGATTCCTTGTAGGCATATTTTTTCAGCAATGAAGAGATTGCAATTGGGAGATATTCCAAAGAACTTGATAAAAACTCGTTGGCTCAAGGATTGCAAAGGGAGTTCTCTCCGAACCTGGCACAGAAAGAAGATTCATCCACCCAGACAGTGTTGAGTGCAGAAGGTATGGTGGTATTAATGGACAAGTTAATATGTTTACGTATTACTTTAAAAAATCAAGCAAAATTTAAGAGAAGGGAACATAGTTGATGTCGTCTGTGCTGATGGAGTTGAAAAAATGGTGACCGATATTGGTGAAGAAGAAAAAATGGTAGCTGATGCAGTTCATTGAATGCATGAATCTTTTAAAGAGCCAAATTCGGTAGCAACAAAAGGTAGGCCTTCTCAAGGGAAATCAAGCTAGCCTAAAGTAAGTCAGACTATCCCCAAGCCTAGAATTTGTAGATTTTGTACAAAATTGGGTCACAATTTTCGTAATTGTAAAGTACAGAAGTGAGATAGCGACAAAGAGCAAATAGAATCAAATGAACCGTCATTGACTTAATTATCAACTTTTTTTAAATAATTATCCGTCAATTTAACAAGAAAAACGGCAATCCTCAGTCAATTTTAACACGGAGGATGGTAATTCTCCGTCAATTTAACAAGGGAAATGGTCATTCTCCGTCCTTTTAGCATGGAGAATGACAATTTTTCGTGTTATTTAAACGGATAATTGATATTCTCTGTGGTTTTAACACGGAGAATGTCCATTCTCCTGTATTCTAACATGGAGAATGGCAATTTCCCGTCAATTTAACAAGGAGAATGATAATTCTCCATGATTTTAACTAGGAGAATAGTGTTGATGGGTGCACTGGCCATGGCTCTATTGGGCACATCAGTACACAGAGAATGGTGTTGACTTGGCAGAATTCGAAGGGACAGATTCATTAGTATTAATGGCATACAAATGGCAGTAGTTGGGAGAGTTTGTTCTCTTCTTACTTAGCTTTTCTTGTGAAGGGGCATATGCATTGGTATTAATGCAAATTAATTGAATTGAATTCGAAGTGACTGCCACTTGGCGCATGAGTACGAGTTATCCTTGCCTATGAACGACAGTAGTGTAGGGAGAGTTTGTTCTCGTCTCACTTAGCTTTTTTTGTAGAGATGGACTCAACCGATCTCCCGCCTTGGCAAGACGCTTTCCTGTGGGTTGTCGATCTCCTCGTTCGAAGAAGCTTTAGTGGTGAAGTCCTTCAGAAGACTGAGATGTGCCTAGTAGACTATCCGTGTTCGTACACTTCATCGACTGTATGCCATGATGTTGGTTACTGGAAGAGCCCCAGGTTTGGGGTTGATTGCCAACCCACACTCTGTCGACGTGCCCACACGTTGATTCGCTTTGACTATGCACGGTATTCCGTCTATATATGTTGACGATAAAGTGATTTCCTCTGATGATGTACGGTGTTCCGTGTTCGTGCACTTCATCAGAAGACTGAGATGTGCCGATGGACTGTCTGTGTTCATGCACTTCATCGACTGTGTGCCATGACGTTGGTTACTGGGTTCGGGATCACCGCGGCCTAATTTTTGTTTTGCTGGAAGTGCCACTGGCTGTCAAATGTGTCTGTTGCATCCAAAGATCTGGGTCGGACGATGGAGTGATTTGTTCTGACGATGTTATGCCTACGCACGTTGACGATGAAGTGATTGCCAACCCATACTATGTCGAAGCTGTAGCTTTTAGGCTTTTTTTTGGTAGTAGGATTTTATGTAGTAGTTCAGACTTTCATATGTAAATAAAAGTCAAACTTTTCATGGTTTTGACATGGAGAATGGTCATCCTCCGTGGTTTTAACAATGTAAATATAATTCAAAAATGATTTTATTGTAAAAGACAGAGCATACCAGACGTTACAAAAGACGCAGATGAATAAAAGACAAACAAATGATATAGAAAGAAGTTCCTTGCCCAATTACATTGTTGTTTTACAATGACATTGCTAGGTTGGTAGTGTTACATATTCGCTTGAAAACAACTTCTTAGCCTATCCCAACCTCATCATTGTAATCTTCTGGGGATTGTCATTGTCATTTTCTCTCGGTATTTCTAAGGGAGTAGTCATCAAGCTCTTCATATAATACGTCGTGTACAAGAGGCATTTGGGTGCCTCTTGTTGTGGGCATCGTGGAGAACAATTCAGCACTGTGCTCTAATACTCCATCTTTACCGAGCATCTCTCCTCATCATATCAACTTTCCTCCTAACGATAGGCTCTAAGGTCTTCTTCATTAATTCTGCATCCACCTTGCCCTTTTCGTACGTGGTTTGCCTCAAGGAGTTGTAGTGTGTCCAGTCGTAGGAGATCAAGTTGAATATGAGCAGCGTATAGTGTTTGATGGATACATTAAAGAGTAGGGTGAATAGCAACTCTATGTCATCCTCTAAACCCATGATGAAGTCTTCTACATCTGTTTTGAAAGTGTCAAGGGCGCCAACTTTTGCTTCTGGTTCAATGGCACGTTCAACGATGTTCTGTTTCCCAAAAACAAAACACAATATTATGAGTAATTTTTTATGTCATTTTTTATCAGTGTACACACGAATATAGATTTTTTTGTTTGGATTCTTACCAATGTGTGGGGCATCAAGAATGCAGACCACTTATGTTGCACGTCCTTTGAACTTGACTGGGCATACCTTCTTGCATAGCTATGAATTTCTCTCAGCTTCCTTATTATTAGGTTGAGTATGCCAGCCTCCATATCTTCATAGTTGAGTATGTCTTGCATGTCTATTGCTAACAGATGGATTTCAACTTCATTTTTACCTTCTTTCGGCACACTCAAGTATACAATATAACTGCACATAAATTTAGTTTAGATTAAATTAATAGAGATTCTTAGGACATAATTGTGAAAAAAGTCTAAAAAGGAAAGAAAAAAGGGTCATTCGCCGTCCAACAGACACGGAGAATGATAATTTACCGTCCAACTGACATGGAGAATGATCATTCTCCGGACAACTATCACGAAGAATGGTTGTTCTCCGTTATGAATTGGACGGAGATTGGTCGAGTTCAGAATACATACTTTGGACTCATCTTTCTGGGGAATACGTTGTCGATGTAAAGCTTTTTCAACTCTTCATCCACATCCATCCAAAGTATGATTCATCACATTCCCTTAGTATGATACCCTTCGTCTTTAGTTCAGCCATTTTGGCATCTTTTTCGGATTTCGGAGCGGCATTCATCTTTCGCTTTTTATTAGCCTCTCTAACTGTATTCTTTTCCAAGGGAGTAACATCTTCATCGGCTAATGCCGCTGATGGTTTTCTGGACCTCTTTCTCCCCCATCCTCCTCTTCTTTTCACTTCTTTTGGAGCAACAAGTTCAGCATCTGCTTGAGTCTCCTCATGCTGCAATGCTACAACAATGGCTTCGAGATTAGCGATTTTTGCATCCTTTTCAATGGCTTCAATATTCAACGATTCAAATTTATTTTGAAGCTCTCTTTTCTTATTAACAAGCCTTTTATTTGTTTCTCTAAGCTGCTCGGTTATTTGCACTGAAATAAAATAAACAACAATAAAATGTATGATGTCAATCAATATGATGTGAATCTAACACGAAGAATGACCATTCTCCGTGACCTTAACACAGAGAATGGCCGTTCTATTGTATTCTAACACGGAGAATGGCCATTCTCCTGCATTCTAAAACGGGGAATGACTATTCTCTGTCTTATTAACACGGGGAAAGGCCATTCTCCTTCCATTTAACACAGAGAATGTCCATTCTTCGTCATATTACTACGGAGAATGTTCATTCTCCGTGGTAATGAAACGGAGAATGGATATTCTTTGTTATTTTAACATAGAGAATGGCCATTCTTCTGCATTCTAACATGAATTATTACAAATTAGAACTTCGAAAAAAAGGAAAATTTTACCTTGTGTTGTAGCTCTTCAACCTTTTCGCTAAGCTTTCCATTCTCAGCAATAATATCATATTTCTCTCTTCGCAAGGAGTCCAATTCCTGCGCCAACATCTCCATCGAGGTGTTCCTTTAAATTTTTTTGGCTCATTGTTCCTTTAGCTCTTTAAGTTTCTTATGGAGATTTTCGTTCTCAGCAAGAATCTCAAATTTTTCTCTTCGTAACTTCTCCAATTCATGCACGGAGCCCTCTATCACAATGTTGACTAGACATTGTTGGGCTTCTTGTGCCTCTAGCTCTTTAAGCTTTTTATTGAGTTTTTCATTCTCAGCAAGAACTTGAGATTTCTCTTTTCTCAACTCCTTCAATTCCTGCACCGATCCCTCCATCACGGTGTTCATTACGAGTTGTTGGGGTTCTCTTGTTCAGCATCCTCATCCCCACCAGTTTGGTGGTGTCCCTCTCCCTCAAATGCATCTTCTTCCCGTATTTCTACATCCTCTTCTAGGTGGCCTTCATCTTTCCCGATAGCTATAACCAAATCTTTGAATATCTGTTTCGATCTAAATTTAATATGATATTCGCTTTTAAGGAAGACCGAGATTTTGTACCCATTTTATGTGTAAAATCTTGGGTATTCATGTATTGGTGCGGACTTTCTTTCCACAAGCGTACTATGTTTCGCAAACCAATAGAGGAAGTATATTGTGCAAGCTTCTATTTTGGAGTATGCATCGGAGTAATCCCCTCTTAGTTTTACTTATAGGCCTCTTGAAGCTCTCTATGACATAATCCAAGATTAACCTTGGCCAGCATATTCTGTTGATAACTTCTATGTTGAACCGCCAGACTTTGTGAAGAATACTGTTTGGCACAAGTAGAAGATTATTAGCTTGGCCAAATCATCTGGATTAACAGTGTTATCTCCGTCACGAAGCCATTGTAAAAATTTAAAGAACTTCTCTCTCACTTCCTTATTCATGACTTCTGAGTGTTTGCCTTTAGAATTAGCCAGCAATCTTGTGAAGTGATCTCTACACAGGCTCGACAATGCTGGTGGTGTGGGCTGCTGTTGTTTTTCCATTATCAACCTTCTGTAATTAGCATCATCCTCACTATCATCTTTCAACGGTAGACCGAAAATGGCTACCATATCGCCCACACTCGGCGCTATTTTAAAAATAGTGCTCAGTTGAAAATATCCGATACCACATTTGTCTTCCACATAAGTTCCTATCAAATTCTCAAGACCTTCTGAAACCTTGGCCAATTCTTGAGTGCAAACTTTGTTTTTGTAGAATACCTCGACAAAATTGTAGAAACCAGTATTCTTCAAAGAATCAATAACTGGCTCGGGCAAACGGCTGCCATCTTCTTTGATATCATCCATAAGAGTTTGCATCGTCTTGAAAGAAGAACGAAAAACTCTTGAATCTTTATTTCTGACAATTTTTTTCCTACAACAAAGACAAAAAATTAGATTTCTGTCAACTGTTCTCCATCAATCTAACACGGAGAATGACCATTCCTCATGACTTAAACATGGATAATGGTCGTTCTCTGTGATATTTGAACGGAGAATAAACATTCTCCATGATATTTGCACGAAGAATGACCATTCTACTACATTTTAACATGGAGATGGCCATTCTCCGTGGTTTTAACACGGAGAATGGCAGTTCCCCTTCATTTTAACATGGGAATGGCCATTCTCCGTCAAGTCAACACAGAGAATGGAATTAATCCTTCAATTTAACAAGGAGAATGGTTGTCACGACCCGCACCCACTGTGTGGGCACGAGAACGTAACAACGCCAGCCTACGCCGCAGTTTCGGCGGTAGAACGCTATCCTAGGTCAATCAACTAACAATATAAAGGTACCTGTACAGTATATACACTCCGAATGGAGGTGACATAGCAAAATACAGTCTCAATCACATCTAGAGCAGAATGATAAGCTAGGAAGATAGATAGATAAATACTGGAAAGAAGAAAAACCACGTAAATACAACCAGAAAGTCTAAGTGTCTACTGACATAACAAATTAGAACATCCAGCTCAATACAAGACTCTAATACTGAAATGAAAGAATATATACAATCTAGATCTCAAATGACAGAAATAGAAAACCTAGACTAGGGAGCCTCAGTCTCTAAGCTAGTGGATCAGGCTGGAAATCTGGGTCACACATGGCATCTACAGCTGCCCCATAGTAGGTGTCTACGTAGGCCTCCTCCTCATCCTCTGTAATATTTTCAACAGGTCCAGTCAGGACGGGAGCGAGCACAAAACATCTCACGCAGTTCATATCGAGTTAGGAAATATAAAGCATGCAATAGAGTAAAGTACATGAAACGCTGAAAGAAGAAGATATATGAAAAAAGTAGAGATTTGATAACAGGAAATATCTAAATATGATAAGTAAGAACTGTAAGAAACATGTGATTTTAGAGCACAATATGGTTATGTAAACGGGTTAGGTTATACAATAAAATGGGACTCCTTTGTACGTGGGTGTACAATGGACATATACAATTTCTTATACAATAGGATTGATCACATAACCATTTCTACTCTCCCTCCCCAATCAATACACAAGGATCCAATTCAGTTACGTTACCTTATACAATGGCTTGTACAATGGCTTGTACAATGACTTGTACAATGGCTTGTACAATGGCTCAATGTGATACTGAGAGTACAATATGCACAATGAGTGTACAATGATAAGGGTATTCAATAAATACAATATATAAGTGAAACGTACATCACAATATGTACTTAGTGAATACAAGGAGATAACATCTCAGAAGAAGATCCATATAGTACCAATCCGTGATAATGATCGTGTCAGCATCAAGTACAGTAATCTAGAGCAAGAATGTAAATCCATACAAGTATAAAACGGTCAGAGAATGTACTCGCCTGATAGCCTGAGTGTCTGAAGAGAATATACTGTCCGAGGAGTGGTGTCTGTCTCCTATAGAACAGTACAAGTCATTATGAGTCCAAAAATGATAATAAGATGCATTACAATGCATTCTAAATGAATCTAGGTCAATCTAGGTCAAATCTAAGTCACACCAAGCTAAACTAGGTCATACTAGGTCATACTGAGTCACACTAGAACAATCAAGATCAAACTAGGTTAATCTGGGTCAAGGGTTGACTTACAGTTGACTTTTGGTCAAAAAGTCAACTCTGGTCAACTCTGGTCAATACTAAGTCAACCCTAGGTCAAACAAGTCACAAATTGACCAACTGTTGACTTTCAGTCAACTGGTCAACTCTGGTTTGGTTTTGGACAAATCTGGTCGCTTAAAGGCTAAGTTTGACTCTCGGTTGACTTTTGTTGACTTTTGGTCAAAATGGTCAACCGACGTCAAAACTAGTCTATGAGCACTATATTTGATCATTACCAACCAAGGGAACCAAGTTCTAACTCTATCTTAGACTCCAAACTCAAATACCCTATTTCTATGTATTACCTATATTACCTTACCAATGTAAATACCAATACCTTGCACAATACTACTCTAACCTAGGAATACTAGCCTAGGCTTCCTAGGATAGTTAGATACTACCCTATACTAACATTACCTACCCAAAAATCCTAGTATCTAGGTCATCTAAGTCATCTTAGACCCCATGTTAACCACTTACCCATTACCTTACCTATATCACATATCACTCTCACATCTCCCTAACACTCACTCACACACAACACTCATGATATCACACTCACTTACACATGGTCACACCAGGCTCTACCTATAGGTTATTAGCTATACTCATATATTACTCTCACTCATAAATACATATACAAACTCACAAACACATATACCTATATACCCTCATACCCACAAATACATATATAATCTCACACACACTCACAAATGGCTCACAACCACACACACACAAGGTGAATGTAGGAACTGATATTTGAAGGCTAAAATGGGGACATCTAGTAGACTGATTGGGGCTGTTATGGAGGCTAAACATGGGCTGTGCTTAGGGCTATCAAAGCTAGGTTGGGGGCTACTATGGAGACTGTGATGAGGGGTATGTTAGGACAGCAATTAGAGGTTTTAGGAGGGTGTATGGACTACCAACCTATAGCTAAAACTGGACTGGTTTTAGAGGGAAGTGTTGGGCTGATTTGGAGTGAACTAGGGACAGCCATATACAGGTTTTTGAGTGGTGTATGGGGTTATAAAGTGGACTGGAAGTTGGGGGTGAAATGAAGACACTTGGGGACAGGTTTTAGACTGATTTGGGGGACTGCTCTCAGCAGGTTAAGGGGGCTAAAACATGGGCCAATTAGGACAGGTTTAAGGCTGTCATTGCGGGCATGTAGGGGACAGGTTTTGGGCTTGATTTGGCTTACTCTATGGGCATGCAATGGCTTACCATGGGGTCATTTGTGGTCAGGCAAGTGGAGACAGGTTTTGGCAAGTTAAGGACAGTTTTAGGACACTCTAGAGAGTTGGGAAATGGCACTGTCTTGGCTGATTTGTGGGCAGGTTATAGGCCATACATGGGGCTATTTAGGACTGATTTAGTGACAGCAAAATAGGCTACTGTAGAGTTGGTTTTGGAGTGAAATAGGACAGGTATGGGGTTGTGTCACGCCCCAGAACCAGAATACTGGAGAGCGGGGGCAGACATAGCCAGCTACGTATATTGAAATAGAATACATCTCAACTATACGGTCACGGCTGTCTAGATATGAGGGTTTACTACAAGCCAACAGTCTCTTAAGGTCAAGCCTATTGTCTCAATCTCAAGCAAGTAATATAATTACAAGATGTATGATCATTAAATATACAATAAAAGGCATCCCAAATATTACATATCAGCTGATCATGAAGCTAGTCGTACAAAATGTTAGGACTAGCAAGAGTTTAAGTCATACATGATCAACCCTAGGATTTGTTAATCATGTTTACAGCCCGTAGGCAGACAGTAAGTAAGAGTGCATCGAGCTAACAGGTGCTCGTCGGCTAAACGCCTCAAAAAAATAAATTTACAATAGAGTGAGCGAAACAAAATAAAAAAACCCACTCGTAGCCCGGGTTCCTTCTAGTCGCCACCATTGGGCTGAAAGCTTGGTAGATCCTCAGGAGCTGCTCCGAAATCTGGCCACACAAAACCAGCTGGGTCAATCCCAGAAAGAGCAAGTGCCACAAGGAGGCCACGAAATAAGAACAAAAGCCAGCAATCAGCACAGAAAATCTAATATTAAAACTTGAATTAAGAAAACATGTCAGGATGATATACGATGAGATAACCATGAAACTATTCCGATAGCCAGGTTACAACCCGCAAGGACCGGGGTTGTAACCCTTCATCTGAACAGAGCTTGGTTTCCCACTATTTATCGGCAAAATAAGTAATGTAAGAAATCAAGACAGGAAGCAATCTTGTACTGGATCAAGACATGGCTAGACTGGTTATACCTCATTCAATCAATCACGGCCAAGCAGATACTACGGCTTACTACTTTAACTAACTAGGGTTATCACAGGCCTAATTACTAACAAGATGCAGTGAGATTGTTCCACAGCCACAAGCCCTGCAGACCATCCAGGCTACCCAGGACAAAAGATTAGGGTTGAAATCAGGTGGGTACATCGCCCGGGAGATAAATGTACCCTTAGGTGACTTAGAGGGTGCAACACTCGACGGTGCGCTGGAAATGTGTCCTACTCGACGGTAGGCTACAGATCCCAAGAGCGCCCAGGTAACGGGATTGCCTGTAGCTGTGTCATCTCTTCATGACTACTGTGTTATTCTAGTTATTAACCTTAATCCATTTTCGTGGGTACTCCTGACCGTGGTACTCAGGAGTTCCATCCTAGACATGATGCAAGACTGGACAAGTGGATTAACAAGCAAGCAAGAAAGAACCATCCACGGTGTCAAGACAGGTCAAGTTAAGTTATCAAGTCATGTCAAGTCAGGAGTGCGCCGCCACGGGCCACTATCAAGTCATGTTGGTCATGTCAGGAGTCCACCACTACGGGTCACTGTCGTGTTATGCTGGTTCCTTGTCATACCGAGCCATGTACAATAGTCATTCCAAACATATTAAGTAAAATCAAGCTCATGACAAAAGGCGTAAGGATATAAAATGGACGTAAAATATCTAATAAAATATCAATAAACAGGACCATAGAAAAGCCAAGCTTAAAGAAATAAAACCAAAACTCCAAGAGCCAAGGGGTTAAGCAAGGGGTCAGGGGAGCAGCGTACGAAAAGTCACGCACGCTGAGGGCAACGTAGGTGAAAAAGTCACGCACGCTGAGAGCGCAGTGTACGTGAAAGTCACGCACGCTGAGGGCAGCATAGGTAAAAGTCACGCACGCTGAGAGAGCAGTGTACGTGAAAGTCACGCACGCTGCAGGGAGCAGCTGCGTGAAAAGTCACGCACGCTCAAGAGGAGCAGCTGCGTGAAAAGTCACGCACGCTCAAGGGAACAGTGTACGTGAAAAGTTATGCACGCTCAAGGGAGCAGCTGTGTGAAAAGTCACGCACGCTCAAGGGAACAGTGTGCGTGAAAAGTCACGTGCGCTACAGGGGAGCAGCTGCGTGAAAAGTCACGCACGCTCAAGGAGACACGCTTCCAACAGGGAGCGTACTCAAGCCTGCGTACGCAGCGCTAAAGAGCGCACGTAGCTCAGTGTGCGTAGCTAAACAGCTCTGCACACTGCTCACTGTCTTCTCCAAATAGCAAGAACACCATGGCAGAACCCAAAACTTCAGAGCATCATAACTTGGTCATCCGAATTCCAAACCCAGATTTCCAAGGCTCCAACTGGAGTGAAACTGAAAGCTCTTCCACATAGAAACATCAGAGCTCAAAGAAAACCAACCAAAAAGGATCAAAACATGCAAAATCTGAAAATAGCAATAACTTAGATCTACATCAATAGAGACTCCAAATCATAAAAACCCAAGAACTAATGTTGATCTCCATGTCCTAAACTAGCAAATGGACAAAGAAAAGAGGGTCCTCATGTAGTAGCAAGATGCACTTGCCTAGGGGTTGGGGAGTTGTGTGGAGGAAGAAGAAGAAGAAGAAATTAATGGTGGTTATGAAGAGAGAGAAGAGGTTGGTGGAGTTATAAAGAGGGTGTTGTGGTGGGTTGAGGGTGTAGCATAGGGCTAGGGTGTTCCAACACATAAAACCGAACCAAACCGAACCATCCCCAATAAAACCAAGCCAAGCCAAAACCCAAAATACGGGAAATACCAAAATTTCACAAGTCGAGCGAAAAATAAAATACATGCCAAAATCCAGATACGAGTATAAATACGAAATACGGGAAATACGGGAAATGAGGGTGACAGGTTGCAAATGGGTCTGTCCAAATGTGGACTGAAAACCCCTGTCCTGCCTACTGAAACCAGTAAATGACAGTCCCCTTGGGGACTGTCCAGTCCAGGAATCAGTTTCCCCCCTTGTGGGGACTGATACCCCCTGTCCTACTGCTGTATACACAGCTCCTCCACTCCCTCTATCACCCATCTCTCACACACAAACTCTCATAAACCCATTCTCAAACACCACACCTACACACAACACTCATCCATATCCTATTCTTGGCCGACCACTCCAAATACCCATAACCAATACAAAATATCACACCAATATATCATATATATCCACATATATATAGACTATATTATATATATATATACATATATATATAGAGAGATTAATATATATATCACCATATATATACATATATTGATATAGGAATAAGATACAATATGATACATAGAAATTACACCTCTAAACTATATAAAATCTGAGATTAAACATTAGACAACAACAAATCTATATATAGATAATTCCCCATGTATCCAAATAGGGGTTTTCCCATATGGACACAAACCTATACATAGGACACCTCTACAAGTGTCCAAAAAGACACGAAAAGGACATGAATGGACTCAAAACCATGGGGGTCATTCCTATGGGTTCAAAATAGACCTATATGCATGAAGAAATAAAAAGGAGAAGGGATTTATACCTCCCGGTAGATCGAATCGAAGAAAAGCCTTCCCGGAGCGACACCGACACGTAGAGATTCCAAATGGACACAAACGAGCTCCGAATCCTTCCAAACTTGGCTAGCACCTTCCTTTCATAGAGTAGAGGAGGAGAGAAGAAGATTTGGTGGAAGAAATGATGGATTTGGAGATGAAATCACTAGAGGTTGCTCTCTAAAAATTTGGAGAAGAACAAGAGAGAGAATGGAAGGGTGAAATAATGGAATGAACTCATGCCTATCCCCTCCTCACTTGGCCGGCCATATGGGCTGCTATGGCTGATTTTGCAATGCCTAAAATACCCCCCTCTAGCCTATTTTATTAGTATTAGGAAAAGGGTTTAAGTCGGAGGCTAGTTTGGTCATTCTAACACACTAATCAAATAAATCCTAATCCAAATAATTTAGCCTAGTCACTAACTAAAATAAATGACATGTAGGCCATGGCTAACTAGTGTGTGGGTCTACTAGAGTCAACACTACCCCGGGTCCCCCTTTCAAGTCGGATTGAGATGAAATTCGAACCCGACTCAAATAACCCCAAAATATTACAATAAATAAATAAATAATTTTAAAATAATAAAAATGACAAAAAATACTCCTGTTTCTGGAAACTGGGGGTGATAAATCTATCCACCTTAAAAGAATTTCGTCCTCGAAATTAAAACCAAACCATAGTAAAATATCAAAATCACAAGTCATGGCTAAAAATTAAAATGATCAAAATCTCAAAATCAAAGCATGAATTTAAATGACTAAATTTATAAAATTAAAATTACACTCAAATAGAAGCTATAAGTCTATCCAACTTAAAAGAAATAACCCAAAAAAAATTTAAAACAAGGCAACCACAGAAAATCATACAAATCGATAATCGTATGCGTCTATCCAATCATCATGATACTCAGAATCTCTGTCATGCCAGTGAGCAAGGCTACGATAATCACAGAGTCCTCAACTATGGTACATACCTCTAGAACTATAGTTTTTAAAATTTTCGTATTGTCGCGCGCTTGGCAGCGAAAACCTTAAATTCCCATACCCGAGAAATACGTCCATAGTCCGACTATATGTCCTCACTATGCCTGCTAGCATGACCCTAGAGGATTCTAAAATCTCATAATCGAGGCGACCTAGCCCATACGACTTATCGCAGAAGAAAATTAAATCATAAGGAAACACCAGATCAAACTTATCAACAATAAAAAACAGATAGGAATAGATGGAACTGAATTTTCAAGGTAGGAATTACAGAATTGAATCAAAGAACGGAACCTGCAACTAGATCTCCAACGGCCTGAGCATCCTCGGCTGACATGGCGAAAGCTCGCCCTGGCTGGCCTCCCCTGGCCTACTGCTGATGCTGGACAAACCTCTGCTGCTGAGTCTGCAATGGTGGTCCCCTCTGCTGCCCTGCCGGAGCCCTAGCTCCTGGTGCTACCTAAGCCAATGGTGTCGGGTTCTAGGGACACTCTCTACACTGATGCTCTGTTGACCCGCAAAGTAAACACATACCCAGTCTCTTCCTGCAATCGTTCCACCAATGGCCTGGCTTCTTACAAAAGTTACATACGGTGTCCTGCTGATACTGCATCTGTCTCTGACCCTGATACTGAACAGGCCTCTGCTGTAGCTGATGTATCTGAGCCCTCGGCTGCTGGTACTGCTGCTGAAACTGTATGCCTGGTATCGGCTGCTGATACTGCTGCTGAAACTGATGCTGAACGTGCGGCCTCTTGGCCGGTCCTCCGCTGCTGGTGCCCCCAACTGGGTCTCGCCCTCTATTGAGCCTAAGCTCAAGATCATCCTCCGCCAATAAGGCTTCCGTCAGAATCTTTTCGAATATGGCATCCCTGTTGCCCTTGGTCAAGGACTTGACTTCCTTGACCAGACCCTTCCGGAACCTCTGGGCCTTCGCCGCCTCGCTCAAACCCTCCACGAATATGCTGAGGCGGCCGAACTCCCAAGCGTACTCCTCCACTGACAGGCTCCCCTGAACTAGGCTCTCAAACTGCGACTCTAAAGCTCTGAGCGCTGAATCTGGGAAGAACTTCTTCTTGAAGAAGGCCTTGAACTCCTTCCAAGTCTGTCCGGCTACCCCCACCCTGGGGTCTGACTGATACCAGGTGCGAGCAAGATCTCGTATCCGGCTAGCTGCGACCTCGATCTGAAGATCTGCTGGAATCCTGGCCAAGTGGAAGATCTTCTCTATATGCTCAATCCACTCATCGGCATATAGGATCCCCTCTGTCCCCAAAAAGTCTCTGGGGCTCATCTTCTGAAACTGCTCGATCCCCGGTATCTTTGACTGCTGAACCACTGGTCGAGCTGCGGCTGTCGTGACGGCCAACTCCATGCCTCTGTCCTGTCGAGCCTGCTGTCGGTCCATGAACTGCTGGAAATACGCAAACATCTGAGCTGCATCCACATTTCCTGTAGGCGGCGGCTGCTGGAACGGTACCTCTGGAATGACTGGGTCCTGCCTCCGAACTGGTGAAGGCATACCCTCTGCTGCTGGTGGAAGGGCTCCTCCGACCGCAGCTGAAACGCCTACCCCAGCTGGCATGACTGGGGCTGCGGTACCGAGAGCTGACTGCTGCTGCTGAGGGCAAGAGGTGGCTGACCCCTCTGCAGCATCCCCCGGTCCATGGCGATGAGATCTCGTCTCAACCATCCTGGAGACAGATTCAAAGAAACAATTGCTTAGAATGAGTCGAAATAGCAAAGGAGGACAGTTATATTCAAGGAGAACAAAATCAGCAAGAACTGAGATGGTATAAATTTGATATGAGTTTTTCCTAGTGTGATTGAGTACCTTCAAAATATCCTAATCCTATTGCAGGCTGTAGTGATACTCTAGTCCGAATACCACTACATAAACTCGACCTGCATGGGATACTACTAAAAACGTGTCACGACCCGCACCCACTGTGTGGGCACGAGAACGTAACAACGCCCAGCCTACGCCGCAGTGTCAGCGGTAGAACGCTGTCCTAGGTCAATCATCTAATAATATAAAGGTACCTGTACAGTATATATACTCCGAATGGAGGTGACATTGCAAAATACAGTCTCAATCACATCTAGAGCAGAATGATAAGCTAGGAAGATAGATAGATAAATACTTGAAAGAAGGAAAACCACGTAAATACAACCAGAAAGTCTAAGTATCTACTGACATAACAAATTAGAACATCCAGCTCAATATAAGACTCTAATACTGAAATGAAAAAATATATACAATCTAGATCTCAAATGACAGAAATAGAAAACCTAGACTAGGGAGCCTCAGTCTCTAAGCTAGTGGATCAGGCTGGAAATCTGGGTCACACATGGCATCTACAGCTGCCCCATAGTAGGTGTCTACGCAGGCCTCCTCCTTATCCTCTGTAATATTTTCAATAGGTCCAGTCAGGACGAGAGCGAGCACAAAACATCTCAAGCAGTTCATATCGAGTTAGGAAATATAAAGCATGCAATAGAGTAAAGTACATGAAACGCTGAAAGAAGAAGATATATGAAAAATAGTAGAGATTTGATAACAGAAAATATCTAAATATGATAAGTAAGAACTGTAAGGAACATATGATTTTAGAGCACAATATGGTTATGTAAACGGGTTAGGTTATACAATAAAATGGGACTCCTTTGTACGTGGGTGTACAATGGACATATATAATTTTTTATACAATAGGATTGATCACATAACCATTTCTACTCCCCCTCCCCAAACAATACACAAGGATCCAATTCAGTTACGTTACCTTATACAATGGCTTGTACAATGACTTATACAATGGCTTGTACAATGGCTCAATGTGATACTGAGAGTACAATATGCACAATGAGTGTACAATGATAAGGGTATTCAACAAATACAACATGTAAGTGAAACGCACATCACAATATGTACTTAGTGAATACAAGGAGATAATATCTCAGAAGAAGATCCATATAGTACCAATCCGTGATAATGATCGTGTCAGCATCAAGTACAGTAATCTAGAGCAAGAATATAAATCCATACAAGTATGAAACGGTCAAAAAATATACTCGCCTGATAGCCTGAGTGTCTGAAGAGAATATACTGTCCGAGGAGTGGAGTCTGTCTCCTATAGAACAGTACAAGTCACTATGAGTCCAAAAATGATAATAAGATGCATTACAATGCATTCTAAATGAATCTAGGTCAATCTAGGTCAAATCTAAGTCATACCAAGCTAAACTAGGTCATACTAGGTCATACTGAGTCACACTAGAACAATCAAGGTCAAACTAGGTTAATCTGGGTCAAGGGTTGACTTACAGTTGACTTTTGGTCAAAAATTCAACTCTGGTCAATCTGGTCAACACTGAGTCAATCCTAGGTCAAATAAGTCACATATTGACCAACTGTTGACTTTTAGTCAACTGGTCAACTCTGGTTTGGTTTTGGTCAAATCTGGTCGCTTAAAGGCTAAGTTTGACTTTCGGTTGACTTTTGTTGACTTTTGGTCAAAATGGTCAACCGACGTCAAAACTAGTCTATGAGCACTATATTTGATCATTACCAACCAAGGAAACCATGTTCTAACTCTATCTTAGACTCCAAACTCAAATACCCTATTTCTATGTATTACCTATATTACCTTACCAATGTAAATACCAATACCTTGCACAATACCACTCTAACCTAGGAATACTAGCCTAGGCTTCCTAGGATAGTTAGATACTACCCTATACTGACATTACCTACCCAGAAATCCCAGTATCTAGGTCATCTAAGTCATCTTAGATCCCATGTTAACCACTTACCCATTACCTTACCTATATCATATATCACTCTCACATCTCCCTAACACTCACTCACACACAACACTCATAATATCATACTCACTTACACATGGTCACACCAGGCTCTACCTATAGGTTATTAGCTATACTCATATATCACCACTCATAAATACATATACAAACTCACAAACACATATACCTATATACCCTCATACCCACAAATACATATATAATCTCACACACACTCACAAATGGCTCACAACCACACACACACACACAAGGTGAATGTAGGAACTGATATTTGAAGGCTAAAATGGGGACAGCTAGTAGACTGATTGGGGCTGTTATGGAGGCTAAACATGGGCTGTGCTTAGGGCTATCAAAGCTAGGTTGGGGGCTACTATGGAGACTGTGATGAGGGGTATGTTAGGACAGCAATTAGAGGTTTTAGGAGGGTGTATGGACTACCAACCTATGGCTAAAACTGGACTGGTTTTAGAGGGAAGTGTTGGGCTGATTTGGAGTGAACTAGGGACAGCCATATACAGGTTTTTGAGTGGTGTATGGGGTTATAAAGTGGACTGGAAGTTGGGGGTGAAATGAAGACACTTGGGGACAGGTTTTAGACTGATTTGGGGGACTGCTTTCAACAGGTTAAGGGGGCTAAAACATGGGCCAATTAGGACAGGTTTAAGGCTGTCATTGGGGGCATGTAGGGGACAGGTTTTGGGCTTGATTTGGCTTACTCTATGGGCATGCAATGGCTTACCATGGGGTCATTTGTGGTCAGGCAAGTGGAGACAGGTTTTGGCAAGTTAAGGACAGTTTTATGACACTCTAGAGAGCTGGGAAATGGCACTGTCTTGGCTGATTTGTAGGCAGGTTATAGGCCATACATGGGGCTATTTAGGACTGGTTTAGTGACAGCAAAATGGGCTAATATGGAGTTGATTTTGGAGTAAAATAGGACAAGTATGGGGTTGCAAATGGGTCTGTCCAAATGTGGACTGAAAACCCCTGTCCTGCCTACTGAAACCAGTAAATGACAGTCCCCTTGGGGACTGTCCAGTCCAGGAATCAGTTTTCCCCCTTGTGGGGACTGATACCCCCTGTCCTACTGCTGTATACACAGCTCCCCCACTCCCTCTATCACCCATCTCTCACACACAAACTCTCATAAACCCATTCTCAAACACCACACCTACACACAACACTCATCTATATCCTATTCTTGGCCGACCACTCCAAATACCCATAACCAATACAAAATGTCAAACCAACATATCATATATATCCACATATATATAGACTATATTATATATATATACATATATATAGAGATTAATATATATATCACCATATATATACATATATTGATATAGGAATAAGATACAATATGATACATAGAAATTACACCTCTAAACTATATAAAATCTGAGATTAAACATTAGACAACAACAAATCTATATATAGATAATTCCCCATGTGTCCAAATAGGGGTTTTCCCATATGGACACAAACCTATACATAGGACACCTCTACAAGTGTCCAAAAAGACACGAAAAGGACACGAATGGACTCAAAACCATGGGGGTCATTCCTATGGGTTCAAAATAGACCTATATGCATGAAGAAATGAAAAGGAGAAGGGATTTATACCTCCCGGTAGATCGAATCGAAGAAAAGCCTTCCCGGAGCGACACCGACACGTAGAGATTCCAAATGGACTCAAACGAGCTCCGAATCCTTCCAAACTTGGCTAGCACCTTCCTTTCATGGAGTAGAGGAGGAGAGAAGAAGATTTGGTAGAAGAAATAATGGATTTGGAGATAAAATCACTAGAGGTTGCTCTCTAGAAATTTGGGGAAGAACAAGAGAGAGAATGAAAGGGTGAAATAATGGAATGAACTCATGCCTATTCCCTCCTCACTTGGCCGGCCATATGGGCTGCTATGGCTGATTTTGCAATGCCTAAAATACCCCCCTCTAGCCTATTTTATTAGTATTAGGAAAAGGGTTTAAGTCGGAGGCTAGTTTGGTCATTCCAACACACTAATCAAATAAATCCTAATTCAAATAATTTAGCCTAGTGACTAACTAAAATAAATGACATGTGGGCCATGGCTAACTAGTGTGTGGGTCCACTAGAGTCAACACTACCCCGGGTCCCCGTTTCAAGTCGGATTGAGATGAAATTCGAACCCGACTCAAATAACCCCAAAATATTACAATAAATAAATAAATAATTTTAAAATAATAAAAATGAAAAAAATGATAAAAAATACCCCTGTTTCTGGAAACTGGGGGTGACAATGGTCATTCTCCGTGATCTTAACACGGAGAATGACCATTCTCCGTTAATATAACATGGAGAATGGTCATTCTCCTGCATTTTAATACGGAGAATGACTATACCCCTCCGTTGTATTAAGACGGAGAATGACTATTCCCCTCTGTTGTCTTAACATAATCATATACACAACTTATAGTTATACCTTCTTTTTGCCCTCCTTCTTGATTACTAGCCTCTGGCTCATGTGCAACCTTCTTAAATCTCTTCACAACAGCTCTCTCTTCTTGCATATCTACATCTTCTCCCTCTTCTCTAACTGGGGTTCCATTTGATGCTGATGTTTACGACATAGTGTGAAGATTGCGAATGGAGTGTCACTGATAAATTTTTGAAATAGGATTTGATGATTTTGGAGGATAAAACCTAGATATGAAAAGAAGCAGCATATAGAAGAAGAGGAAGAATAGAAACTTTTTGGTTTTGAAGAGTAGGTTTCGTGAGTGTTTTGAAAAAAATAGAAGGGCATTAAGGTCACGCCGCACCCTTTTATATATTTTTAGCTAATTCTGGGCACGCGATGAAATGTTATTTTGCTGTAGGTTTTTTCATAAAACTTTTGCAGTTTTTGGGCATTTTATAAATTTTTCTTGTCAATAACTTAAGAATTTTTATCGATACATGCTTTGGCACAAATCACTTTAGCACGAAGAGAGGGTATATCCATAGGGTCAGAGGCAAAAATCACTTTAGCATGAAGAGAGGGTATATCCTTAGGGTCAGAGGCACAGGTTAGAATATTTTAGGATTATATGGCAGCAAGATTATGAAACAAATGAACATTTTGATATCATTTTTATCCCACATTTTAAGAACATTAGAACTAAACAAAACAAATGAACATAATACATTAGATAAAAGAAGAAAAAAATTATCGTCTTCTATATTCAATTATTTTAGTTTGGACTCCTTTTTGCTTAATTATATTATATTGTTGCGCAACTTGGATAGTTCTTCATTGTGCTCTGAAGTTGCAATCCATTCAGCAGCTTTGCGTCTTTCTATTTCCGAATCAAACTGCATATAACAAACATAACATAAAAAATATTGCTCTAAAAAGTGTAAGTTTTTGACGACATATTTTCGGACTTACATTGAGAGAATGGGAATCCAGGCTACATCTGCCTTTCATGAATACAATTACAAAAATCCCACAATCAAATGTATTGCCTTGGCGGGGAACATAAGGATGACGTTTTATTACAAAAGTAGAAAAATTGAACCTAGCATATCTCAACTTCAAAATCTCTTCTTCAAGAAAGAGATCCAAATTTGAAAGCTACAATTACCATAATACAATATGTATTAGTATACCACGAATCTTGTAGGCAATTCATAAAAATTGATGAATATGAGCTTATTATTTCTTTTATGACTGATTTGTTTTGAATCGGCTCATCTGTGGATGCAAGTGTGTCCCAAATTTCAACAGTCATTATTTTAACCATAACTCTTGCAAGAGCCTAGTGGTCAGACAAAAGAATGAGTATGTATATCCGAATCAGGATTAATTAGGTAAAACAAATTAGTAAATTTTCAAAAAATTAGGATTAATATTTAAACAGAAATACATTAATAGCTCGTTACAAATGCTTAAAGATCCCATATAATCCTAAAAATATTTGTACTTCTTCCATATTTTATGAAGTTGTTTGTTAGATTGAGGTAACCTTGCTCTCTACATACACATCAATTAATACATTACGAATGACAAACAAAAGAGAAAATTGTTAATGCATAATCATTGAAGAATAAAATGCTCACTCACCGTTAACCTTATTGGTAAATACCATACATTAGCTTTATTGAAAGTTCTTTTACGTTCCTCCGCGGTGAGAAGAGAGCAGAGACAAGGGTTACAATCTGAGTATCTCATTAAAAATATCAGCGATGGAATCGAAGTAAACATAGATGGCATCTAAGAAGAAATATACTATCTATACATATCCTATCTTTAATTCTCATTTCTGGAGCTAAGGACTTCATCTCAGCCCGAGACACATAGATTTTGTTGCAAGATGATATAATTTCACTAAGAAAAGAAACGAATAGATTAGGAAAAAAATGGTTAGAATTAAATGAAAACTCATATTACTCACTTGTCAGGTCTATCATCCAAAAAAATATAGTCGTAAAAACTCGAAGAAATACTAGTACACTGGCTAGGCTTTGAGGTTAAAATTCTTGTTAAACTTTTCAAAGGTGTGACCGGATCTAAATTTTCTTGCATTCTTTTCGAAGAACTGCTAAAGTCAGTTTCTTCTAGAGTTTACATTTCAAGAATTCGGTTCGTTGCTTTATCATGTTTTTTAGCCGCACGTCCTCCTCATCGAAAGATTCAACGAAAACCTCCTTCATATTATTAATTACTCCAGATAAAGATGCCTTCTTTAAAGCTGAAGATTCTTCCATCTTTCCAAATGCCAAGATATATTCGTTTCTTCAATTTCGATTGAATCAAGCTTAGAATTGATCGAAACAAGTTGATCTAAAATCTTCGATAGTTGTTCTTCAAACCTGCGCATCATACGCAGAATGAAGGTTTCATTTAGAGCTGGCATCCAATCTTCTACGTCTTCTATACGTTCCATACGAGTAGACATCTTTCTCCAGTACTATAAAATTAAATGAGAAAACTATTCTAGGTATTTCAGAATAAATAATAGTTGAAACAAGAAAACTATTGTATATATAGCAAGAAAAAAGTACAAAAAGTGAGGAAGATGGAAAGACAAATAAATTTCGAGCCTAGCAAAGAATCTACTAGCCGTTTGAAGGGTTATCATGAAAACTTATCATGATTAACAATTTAAGGAACTCTATAACAGGTTTAATTCCGCTGGTACTCCTCGTTGTTCGAAAAGGGCTCGACGAAGTCCACCGCAAACCGAAACTTCTTCTTCTTTCCTTCTTCATCTCCGTTTCTCCTTCTACCACCACCACCATGACCTGTAGCTTTATCACCAAAATATTAAATTGTTAGATGAAACAAAAAAATAAATTACAAAAAGATTACTAAATCAAAATCAAACATAACACATATTCATAGAAAATATGAGACTAAAGATGAAAATGTTACAGAAGCAACACCACAATTTTACAACAACTAAGCAGACTCTGCTAAGCAATAACTAAAATTTGGGACTGTGTCCTCCTTGGATTTAATTTACACAAAGAAGAGATTTAAGGGAACGAGCTTTTATCGACTTCCTATCCCTCTTCTTCCTCTGAATTCTTCCCTTACTATTTTCCACATTGGCTACAGGATCTTCGTCCATGTCGTTGTCGGTGTCATCATCAAGATCACCACCAGCTATCGGAGCATCGGTGGTGTCGTAGTTGTACAAAATATTAAATTGGATGGGCGAAAGAGAAAGTAAATATGAGTTAATTTAGGGTGCTTATTGAAACAATTGCATGAAGAATGACCTGCTATAGCAAGTTAACAAGAGGTCAAAAGTCAAAAATAGTATTAAATGATGTCTCCTGCATTATTTAATCTGAATTTAATATGAACCATTGGATCAACATCCAATGGTTCAGATTTGGGATTTATCGATACATCCCAAAAGGGTAGATGTATTATAGAATTTTCCATATATATATATATATATATATATATATATATATATATATATATATATATATATATAAGGTAAATTTTATTCAGGCGTCATTCAGCCCCAATTAACATAGTTCCTCCCCCGTGCGTCATTTCTCAAATTTGTTAGGATATCAAGAAGAATATCAACCTCCTCTACGACCATCATAGGACAATCAATCAGAGTGGATGTAATCAATCCGACAGATCTATCCATAAGTACCTTTTGTAGATCTCGGATTGATTCGCTCGTTAGATCTAGACAATGGATCTCCTCGTGATCAATGCATCGTCACACTGAGGAATTAAGAGGAACCCACTCACAGTGACCAAAATAACAAGGTACTGGCCTACCAAAAAGTTAAATTGGCACTTCCTTCGGCAAATGATGCATTGCCACGCCTCAACAAGATCCGTATGAAGAAAAGTCGTTGACAAGTTGTTGTGGGAACATCCTTCTTGATAGGAACCCCAACAACTCTTGCCAGTTTGCTCAGCATCAATCTGCTCCATAAGAACAACTTCGAAAAAGAAATCCAGATTAGAACCGCTGCCAGAAGATCCCGCTCCATTCAAAACAAAAGAAGTCCATTGCTTGATTACAATAAACTAATTGTCATACATACAAGGGTCGTGCTCAAGCATCACAATCAGAACTCATCCTCCTTAAAATGAACAAAGAAAAACCAATTTTTATAGAAAAAAACTTCAACTTTACTCCGTGACTGCCACACCCTTCGGATATATGCAACAAGGAGGGGGTACGCCAGCCGAAGGACTACAATATATAGGACTAGCATCCGGTGCCACGTTCCACATCCGCATATGTTTTCGTCATAAAGGAATATTATAATTCTCTAAACAGAAAACTTGTATAACTTGTATAATAAATAATTCCTATTACAAATATGTGAAATTACACAAGAATTCTAAGTACAAGTATTGAGATATGGAGAGTGTAACGATGGAGGCTTGATTGACGCATGATCGCTTTGCTCCGTTGACTACCCAACTCAAGTATAAGGATGGAAAAATACAAAGTGCTCTCGACACTCCCAAACGCTGTCGGGCAAAGTGATGTAGCAAAACATTACTTGGAATGCTCAGGGTCATCCTTGGATGCACAAAAATTGATGTATTTATAGCTGAATAACACTGTATCGGATGCATGTTGAACTTTTTTGCGAAAATGAGCAACTCTGTACTATTTTGCTCATTTTAGCGCAGATTGCACTTATGCAAAAATTGTAGGCTTTATTAGCCATCAATTTTCAGATCTAAACCATCGTAAGCATATGCGCGAATCACTGTCAGGAAGCCACATCTCATCGATTATGAGGATCAAAATTAATTCTCAAGATTACGGCGACGTAATTATGACAAACATCCAATTAAGAGCATCATTACCTCGAGATCCATAACATCAGTCGTAACTCCTTGTCTTTATTAGGAGAAGAAGAAACAACATTTTTGCAAAGGAACGTCCTGAGTGAAAACTTGGAGTTTGCACAAAGCAGTATTTTGCACGGAGGCACTCCGAGCAAAAAATGTAGCAGGTATGAGCTTTTTCGATCTGGAGCATCCTGATCGAAAATGTAGCATTTGCACGAATGATTCCCCTGTGCAAACTATGTTTTCCACGTGGAGACATTCCACTTGGAAGATGAAGAATTTTAAACGTAGGTGCTCTGCGAAAATCTATAACATGCTAAATTTTGCACTCTTAACTTAAGAGTGGTACTCATTTACACTTCCACTCGGCCTTCAGATTTCCGTGTGGAAACCTCCCACAAAAAAAATGTTCTTCATGTAATGACTTGTATTCTTTTTGTACGAGAAACTTTTCTTCCACGTCTTCAGCGGAACCCTCCAAACCCCTCTCCCCTCCCCCCCCCCCCCCCCCGCCGGGGGGGGGGGGGGGTGGAGTGGTGCTTCGTCCATCCTTCGGGCAATATCTCATGTAACTACCTAGAATTCGAATTTCTACTTTTAAATTTTTTGAACTGATCTTTGAGTTATAAAATCATTTTCCTAGTTTTGAAATTCTATTTGGGAAAACAATGTTGTAATTTCTTTTTGAGAATTTCTAAATTTATTTTTGGATTATTATAAATTTATTTAAATTTTGATTATTATTATTTAATTATTTTTTATTTCAGGATTATTTTATTGTTTAATTATCGGTGAGCCTACCAAGCCTTGGCCTTGGATCGTGGGCTAGCTATCCTAATTGCCTACCAAGTATCAAGCTTGGATTATGAGCCTAGATATTTTGATTTAGAAAATAGCTAATTGTTTGATTAGCTTAATTGATTGTTTACTCTTAATTATTGATTGGTTATTAATTAAGTAATTAGTTACTATTAGTTATGGTTAGTTAGTTTTTTCTACTATAGGTCCTAAATCTATTACAATTTACAAGTATTGCCACTCTAGACTTGTGGAACACTCCACTCTCTTCCTATAGAATATTGGAACTCCCAATATTTTAATACACAAAAAATTCCTAAATTACTCTCACTCCCTCTCCTATCACTCCCTCTCTTTGCCACTCCACCGCCGCTTAGCGGCCAAGCTCCGGCGACCCGCAGCCTCCCTGGCTCTACCATACTCCGGTGATCTAGACACTGATCTACTCATCCTCAATTTCCCACCGCCTGTACCAGCACCATCCTCATTCCCTCCTCCTTCACTCCTCTCCCTGTTCTCCACCACGACATCGCACAACACTTTAACTCCTTCCTGATTCTAGATCCACTTCGGCGAAAAGATCCTCTGGCCATATCCTCTGTCGATCACCCCACCAATTCAACTGCTTCACCAGCACCACCCGGTCGAGCCCACCCCTCCCTATTTGATCGACCGACCTCATCTTCTTCTCTACAACCAACTCGATAGTTCGGCCTCTTCCCGGTGTCATTACCGCCAATTGCCCTGTCCTTCCATGCTAGGACCCTATTCCCTGGCTACCTCGCCGCTGTCACAGCCACATCTACGACTTACTCCAGTACCACTGCCAGCATCATCTAATCTACTCCACCACTCCCCAACCGGCACCACCACACCACCACCCTCACTAGCAAATTCCGGTCACCCTTTGTCCACCGTGAACTACCACACACACACACCCTACTACTACCAAAAATACGCCACCACTTACCTGGTCTCTGCCAAAGCCCAACGAGCTCCCTCGTTCGATCCCGCTGCGGCTGGACACGTTCCTCCGGCTTCGACACAGATCTGACAAAGCACTACCATTCTCCTCCTCTGCTCGCCTTCCACACGAGCTCCCGGCCAGATCCTCTCTGCTCTATGCACCTTCCTGACGAATCTCGAGGTCATCGACGAGTATCCATCTTCCGTCGTGACTCGCCTTGGCCGCCATAGCCTCGATCCAGCCGCCATGTCCAGAATGGATACTGATAAACCATCCACCGCGGGATCTTTGGCACCGCCGCAGATCCGAGCACTCACTACCCTCCGACTTTGCCTTCGGTGGTGAGCAGACGAACCCTCTCTCGATCTTCCCTTTCGATCAGATCTGGGCTTAACGTCGATCGCGTTCCCGCCGTAGCAGTGTGCCTCCGCACCAGAGTCCTCGGTGAGTTCTTCTTCTCCCCCGCCTCTCTCGTCTCTGCTCTCATATTTTACTCATCAAGCTCTCTCTCTCTCTCTCTCTTGCTGTGTAGATATTAGATTTAAAACCCTAATCTATTTGGGCTGGGTTTCAAAGCCTATACTGAATGTTGAATTAATTTGGTATAAGCATTTGTATCCCTGGGCTTGGGCTGCAAGCCCACGGGTATTTTTTTGTACATTTTGGTAATAAAACCTAGTGGACTGGGCTTCAAGCCCGTTCTATTAATAAAATTTATTTTGGTTATAAATTAACTGTGGGCTGGACTTCCGGTCCAATGTTTAATTGTCTTCTAAATTCCTTGATCACGGGTTAGGCCTAGAGCCCAGTCCTATACAAGTTATGTTTTTAAATTGATTAATAGTTGGAATAGGCCCATGTATATATAGCTTAATTAGATAGGTATAATGGGATATATGGGCACATGTATTTTATACTGAATTTCTATACTGTTAAATCATAGTATATATATTATTTTAATAAATATTCCACGAATAATTTTATAAGTCAATTTTAGATCTATTTAGCTTCGAAATCTTGAATAAGAAGGCTATTAATATAGTATTTTTTTATCTAATTAGATATATAATTTGTGTTTACCAAACTTATGGTTTAAGCTTCATGAATATTTCTAGTATTATTTCCAATACTATTACTAATAAACTTAGTTTCTAACATTATTTTTGCTATTAGTTGCTAACTTTCTTGCTAGTTTATATATATATATATATATATATATATATATATATATATATATATATATATATATATATATATATATATATATATATATATATATATTTGATTAGTAATACTATATTTCTAGTCTTTAGATAGATAGTTAATAATATCATATAAATAGCTAGTTTATAGATAATTTGATAATTGATAGCTAGTTGTCATTGTTATATTCTAACCAATTCTTAGCCCTATTCTAGGTGAACATTTACTTTCCTATTCTCAATCTTCCAGGACAAGGAAAGTACTTCTATGATTTTGACACATTTACTTCATGTCATGGTCTTTCATATTGGACACATTTTACATGACTTGGTCTATTATTCTGGTTTATGATCTTTAATTGTATCTGGAGGAGAGAAAATATTACAGATTTGTGACCAAAGCCCAACTTAGAATTCATGTTGATTGCTTAAGTCTCACATCGTGTACGTGGAATTTAAGCCATACCATTACTTATTCTTGTTCATGATCTTATCCAGCCGGTCACATATTTTAGTAGTTACTTCAAATTCACATGTCATGATCTTTTGATTACATGTTTCAGTCTGGTAGATTATGCATTTACAGTTCATGTTCATTGTTCCTTTACTTGTTCACATCTCTTACTTATTTCATTATTGTATAATGTACTTTGTTCCGCACCTGACTGGATACGTTGCAGGTGAACTTGAGGCTATATCTTCTACCTTCTATGGATAGGAGCCCAAGACTTTTGAGCAGGACGACATTATGATTCCGGACTTAGGAGTTGATATTGTCTATTAGATCTAGTTTCATATTGTATAAGTAGACTTTACTTTTTGGACTTTGTATCATTATATTCTGATAAACTCTGGAATGTATTAGATGCTGTAATTTGGATTTTATCTTATCTGGTGAAGTTCTTTAGATACTTAGTACAGCTTACTACGTTGAGTCTACAACGTAGGCTGGGCGAGTCCGACTCCTATCCGATTATTCGGGAGCGGGTTGTGACACGTTTTTAGTGGTGGTCCATGTAGGTCATTTTAATGGTTCTTAGGATTAGAGTAACATTGGGAGCCTGCGATATAAGAATACTCAATCACAGCTTAGGTCGATTGCATGATTATATATCTACTATCTGTGCTTCTGTTAATATCTTCTCATAGGTGGCTAAAAGTGATATTCCTCGGTTTCCAGAGGATCACCTTTTTCTATTAGTTTCTAAATTCTCTAGGGACTATGCTAATTACTATTTTAAAAGTTTTGACTCCTCTCATCAATGACTAAGATTCTCAAGCCCTCCAAGTTCCTTTGATGGTTTTGTTAAACTACTTCAATTTGACTTTCTTTGACCAATTCAAATATTCTTTCATAGGGTCCTACACTAACTACTCATCCCAACTTATCTATCTAGTTCCCCAAACTTTTCGTTGACCGTAAGGAATTATTTCCTAAAAATAATTCTGGTACAGGTCAATATCCCTTAAGTAATTCTCTAGAGATGAAAATATTTTCACTAGTTCTTCTACTCAACTTGAAGTCGTACTATATCTATCAGTCAGAGTCAAGTTTGATCAAATCCATAAGATTATCTATTGAATAGAGAAAGATAGAACATATACTCCTCTTAACTTCAGTCATTTCTTTTCTTCTACTGGTAAGTGATCTCTTGATTCTCAAAAACCTAATATCCGAATAATAGATACTTGCACTGCTAAATCTCCTTATTTTCTAAAATAGATAACGTCATTTTCTATCATGATTAGGATTTTTAGAACTCATTTGAATTTTCATAAACTCCTTTTGAATTCCTATGGATAAAGTTGAGAAAATATTCGACGACCTACCATGGCGGGGCAGATGCACACTACAGTCTTTTATCTTGATTATGGAGACTGTGGGTTCACTGCAGCCAGCTGCGTACTAGGACATGAGCTCTAAGTTGAAGTAATTATAGGTATTTATAGGTTCTCAGATATTATTGAGGCTAAGTCCTAAATTCTTAATAATTTGATCTCTTAAGTTATTCTATCAGTATTGGATAAATTTGATAAATATTCGGTAATCTATCATTATTTGAATCATGGAACCAAAGGTTCACTGCAGCCAGATGTACACTACCCCAGTCCCAAAATACGTAGGACTAGGAACGTAGATATGCCAGCTGTATACATACGAAGTACACTCCAATATATGGAAACCTCGTATGAATACATAAGCTGTAAAATACAGTAGAACCATAACTAATCTCATCCACACAAAATAAATGAATAAAAAATATCATATAATGATAATGAATTATCTTGATACAATATGTTGGGTGGAGACAAATCCACTACCAACAAGTAAAGGAAAATACATGAGAAAGGAAATGATTTTGGCGAGCGAAGTAAAGACGATCCAAGTACAATCATCCTCGAAGAAATAGCGATGATCACAGCTAGAGCTAGAACACCTGCGAAAGACAATAGCACACACCTGGCGAGATAACCAGGTCCTCAGAGGGACATAACAAGACACATAATATCATGCCATATAAACTGAATAAATATTGCTCAAATAAATAAGTCAATTAAATTATAATATGGTCCCATATACACCTATTGAACTAGCGTACCATCCCCCCAACCAAACAAGGACAGGAGATGGTAAACTAATTCACGGTGACGTATCTTTCCATGCTATGAATCCAATATGGTATCCGGACCCCAACAAGGTTCAATACCTTCTCATAGGAGTAGTAAGTCACACCTACAACCAAACAAGGACAAGATGTGACAAACTAATCTGCGACAAGTTATTGTTCCAAGCCACGGTCAGATACAAGTACCCAAACTAAAAGTACTCGTACCTAACGGATAAAGGTGCCTAACCATTCTAAGTGAAATGTAGTTAAGAACAATCCTTTCTACGCATGGGCCCTGGCTAAATAGGATCGGCGTAGTCCCCCCTTTGGGCACCAGAAGCCCAATCGAACCGGATTATGTCCAGCCTGCACCGTTGTGAGACGGCAGCAGTAAGCTGTTCCATTAGCAGGTAAACACAACAACATCTATACATTTGTCACAACTGAATATTCGAGAATTTAAAACTTTATTTAACATTTGAATAATACAACTGGAAAGTAAAAGAACTGAAAAGAATGCTGAATTCAAATTAACAAAATTCTAAAATAACAAATCTGGAAACAGAAAAAATCTAGCTAAGCGTTCGGCTCGTCGACCTCAGGTCCTGCGTCCTCCAATGGGGACTCTGGCAATACCATAGGGTACCGAACCGGATCATAATAGCTGTTGTATAACAGCTCAGCATCCTCAAAATCCCCTAAAAATCTTATCTCCAGTCAGGAGGGAGCAAAGTACAATTCATGATAATCCAATAATTAAATTAATAATAGAGTTATGCACTTTTAAACAATTTGAAATAAAAAGTTTTCTAGCAGTTAAAATATTGTAATGTGAATAGGCAATGAATATGACCGGATTGGGTTGTACAGTTGTATCCTATTGATACGATATGGCTTATCCCCGTGTGTATGAGGGGTAAGCTAATACAGTCATTATACTACTTTGGATGTGGTCATACTCATTACACTACTCCCCCAGTACCCAACAGTCAATCAGTCAATGCTCTCAGAGAGAGTTCCATGTTGCATTTTGGTTTATACTTGCAATAAAACGATTACTAAATAATTGTAAACTAACACAAAATGTACTTGTCTTTGTTTATGACTGAAAACGGTGTTGGTTCCGGGAAGATGCTTGGTTCATCTTCGAGATCCTACAGTTGGATAACTTGACTTAGAACCATTGTGAAATCAAGCTAGGTGTGCTAGTTGCAATATCTAGTAGCAGGTCCTAGTCAGATTTTAAGTTTGTTTATTTTACTGCTAACGGTTTACGACGCGTGCTACGTTGGTTCTCATTTAGTTGGATAGCCAGTTTCTGGTTTTACTTGAAAAAATTATCGTTACCGGTTAATTCACAAAAACTTGTATTTTGTAATATTACATATAAAACTTCTATTTTTCTTTCAAATGAGAAAAACATGGATTTTATTAACTATCAATATTTTATTCAAGTTATTATATCGTAAAAAATACTTATTAATTTATACAAAATATTTAATAGCTATTTTGTTACGAAGCGCCTAATTATGAAAATGATAAAACCATCCAGCAAATAAAGAAAAAATTCTAATCTACACAATACAGGGGCACAGCTAACAAGAATGGAAATCTGGGCTTATGCCCTTACAAACTTTACATAAATTAAATAAATTTAGAGTTTGTTGGTGAGTTCTGAACGCCGGGAAGCGGTCCGTTCAGAAGGCCGAGGCCCTGCACTCAAATACTATAAACCAGTAGCAAGTTCCAAATTATATTTTAATTGTAAAATATGAAAAATAAAGTAAGTCTCAGACTTGGTCTAATATTCATATTTGAAAATAGCTAATGTCTCAACGTCCGGGTAAAACCAGTTTCCTTTGCATTTCGCTAGGGCCCACGGACCGTATGGTCGTCGCCCAAAAATCCAATTTAATAAATATTTCCTAAAACTAATTTAAAATTTATTTATAAAATTTTATAAAAATTTGGGCAACATTCCCTCTATATTCGGGACAACCCAAAACTGGAAAAATGCGCCGAAACACCCATAATAAAAGTCCCAAACCAGGGATCACCCAGGAATTAACTTCCAAACCATTTACCAAATAAATATACAATAAAAATCATAGAACTTTTTCGAATGAAATCGGAAAACCCAAAAATAACCACAGAACCAGAGAATACTATTTTTAAAAACTCCGAAACTAACTCGGAATTCCAAACACAGAACAGAACATTTTCGAACCAACTCGAAAAGTTCTGAGAAACCACTGAATATTTTTGGAAACTCCGAAACTACGACGTCCACCTAAAAACCAAATTCTTGGGAAGGAATCGAGGACCAAGTCTCATCATCGACTACGTATTGGAAATGGGGACATGAAATTATACCTTGGGTTACTCGGCTGAGCTCTCAGATGTTAAAAAAGAAAAAAAAATCCGCGGACAGTGGACCGGCTTGGGACAGCGCCTCGCCGGGGTACGACTGTGCTGGACAGCGGGATCCGACACAAAAAAGCACGGACAGCAGGTCGGAAAAGCCCGGGACAGCGCTGGACAGTGCTGTTCGGAACAGCAAGGGCACGGGGCTCGCAGAAAACTACGTCGGAGTGGTGCGAGGCCGGCAGGAGGGTGCCGGAGGGGTACGGCCCGAAGGCAGCGCCGGGGCGCACGGGGTGGCCGGCTGGGGCCGCCGGAGCTCGTGCAGGGAGGCGCCGAACGGGGGAGGCCAGGCACGTGGGGCTCGGGGGTCCGACGGGAGATGCGCGCCGGAGGGAGCTGCGGGGAGATCGGGGAGAGCTCGGGTGTTCTGGTGTTTGGGGAAAGGGGTTTGTGAGTTGAGGTGGGAGTGGGTGAGGAGAAGAATGAGTGTGGAAAAAGAGGATGGGAGGAAAATAGTTGCTGTTAGGGGTGGTGGTGGTGTGTGTTGTCTTTTAAAGAAGGAGTGGGGAAATTTTGTGCGGAGGAGAGTGAAATAGCAGGAGGAAGAATAGGGGGGCACGTGTATGGCCTGGTCGTGGGGAGACCAGGCCAAAGGTTTAATTAATATATATATATATATATATATATATATATATATATATATATATATATATATCTGGATATTTTGTAACAAGGACAGCCGGATCTCCCATGCCTCCTCTACGGATCAGTCTCTGTCAGTTTTCTTCTCTCATCCTCTCCTTCCGGCTACCTCATTGATATCTGCGGTGCATGGCAGTAACACTAAGGAAGGTCGGCGATTGCTCTGGGAATCTCTTCTCCAGCTTCAAAATAGTTTCCCCCATCCTTGGTTGATTGGAGGCGACTTTAATGCCTTATCTAGGTCGGAGGAGAAATTCGGTGGCCTTCCTCCTAGCGAGGCATCCATGCGGGAATTCAGGGATTTTCAGATGGCCGCGGGGGTGTCGGAGGTCCCCTTCACTGGGAGTTGCTTCACTTGGGTCAAGTCGGACGTCGGGCCTGATCGACAGGGATCTAGGCTCGACCGCTTGCTTATGGATAAAAGTTGGTGGGACTGGGCTCCTCTCACCTCGTGTGATCATTTGAATCGGACCGAATCTGACCATGCTCCAATTCTCGCTCAGTGTCGTGCTCGTGCAGCCATTCCTAAGAAGCCATTCCGGTTCCTTTCCTTCTGGCCATCTCATCCGACTTTTCTCCCTACGGTTGATCAAGCGTGGGGGTCGGTTCACCATCATAATCCTCTCATCAACTTGGGTTTGAGACTCTCGGCTACTAGACGGGCTTTATCTTCTTGGAGCCGTAATACATTTGGTGATATTTTCCAATCGGTTAAGACTGCAGAAGACAGAGTCGTTGCTGCCGAGGTTGCTTATGAGAATGACCCCAATATGAGATCGGAACTTCATGCAGCGCAAGCTCACCTCAAACAAAGAATTCAAATCGAAGAAGCGTATTGGAAACAAAAAGCCCGCCTGAAATGGGACTTGCAAGGGGATCGAAATTCGGGATATTTCCATTCATGTGTATCCAATAAGCGTCGACGCCTACATATTCATCAACTATGTGCGGAGGACGGGACCATTGCCACTGAGCTTGAGGGGATCCAACTCATTGCAAACACTCATTTTGCCAATGTTTTTCTTCCTGAACCAGTTATGATCGATGAGGATTTTATGGCTGCTCTTCCTATGATCCTTTCCGAGGAGGAGAGTGCTGCTCTCACTATTAAGCCCTCTATGCAGGAAGTGTACAACACTGTTAAGTCGATTGATCGACATAGTGCACCAGGCCCTGATGGGTTTTCAGGGATTTTCTTCAACAAATGCTGGCATATCATCAAGGAGGACATTCTGGCGGCTACCCACATGTTCTTTGATGGTTTCTCCTTGCCGAAGACTATCACGAGCACCCTTCTTGTGTTGATTCCTAAGATTACACATCCTGCGTCTATTACGGATTACAGGCCTATTAGTTTATGTAATTTTGCTAACAAGATCTTCTCTAAACTTCTTGCAAATAGGCTTTCTCCATTGATGACTCGGATTATCTCGCCTGAACAAAGCGGCTTTATCAAGGGGCGGGAAATTGTGGACAACATCGTCCTCGCGCAGGAGATGTTTAGTATGCTTGGTCATGACAATTGGGGGCGCAATGCCGCTATAAAACTCGATATGAGTAAGGCGTATGATAGAGTAAATTGGAGATTCCTTTTTGCTACTCTTCGTAGACTCGGCTTCAATGAAACTTGGATTAACATGGTGTTACATCTTGTTAACAATGTTTGGTTCTCCACGCTGATCAACGGCAATATGTCAGGCTATTTCCAAGCATTTCGTGGACTTCGACAAGGTGATCCACTCTCCCCCCTACTGTTTGTTATTGCTGCAGAATCTCTGAGCAGGAACCTCCAGCGCTTGCCACTTCTTCCTGGATTTACACCTTATTATTCCCCAAGTGGCTGTCCGAGAGTCACCCATCTCGCCTATGCAGATGATATTATCATTTTCTCCGGGGGTGACAGGCGTTCTATTCAACTACTTTTGATGGTGTTGCAGCGTTATGAACGTTCATCGGGCCAACTGGTCAATTCTTCAAAATCTGCTATTTGTGTTTCGGTGGATTATCCTGAAGACAGAGCAAATCATTTGAGTATTATGACTGGATTTCAGATCAAAACTCCACCTATAACCTACCTGGGTTGTCCTCTTATGACTGGTAGAAGGAATTCCTCCATGTTTGAAGAACTCAAGGACAAGGTTCGTAGTAGAATTGAAGGGTGGCATAACAAGACGTTATCTCCAGGAGGTAAATTGGTTCTCATCAAATCTGTATTATCCTCCATTCCTATATATTGCCTTGCCGCCAGTAATCCTCCTATGTGTGTGTTAACTCAAATTGAAGCTATGTTTAGTGAATTCTTATGGGGATCGAAAGATGGGCACAGGAAGCATTCCTGGATAGGGTGGAATCATATTGCGAGACCCCATGAGGAGGGCGGTCTTGGTGTTCGGAGACTTAAGGATATTTTTGACGCATTCACGGTTAAACTCTGGTGGAAACTCCGTTCACAGGAACTCCTTTGGACCCATTTTATGAAGATGAAATACTTCCCGACAACCCATCCTAACGACGTCCACATTCACTCCAATTCGTCTCATATATGGCGTCGTATCATGGTTGGCAGGGATCTAGACATTAGATTCCAACTGATTGAGGAAGACAACACGGCGATTCATTGGAGACATGCGCCAACATTCACAGTTTCATCTGCTTGGGAGGTTATCCGTCCGCACTTTCCAAGTGATAGCAGGTTCAACAATATATGGGGCTCTTGTATACCATCAAAATGGTCGGTGCTTTTATGGCGTATTCTACACAATCGCCTCCCAACGGATGATCATGTTCAAAGGTTGGGATATCAGCTGGCTTCTTCTTGTCACTGTTGTTCGACTCCTTCAACAGAAACTATCCAGCACATATTCTATGATGGAGAATTGGCTAGGCATGCATGGTTCTCTTTACAACAACTCCTTCACATCCGGGGTAGGGTTTCCTGCTTTGAAGACTGTCTTTCTTTGTGGTGGAGGAGGAATAATCTTCATTACAAGCAAATTACTGTTGGGGCTATATGTTGGGTGTTATGGAAGAACCGTAATAAATGGAGATACGAACAATACAAATACAATGGGAGACAAATATGTCAGGAGATCCAGAGACAAATTGCCAAAGCTACGATCGCATGCTCGCATGGGAGGAAGAAACCATAAGCTCTGTGTTTTCGTCAGTTAGCATCTTCTCTTTTTGTACTCCTGAGTTGGAACTCTCTATATCTCCAATAAAGTTCTAGTTTAACGTAAAAAAAAAAAAAAAAAAAAAAATATATATATATATATATATATATATATATATATATATATATATATATTTATATATATAACAAATAATAATCAGATTTTAAAAGAAGTAAAAAAATGGGTTCGAGCTGGGACCGGGAACCAGGTTCGGGACGGGCTAACAATCAAAAATCTATGTTACCAATATTTTGAAACTAGTTTCAATCCCGAAATAAAAAAAATAATAATACTACAAACAATAATAATCACCAATAATAAATAGCTAAACCCAGGAAGCGGGTTTCACAATCTTCCCTCCTTAGAAAATTTCGTCCTCGAAATTAAAGGCAGGGTTAGGGGTTACCTGTAAGCCCCTGTGTAATGCCTGTTGTTCGTATTACGTATTTAGAATACGTATACGTATTTTATCTTGTATTTGCGTATCTCCTTGGTTTGGTTTGGCTTGGTTATTCTTGGTTCGGGTTGGCTTGGTTCGGTTTGGGATTGCTATTGGTTCATTGTGAACCAAAGGGTGAACCTCCTACCTACCACCACCACTACCATTTATTAACCCCACTTCCTTCTCTCTCTTCATTACTCTCCTTCTTTCCTCCATTAATTCTTCACCTACCAAAGAGAGGGAGAGAGAGGTCTAGGCAAGTGCAACTTGCTTCATAGAGGAACTCCAATTTTATAGCTTCGTTTTCTTCCTTACAGCATTCTAACTTACTTTAGAACTTGGCATTTTTACTTTCCATGGCTAGATTCTTGTAGATCTATATTTATATTATTTTCAGATTTCTTGGGTTTTGATCTACTTAATCTTATTATTTTCGAGTTTTGATGGTTCCATGTTGTAAAAAATTTTGTTCTACCCTATTTTGACCTATGGAAGTTCGGATTTGGGCTCCGGATGATAGAGTTATGCAACTTGGAAGCCATGGCTTATGTGTAGTTTTTCTCGGAAATTTGGAGAAGAAGCACAGTCCCGAGCCGCATAGTAGCACTTGACCGCATGAACATTCATGCGGCAAGTCAGTTCCAACCGTATGCACTATTGCCTTGACTTGACCGCATGACAAGTTCATGCGGCAAGTATTCCTTCTAGCCGCATGAAGTCCTTCTTACTTAACGCATGACTGAGCTTCCCAGTCCAGCCGCATGGGACTTCCCCCATCCCGAGCCGCTTGAACTCCAACACTCGCGAGCCGCATTGACCGCAGTCTCCCAGCCGCATGGGTTTGGTTCCCTTGACCGCATAGTCATTGCTCCCCGCAGCTGCATGGGTTGCTCCTTCCCGGCCGCATGTACTTGATTGGTCAGCCAGCCGCATGGACCCATCCCTCGCCAGTCGCATGAGTTTCCTATCCTCCTGACCGCATATGTCTTGCCTTTCTCAGCCGTATGACTGAGTGGATCTCCGAGCCGCATATGACTGAAACTCCTTTGACCGCATAAGCCTTTCCCTTTTTAGTCGCATGCGCCTGACCCAATTCAGTCGCATGGGCTGTTCTCTTCCAGCCGCATGAGATCATTCCTGGCCGCATATGTCTTAGCCGCATGGCTCTTCTATAGCCCTGTGTATTAATATTTTATTAGATATTTTACGTCCATTTTATATCATGAACTTGATAATCACGAATTTACTTAATATATTTGTAAATGATAATTGAACATGACATGATAGTGGTCCGTCGTGGCGCACTCCTGACAAGTACACCTGACATGATTTATCTTGAACAGCTGTTGCCATGGCTACCTGACATGACATGACCTGTATAAATTACCTGGATACCGTGGCGATTGTGCTTGTACAAATAATCCAGTCCTGTCTTGCATCATGTCTAGGAGGGGACTCCTGAGTACCACGGTCAGGAGTACCTATTGAAATGGACTAAGGCTAATAACTAGATTAATACATTAGTCATAAAGTGATCTTCCTGCTACAGGCAATCCCGTTACCTGGGCACGCCTTGGGATCTGTAGCCTGCCGTCGAGTATGGCACATTTCCAGCACACTGTCATGTGTTGCACCCTTCAAGCTACCTAAGGGTACATTCGTTTCCTGGACGATATACCCACCTGAATTCAACTCTAAATCTTTCAACCCGGGTAACCTGGATGGTCTGCAGGGCTTGTGGCTGTGGAATAATCTCACTGTATCTTTTTAGCAATTAGGCTTGTGACAACCCTAGTTAGTTAAAGTATCAAGCCGTAATTCTTACTTGGCCGTGAATTGATTGGATGGAGTCTAACCAGTCTAGTCTTGCCCTGATCCTGATTACTGTATGACCAGAATGCTTGTATTTATTTTACCGACAAATGGTGAGAATTCCAAGTTCTGTTCAGACGAAGGGTTACAACCCCGGTCCTTGTTTGGTTTACGGGTTGTAACCTGGTTATCTGAATAACTCCATGGTTATCTCGTCGTATACCATCCTGATGTATTTTTTTTATTTCCAGTTCTTACTTTATTTATACTCTGGTGCTGATTGCTGGTTTTAGTTCCTAAGTGAAGTCTCCTTTGTGGCACTTGCTCTTTCTGGGGTCTGACCCAGCTGGTTTTGTGTGGCCAGATTTCGGAGCAGCTCCAGAGGATCTACCGACCTTCCAGCCAGATGGTGGCCACTAGACGGAACCCTGGCAACGAGTGGGTTATTTTGATCTCCCACTTTATTGTTAAAATATTCTTTTGAGGCGTTTAGCCGGCGAGCACCTGTTTAGCTCGATTACACTTTACTTACTGTCTGCCTACGGGCTGTAACAAGATTAACAGATCCTAGGGTTGATCATGTATGACTAAATTCTTGCTAGTCCTGATATTTTGTAACGACTAGCTTCATGATTAACTGAATAGGTAATGTTTGGGATACCTTACTATTGTATATTTAATGATCATACATCTTGTGACTTTTACTTACTTGCTTGTGATTGAGACAATAGGCTTGTTCATGACCTTAAGAGACTGCTAGCTTGTAGATAAACCCTCATGTATCTAGACAGCCGTGACCGTATAGCGAGATGGATCCCATTTCATATACGTAGCTGGCTATGTCTGCCCTCGCTCTCCAGTATTCTGGTTCTGGGGCGTGACACCCTGTTTTTCAAAAATTATTTAGTTAGTGTTAATTAATTATTAATGCCATTTTTAGCCTTAAAATATTTATTATAATTTTTAGGATTTTTTCTAGAATTTTTAAATAAATTTTAAATGAGTTTTAAATACAAAAATATCAATTTGTAATTTTTTAAAATATATTAATACCATTTTGTAATTTTTAGAATTGTTTTAATATGGTTTTGCAATTTACTAAATTTTTTCGATATCAGTTTGCAATTACTTAAACCTTTTTAATGTCGATTTGCAAATTCTATTTGCAAATTTATCCTAGGGAGGGACCTAACCCTAATTTCCTAAAACCTAGGGACCCTAGTGCTAAATTCCCTACCCACTCCCTGCCCGACGACCGACTGCCCGACGGCCACCGTCCACCTTTTTCCCGCCATTTTCGGCTGCCCCCGACCGACTCGACCCTCTATTTAAACCCCCCTCCTTCCCCCGACCAAATCCTAACCCTAAATCATCACCCAGCCACCCCCGACCGCCTCGCCGACAGCCCCAAACTCCAAACCCTAAACCTAACTCCGGCGAGCCTCGCCTAGCCCCACCGACGACATTCACTGCTCCCAACTACCACCAGTCGCTTCGCCTCGACGAGACAACCCCAGCGCCACCGGAGCGCCACCGTCCCGACGCCTCCTCCGCCCAGTCGCCGCCTCAAAAATCGCTCGACTTGGACACGTACATGTCATCTACTCCCCCGTGTCCTGTTGTGTCTCGTTCTCACGCACATGACTCGCCTACACACGACAACTCTAAGGGTAAGTGCGGACATGGCAAACACGTATCGTGCGTGTTATAAATAAACCCGACACATGGACTCCTGTGTCCCTAACTGTCAGGACACATGATTATTATTATTATTATTATTATTATTATTATTATTATGTGTAATTAATTCAAAACATAATTAATACTAACATAAACCTAATCCTAACACAACCCTCAGGCTGACCCCCTGGCCAGCCCGACCTAGCCTAAACCCCCGTGCGCAGTGGGTCGAGCTCGAGCCCTTGCTGCTACGCTTATTTCTTTTTCTTTTTCTTTTTCTTTTCCTTTTTCTTTTCCGTTTTTGTTATTTTATATATATATATTTATATATATATATATATGTATATACATATATTTGTATAAATATATATATGTATATACTATATATTGGCAGTATTTTTATATATGTATATGTATTTTTATAGTTAGTAAATTTATATATATATATATATATATATATATATATATATATATATATATATATATATATATATATATTAGTATTTATATACATATGTGTATATATGTATATATTTTCATATGTATATATATTATTTTATATATACTATTATATATATGTATACAATATTTGTATATATATATATATATATATATATATATATATATATATATATATATATATATATATATATATATATATATATATATATATATATATACTTTATAATTAAGTATTTTTCTTATATATATATATATATATGTACTTTTAACATATGTATGTATATATTCATTTTGTATAATTTTACCTTATTAAAATATTAATATTTATTTTACACTTTTACCAATTTGTATTTTAGTATATTTAAATTACTGCAACCATTTGGTGTCCAAGTCTAGCATGGGTTTTTGAGCCCAAATGTATTTTCACACATTCAAGACCTGTACTAGTCATATTGGACTTGATTCATAGCCTTGGGTCCTGTATTTGAACTTTGGTTCAAATTATGTACATGGACAAAATACGCAGATAATTAATTATTTAATTTCAATTGTGTGCAATGCTGTTTTTGATTTTCTAAAAATACTTAATGTTCTGTTAAAATTCTGGAAAAATAGTATTTAGATACTATATTAATTTAGCTAATTTAGTATAATTTTTATAGTATTTAATTTATAGTTTTGCCACTAGTTTGGCATATGAAACCAAAAACTCATTTTCTGTATACTTAGGAAAACTGATTTTTATAAAATACTTGTACTGGTTAATAAATTCCAGAAAATTATAATAAATTTCTATAATTAACAAGGATCTTTGTGGTACTTTACTTTGAGTAGAAATAAGCTTTTTGTCTATCTCAAAAATTGTTAAAACACAATGATCATTTGATTTATTTATTGATTAATTACGACTTGTAACTTTTTGTGTTATTTTGAGTTTTAGCCGTATTAAACCTCACCCCTCACTAGTGTAAAGACCCTGAAAAATTAGTTAAAGTAGTATGTCATCCCACATTGGTCTCCTATGCCAAAGTCATCATTTTGGCTAGGTGCCCAGTCACAAGTCGTGTTTCACAAATTAGTGTCCTAGTGTTTTAGCTTAGTGTAAAAACTAAGTTTATGCATTTATTTCTATAGTGACGAGTTACCGGACATCTATAGCACTTTTATCGCAGCTTGCTTTGCTTTGCTTTGCTAGAGGCAAGTATTTTCTATAAACTTTACATACGGTTACATAAATGAACTGCTAATCCAACCATGTTAAATGCTGATCCTTGGGGTAGCAAGTTAAAATATCACATATTGTACTTTCCATTACTACCATGCTTCGAACAGTCTTTATGTATCTCTCACATGATTAGAATATGGGTTATGGAGAAACTGTTAGTAGCGTACGTGATCATGCCCCCTTACTCGTACGTACGTACCGAGCAAGGTTGACATTTTATATGTATACCTTGTCGTAGGCGCACCAGCTGTATTTGTACGTATGTACATCTATCGCTTGTTTTACTTGTACGGAAGTACATTTTATATACTTGTACCATAGTATATTTTATACCTATTGACGATCACGTACCTGCTACAGTTTTAAACATTACATATACATCTGTCTCTGTGACATATGTGTCCTTACCATGATAGATTATGTGATGCCATGTTTCCAGTTATTCCTCTTATGTTCATTTCCATGTTTCATATGCTAGTTTGCTAGAATCAGTACTTGCTCCCCTCCTGACAGGATAATGTTGTAGGTGTCCTTACTGAGGAGGAGTTACTCTGCGACACATATTATGGAGATACTGCCCAGGACCCGGCTTTGCTTTACGAGGATGTTCCCGCGGGAAACCTCGCCTAGTTGTCTTTTTGCTTTAGACTTTTGAGTGTAGTCATGTATTAGACTACGTATTTTGTAACTGGACATGTATTCAGTTTTACATTTCAGACTTGTACTTGGACATTTTACTATATATGTCGACTTTTGTGTTTGGAGCATTTATGACTTTTATTCACTTATAGAACTGTTACACATTTAGTCTTATCTTGTTATCTCTAGAACAGCTTACTGCGTTTTATTCCAAACGCAGGCTGGACATGAGTCGGCCCGGCCCAACAATTTTGGTAACGGGTCGTGACATGTTTTTAGTGGTGGCCCATGCAGGTCCTGACTAAATTATTTGGTTATGTTATTGTACCAAGCATGCCTGCAATTAGGAACTTAAGATAATTAGACAACATTAGGAATAATGCTTAGAACACCTAGAGGAATGCCAGGATTACAACATAGGAAAACATCACATGCTTGCTATTATAGTTAGATTTTCTTGTCTATGATTGCTTACTTTAAACAAGTCCTTATAAGTCCTTTTTATTGTAATTAGATGGTACTTACTCGTTCATCCCAGTACGTCACACCTGAGAATGGCGCACTCCCTATCTAGTCAGCTGACCAGTTGACTGATACACCCCCACATCCACCTACCACACTCCTCCACTCCACAGATCCATAAACCCAGATGCCTCCACCACCTTCCACATCACAGTCCCAGCAGGCCCCGATACTTCCACCACCCCCTATCACTATACCTACCCAGGCTTCCATCACACTCGACGGAAACCAGCTGCTCACTATGATCCAGGGTTCCTAACAACCCATCAGGAGCAGACTGCCCTACTCCGCCAGAGCATGGAGCATTCTGAGGAACGTCCTGTGGTCCCACCACCTGTAGAGCCACGGCAGAGAGCGGGGACGATCAAGGACTTCATGGGTCTGAATCCCAAGGAGTTCTCAGGGACCGAGGGCATTGTAGTAGCAGATGACTGGCTAGACTCGGTGGAGAGGAAGCTCCTAGGAGTTAGGATGCCGGATGACCTCCAGGTCGAGGCAGCGGGATTTCTGCTGATAGACTTGGCAGGAGTTTGGTTCCGAAATGAGCCATTATTTTCGAGAGGGAGAGCCACTTGGGATCAGTTCAAGACCCAGTTCAAGAAAAAATTCTTCTCGACCACTGCTAGAGTAGCCATGGGGCTACGATTCTAGGACATCCAGCAGGAGAACCGTTCTGTTGATGAGTATGCGACAAAGTTTAGTCGCCTGAGACGCTTCGCTCCTAGTCTGGTTGTAGATCTAGAGGAGATGACCCATAGGTTTTGCCATGGTCTAGTTCCAGACATCGGCATTCTTATAGTGACGAACGGTACGACTGACTACTACCAGAGCCTAGAGTTGACCCGGAGCATTGAGGAGCGTCTTCTGTCTAGCAAGAGGTTGGCTTCTGTACATCATGAGAGACCGTCCAAGCGTCAGGCTTTCCAGCAGACTTACCGTTCCCCTACACCACATCATTAGACCCCGCCAGTTAGAGCCTCGGGACCCCGACATCAGCAGCAGCAGTAGAAGAGAGCTATATGTTCTTTATGCGGAAGACCAGGGCATGATTACTCCATCCGCAGGAAGAGGTTAAAGCAGTGCTTAGTTTGTGGGTCTTCCACCCACATGATACGGGAATGCCCAGTAGCCAAGGGACCTAGAGGACCGCTTCCGACTCAGCAGCAGAGGTTTGGGCAGCATCTGCAGCAGCAGAAGGGACCTCAGGAGAAGGTTTATAGTCTAGCTATCGAGTTGGAGCCGGAGTAGGTTTCGGAGCCAGATTACTTAGCTGACGTCATCACAGGTCATGTTTATTTGCATAATTTTCTAGCTCTATGTTGGTTTGATTCTGGTGCATCTCATAGCTTCCTATCATTAGAGTTTATGCATAAACACCATCTAGTAGCTACACCTACTGCGGAGATTAGTAGAGTGATGATGGGAGGAGGACCAGTGCTTATTAGAGCTATCTATAGATGTTCTATTTTTATAGCCGGGAGAGAGTTCAAGAGACGATTCTTTATGATGCCACTCCCCGATTATGATATCTTATTGGGGATGGACTGGCTTAGCTATGCCCATGCATCTATAGATTGTCATGAGGGTAGTATTTTGTTCAGTCCCCTAGGCACAGCACCATTCAGTGTTAGGAGGACAAGGCCGGAGATCAGCCTAGAGCCGAACTGTTGTGCGACAGTTGGGGACGTAGCACTGCCATACCCTATCATTAGGAAGTTTATGGATGTATTCCCAGAGGACCTTCCAGGGCTTCCGCCTGACAGAGATGTGGAGTTCACCATAGATTTAGTGTCGGGTTTATCACCAGTATCCAGGGCTTGCTATAGAATGAATCCCAAAGAAGCCGTAGAGATGAAAGAGCAGATTGATGACCTGTTGAAAAAGGGTTTCATTCGATCCAGTGCTTCTCCATGGGGAGCGTCAGTGCTCTTTGTGCCTAAGAAGGATGGTACAGTCCGATTGTGTATTGACTACCGGGCCTTGAATGCCATCACCATCAAGAACAAATATCCTCTGCCCAGGATAGATGATTTGTTCGACCAGTTGAGCGGGGCAAAGGTGTTTTCCAGGATAGACTTGAGATCCGGGTACCACCAGGTGAAGGTTAGGGCAGCAGACATCCAGAAGACGGCGTTCAACACGAAGTACGGGCAGTACGAGTTTCTGGTGATGCCATTTGGTCTCATAAATACGCCAGCTATCTTTATGAATTTGATGAATAAGACATTTCACCAGTATCTGGATAAGTTCATCGTAGTATTTATCGACGACATCCTGATATACTCGAAGACGCCAGAGGAGCATGCAGAGCACTTGCGGATAGTTTTGGGGATTCTGAGGCAGGAGAGATTGTTTGCCAAATTGTCGAAGTACGAGTTCTTTTTAGATCGAATGGAGTTTCTCGGCCATGTAGTTACTGGAGATGGAATCTCGATAGATCCCAGGAAGATTGCTGCAGTTGAGACATGGAAGGCTCCGATGTCAGTTTCAGAGATCATGAGCTTTCTGGGTTTAGCAGGCTATTATAGAAAGTTCGTCCAGGACTTTGTTAGGATAGCTGAACCCATGATGAAGCTGACGGGGAAGAACGCAGAGTACATCTGGTCAGAGGACTGCCAGGCAGCATTTAAGGAGCTGAAGAGGAGGCTAACGACCACTCCAGTTCTGACTTTACCTTAAGGTTCTGGAGGTTTCACCATATACAGCGATGCTTCTGGGAAGGGGCTAGGATGTGTCCTACAGCAGCATGGGAAAGTGATTGCTTATGCATCTAGGCAATTACGGACTCATGAGAGGAATTATCCTACCCATGACCTAGAGTTAGCTGCGGTGACCTTTGCACTCCAGTTATAGAAATATTACTTATACGAAGAGCGTGTGAAAATCTTTACTGACCACAAAAGCTTGAAGTATGTGTTCATGCAGAAAGAGCTGAACATGAGGCAAAGACGATGGTTGGAGTTGATGAAAGACTTCGACATCGATTTACAGTATCACCCCGGAAAGGCAAATGTGGTGGTGGATGCGCTGAGCAGGCATCCGATGGCATGGTACCTGATGATTGATCGGCATTTGCGGGAGGATCTGGAGAAGCTCGGTATCGAGCTAGTTCAGCCAGGATCGGTGATACAGATGATGGCGCTTGACATTCAGTCAGGTTTGATAGAGCAGATCAGGGAGGCACAGTCTACAGATGAGAGCCTTCACAGACTTCGAGCCCAGGCGTTAGCAGGATTACAGGATGACTTCACTATAGCGGAGCATGGATCCTTGAGGCATGGCAGCCGATTGTGCGTGCCGAAGGGAGAGCTGGTAGAGGCAGTCTTGCAGGAGGTGCACCGATCGTGATATTCTATTCACCCTGGTGCTAACAAAATATACCGTGACTTACGGGAACATCTTTGGTGGCACGGAATGAAGAGGGATGTATCACATTTTATCTCGTGATGTCTAGTTTGCCAGTAGGTCAAGACGGAGCGCCAGAGGCCAGCTGGTTTGTTGCAGCCGTTACCTATTCCCGAGTGGAAGTGGGAATATATTACGATGGACTTCGTCTCAGGGCTTCCGCGTTCCCAAGAAGGGAAGGATGCCATTTGGGTCATCGTGGACAGGCTGACGAAGTGTGTGTACTTCATACCCTTCAAGGTGGTGCTTTCCACCGAGAAATTGGCGGAGTTATACATGCAGCAGATAGTTCGCCTATACGGAGTACCGGTGAGCATCGTGTCGGACAGAGACATCAGATTTACATTCTACTACTGGAGGAGCTTGTAGGAGGAGTTGGGCAGTAGGCTCAAGTTCAGTACGGCGTACCACCCGCAGACAGATGGGCAGTCCGAGAGGACGATACAGACACTGGAGGATATGTTGAGGACCTGCGTGCTGGACTTTGGAGGATCTTGGGAGAGCCATCTGTACTTGGTAGAGTTTTTATACAACAACAGCTACCAAGCCAGTATCGGTATGTCTCCTTTCGAGGCGCTATATGGACGACGATGCCGCACACCGCTCTTTTGGGATGATATTGGAGACAGAGTTATGCTTGGGCCAGAGATGATCATGGATGCAGCAGAGAAAGTCGGGATGATCAGAGACAGGCTCAAAGTAGCTCAGGATAGGCAGAAACACTGGGCTGATGCTAGTCGCAGGCCGATGGAGTTCGGAGATGGTGATATGGTGCTAGTGAAGATATCACCTACTAAAGGGACGATCCGGTTTGGACGAGGAGGGAAGCTGAGCCCCAGATACATCGTGCCGTTCGAGATAATTGGCAGGATTGGAGAGGTAGCTTACAGGATTGCACTTCCACCCAACCTAGCAGGAGTTCACGATGTCTTTCACGTATCTCAGCTGAGGAGATATGTTCCGGACCCCAGTCATGTGCTAGATCATTAAGAGTTGGAGGTCGGACCGAGCCTTACAGTTTCTGAGCAGCCAGTAGAGATATTAGACAGGAGAGAGAAGAGGCTGAGGAACAAGGTTATACCCTTAGTACGAGTAGCTTGGAGCCGTCACTCTCCAGGGGAATCTACTTGGGAGAGGGAGTCGGACATGAGGGAGAGATACCCTTACTTGTTCGATCCAACCGCTGCGCGGGAACTACCCGTTCCCGTTTGATACCTTAGAGGTTAGTTTCGATCGCAGCCTTAGTCATTTTGTTGCATTACTTGCTATGTTAGAATATTGTAGGGTCTTCAATCCTTGTGAATTTCGAGGACGAAATTTTTCAAGAAGGAAAGACTTGTAAGCCCCTGTTTTTCAAAAATTATTTAGTTAGTGTTAATTAATTATTAATACCATTTTAGCCTTAAAATATTTATTATGATTTTTAGGATTTTTTTCTAGAATTTTTAAATGAATTTTAAATGAGTTTTAAATACAAAAATATCAATTTGCAATTTACTAAAATGTTTTAATACCATTTTATAATTTTTAGAATTGTTTTAATATGGTTTTGCAATTTACTAAATTGTTTCGATATCAGTTTTCAATTACTTAAATCTTTTTAATGTCGATTTGCAAATTCTATTTGCAAATTTATCCTAGGGAGGGACCTAACCCTAATTTCCTGAAACCTAGGGACCCTAGTGCTAAATTCCCTACCCACTCCCTGTCCGACGACCGACTGCCCGACGGCCACCGCCCACCTTTCCTCGCCATTTTCGGCTGCCCCCGACCGACTCGACCCTCTATTTAAACCTCCCTTCTTCCCCAGACCAAACCCTAACACTAAATCAACACCCAGCCACCCTCGACCGCCTCGCCGACAGCCCCAAACTCCAAACCCTAAACCTAACTCCGGCGAGCCTCGTCCAGCCCCACCGACGACATTCACCGCTCCCAACCACCACCAGTCGCTTCGCCTCGACGAGACAACCCCAGCGCCACCGGAGCGCCAACATCCCGACGCCTCCTCCGCCCAGTCGCCGCCTCGAAAACCGCTCGACTTGGACACGTACGTGTCATCTAACCCCCCCGTGTCCTGTTGTGTCTCGTTCTCACGCACAGGACTCGCCTACACACGACAAATCTAAGGGTAAGTGCGGACACGACAAACACGTGTCGTGCGTGTCATAAATAAATCCGACACATGGACTCCTATGTCCCTAACTGTCAGGACACAGGATTATTATTATTTTTTATGTGTAATTAATTCAAAACCTAATTAATACTAACCTAAACCTAATCCTAACACAACCCTCGGGCTGACCCCCTGGCCAGCCCGACCTAGCCTAAACCCCTGCGCGTAGTAGGCCGAGCTCGAGCCCTTGCTGCTGCGCTTATTTCTTTTTCGTTTTCTTTTCCTTTTTCTTTTCTATTTTTGTTATTATATATATATATATATATATATATATATATATATATATATGTATTTTTTTTTTTAAATATATGTATATACATATATTTATATATATATGTATATACTATGTACTGGCAGTATTTTTATATATGTATATGTATTTTTATAGTTAGTAAATTTATATATATATATATATATATATATATATATATATATATATATATATATATATATATATATATTTATATATTAGTATTTATATACATATGTGTATATATGTATATATTTTCATATGTATATATATTATTATATACTATTATATATATGTATACAATATTTGTATATATATATATATATATATATATATATATATATATATATATATATATACTTTATAATTAAGTATTTTTCTTATATATATATATATATATATATATATATATATATATATATATATATATATATATGTACTTTTAACACATGTATGTATATATTAATTTTGTATACTTTTACCTTATTAAAATATTAATATTTATTTTGCACTTTTACCAATTTTTATTTTAGTATATTTAAATTACTGCAACCATTTGGTGTCTAAGCCTAGCATGGGTTTTTGGGCCCAAATGTGTTTTCACACATTCAAGACCTGTACAAGTCATATTGGACTTGATACATGGCCTTGGGTCCTGTATTTGAACTTTGGTTCAAATTATGTACATAGACAAAATACGCAGATAATTAATTATTTAATTTCAATTGTGTGCAATGCTGTTTTTGATTTTCTAAAAATACTTAAAGTACTGTTAAAATTTTGGAAAAATAGTATTTAGATACTATGTTAATTTAGCTAATTTATTATAATTTTTATAGTATTTAATTTACAGTTTTACCACTAGTTTGGCATATGAAACCAAAAACTCATTTTCTGTATACTTAGGAAAACTGATTTTTATAAAATACTTATACTGGTTAATAAATTCCAGAAAATTATAATAAATTTCTATAATAAACAAGGATCTTTGTGGTACTTTACTTTGAGTAAAAATAAGCTTTTTGTCTATCTCAAAAATTGTTAAAACACAATGATCATTTGATTTATTTATTGATTAATTACGACTTGTAACTTTTTGTGTTATTTTGAGTTTTAGCCGTATTAAACCTCACCCCTCACTAGTGTAAAGACCCTGGAAAGTTAGTTAAAGTAGTATGTCACCCCACATTGGTCTCCTATGCCAAAGTCATCATTTTGGCTAGGTGCCCAGTCACAAGTCATGTTTCACAAATTAGTATCCTTGTGTTTTAGCTTAGTGTAAAAACTAAGTTTAGGCATTTATTTCTACAGTGACGAGTTACCGGACATCTATAGCACTTTTATCGCAGCTTGCTTTGCTTTGCTTTGCTAGAGGCAAGTACTTTCTACGAACTTTACATACGGTTACATAAATGAACTGCTAATCCAACCATGTTAAATGCTGATCCTTGGGGTAGCAAGTTAAAATATCACATGTTATACTTTCCATTACTACCATGCTTAGAACAGTCTTTGTGTTTCTCTCACATGATTAGAACATGGGTTATGGAGAAACTGTTAGTAGCGTACGTGATCATACCCCCTTATTCGTACGTACGTACCGAGCAAGGTTGACATTTTATATGTATACCTTGTCGTAGTCGCACCGGCTGTATTTGTACGTATGTACATCTATCGCTAGTTTTACTTGTACAAAAGTACATTTTATATACTTGTACCTCAGTACATTTTACACCTATTGACGATCACGTACCTGCTACAATTTTAAACATTACATATACATCTGTCTCTATGACATATGTATCATTGCCATGATAGATTATGTGATGCCATGTTTCCAGTTATTCCTCTTATGTTCATTTCCATGTTTCATATGCTAGTTTGCTAGAATCAGTACTTGCTTCCGTCCTGACAGGATAACGTTGTAGGTGTCCTTTCTGAGGAGGAGTTACTCTGCGACACATATTATGGAGATACTGCCTAGGATCCGGCTTTGCTTTACGAGGATGTTCCCGCGGGAAACCTCGCCTAGTTGTCTTTTTTGCTTTAGACTTTTGAGTGTAGTATTGTATTAGACTACGTATTTTGTAACTGGACATGCATCCAGTTTTATATTTCAGACTTGTACTTGGACATTTTACTATATATGTCGATTTTTGTGTTTGGAGCATTTATCACTTTTATTCACTTATAGAACTGTTAGCACATTTAGTCTTATCTTGTTATCTCTAGAACAGCTTACTGCGTTTTATCCCAAACGCAGGTCGGACATGACTCGGTCCGGCCCAACAATTTAGGTAACGGGTCGTGACATTACCTCAAGTCTCAAACAGGTACGGATACTGCTCCCGCATCTGGTCTTCTCGCTCCCAGGTCGACTCGTCTGGTGAGTTGTGCCGCTACATAACTCTGACTATTGGCGTCACAGAGTTCCTGGTTCTCTTCTCTCCTTTGTCCAATATTGCCACTTGCTTCTCTGCAACTGTGAGGCTGGGTCCAATTTCCAGCTCCGAATGGTCCAAGATGTGGCTCGGGTCCGGGATGTAGCGTCTCAGCTGTGAAACATGGAAGACGTTGTGGACGCCTTCGAGACTTGGGGGTAGAGCCACCCGATAAGCCACTTCTCCAATCCTGTTATGTACTTCAAAAGGACTAATATACCTGGGGCTTAGCTTTCCTGCTATGCCGAAACGGATGGTTCCCCTGGTAGGAGAGATCTTCACAAACACATTGTCACCTTCTTCAAACTCCAAAGGCCGTCGGCTGTATCGTCCCAATGCTTCTGTCTGTCCTGGGCAATCCTGAGCTTCTCTCTGATCATTCTTACCTTCTCTGCTGCATCGGTCACCATCTCAGGTCCAAGCAATACTCGTTCTACGACGTCGTCCCAAGCAAGTGGAGTGCGGCAACGATGTCCATAGAGTGCCTCGAACGGTGTCATACCGATGCTAGCTTGGTAGCTGTTATTGTAGGAGAACTCTACCAGGTGCAAATGGTCTTCCCAAGACCCTCCAAATTCCAAGACGCAGGATCTCAGCAAGTATTCTAGCGTCTGGATTGTTCTCTCCGATTGTCCGTCAGTCTGGGGATGGTAGGTGGTGCTGAACTTCAGTTGTTTTCCCAAACTGTCATACAAACTCTTCCAAAAGTGAGAGGTAGATCTAGTATCTCTATCAGACACAATACTTACTGGAACTCCATGAATCCGGTAGATGTGTCGCATGTACAGTACTGCCAACTTCTTGGTGGATAGACCAACCTTGAAGGGGATAAAGTGAGCTGACTTCGTCAGTCGGTCCATGATTACCCAAATGGCATCCTTTCCTCCTTGGGATCGAGGCAGTCCCGACATAAAATCCATTATTATATGTTCCTATTTCCACTCCGGGATGTCAAGCGGCTGCAATAGTCCTGCTGGTCTATGTCTGCTAGCTTTTACTTGTTGACAAATTAAATATCTAGCCATATACCTGGATACATCCTTCTTTATTCTGTACTACCATACTATAGTACGCATATCCCGATACATTTTGTTGGCTCCAGGATGTATGGAATACTGCGACTGGTGCGCTTCTTGCATCAGCTCGTTTCTCAGTTCGCCAGTTGGTACACATAGCCTCGTACCATTCTTCAGTGCTCCGTCACTGGCGATTGAGAATCCTTCAAGTGTTCCTGCCAGCACTTGGTCTCTGAGTTTGCAAAGCGTCTCATCTTGGAATTGTGCCTCCTTGACTCTGTCCATAAGACTTGAACGTACTTGCAACTGCTTCATTGTTGAATCAGCTTCTGGTACAATGGCTTCTCTTCCTAGTTTCTTCATTTCTTCTTCGGGCAGTACAATCTCCAATCCAAGCTTTTCTATGTCCTCCAGCAAATGACGCTTCTTGGTCAAGAACATTGCCAGCGGGTATCGACTAAGTGCATCTACAACAACATTAGACTTATCCGGATGATACTGCAGGTTGATATCGAAATCTTTCATCAGCTCCAGCCATCGTCACTGTCGCATGTTCAGCACCTTCTGAGTGAAAACATAATTAAGACTTTTGTGGTCTGTAAATATTTCTACTCTCTCTCCATAAAGGTAGTGCTTCCATAGCTTCAATGCAAATATCACCGCTGCAAGCTCCAAATCATGTGTGGGATAGTTCTTCTCATGAGTCCGTAATTGCCTAGATACGTAAGCAATTACTTTCCCGTGTTGTTGAAGAACGCAGCCCAATCCCTTACCGGAAGCATCACTATAAATTAAGAAACCGCCGGTACCTGCGGGTAGCGCAAGTATCGGCGCCGTTGTAAGCATCTTCTTCAGTTCCTCAAAAGCTGACTGGCAAGCTTCAGACCAAATGAATTCTTCGTTCTTTCTAGTGTGCTTCGTCATTGGTTCAGCAATCCTAGAGAAATCCTTCACAAACTTCCGGTAGTAGCCAGCTAAACCCAAAAAGCTTCTGATTTCTGCAACCGAGCTTGGTGCAGTCCACTTCTCAATAGCAGCTATCTTCTTTAGATCCACCGAAATTCCTTTTTCTGTGACAACATGGCCCATAAATTCTACTTTATCTAAAAAGAATTCGTATTTAGATAGCTTACCATAGAGCTTCTCCTTCCTCAAGGTGCTCAGAACTTTCCTCGGGTGCTCTTCATGCTCTTCTTCAGTCTTCGAGTAGATCAATATGTCATCGATGAAGACAACAACAAACAGATCCAGGTATTCATGGAAGACCTTGTTCATGAGGTTTATGAATACCGTAGGAGCATTCGTTAGTCTAAATGGCATAACCAAAAATTCAAACTGACCATATTTGGTGTTGAACGCCGTCTTGGGAATATCCTCCTTCCTGACCTTGATTTGGTGATAGCCTGATCTGAGATCTATCTTCGAAAATACCTTGGCTCCACTTAGTTGATCAAACAGGTCGTCGATCCGGGGCAGAGGGTACTTTTTCTTGATGGTGATGTTGTTCAGCGCCCGGTAATCAATGTACATCCGCACGGTTCCATCCTTCTTGGGTACGAACAAAACTGGTGCTCCCCAGGATGAAGCCCCGTCTCTGATAAATCCTTGTGCCTTCAGTTCGTCAATCTAGTCCTTCATCTCCTTAGCCTCCTTAGGATTGACTCTGTAGCATCCCCGAGAAATAGGGGAAGAGCCGGGTACTAGATCGATGGTAAATTCTACATCTCGATCTGGCGGCAATCCGGGAAGACTATCTGGAAAGACGTCCATGAATTCCGCTATGATAGGATGAGGAGGCCCGGGTTCTTCGGTGATAGAGGAGTAGGTAAGACTCTTCATATCTTCCGGAGCTCGAGAGATTTCAAACTTCGGTTCTCCTGGTGGGCTGAAGATTACACATCCTCTATGACAATCTATCAGCACATGCTGCTCACTTAACCAGTCCATCCTTAGGACTACATCATAGTTAGGCAAGGGCATCACAAGTAAGGGTGTTAAGAATTGGTGGCCTGAGATAGTTATGGGACAGTTACAAGCCTCGGTGATGGGTATGGGTCCACCACCGGTCATAACTCTGCTAATCATCTTACTAAGTCCCGTATCTAGGTAGTGTACAGAAATAAACTTTGATGATATGAAACTATGTGATGCACCCGAATCAAATAATGCTAGAGCAGGATGTGAAAACACATAAAAGGAACCTGTGATGACATCAGCGGGGGGTTCCTGCTCTGGTTCTTGCTTTTCCGCTGCTAGGGCAAAAGCTCGCCTGGTCTTCTGCTGGTGTTGTCCGAACCGTTGTTGCTGAGTGGGTAGGGGAGCTCTTTTCTGAGTTGCTCCAGTCCGATGGACTGACGAGGGGTAGTCCTTCACTTGGTGGGTGGCAGACCCACAGACTTGGCAGTGTCCTAGCCTCTTCCTGTATATGTTCGACTGATGTCCTGGCCTCTTGCAAAAATCACAGACAAGGATCTGCTTCTAAGGTGCTCTTTCATTGGTCCTTGCCTGATGGTGCTGCTGCTGATGGTGCGAAGGCTTGTTGTTGTTGTTGCGCCTCTTCTGGTTACCCTGAAAGTTGCTAGTTCCAGGATACTCCCTCTTTGAACGAGAAGGCTGGCTCTTCTCTACGTCCTGAGCTCGTATCAGAATCTTCTCATACGTCTTGGCGCCACCTGCGATCACAGGGGTGCGAATTTCCTTCCTTAGTCCATACCTAAATCTTTCAGCACTATCCTTGGGGTCAACAACCAAGTTCTAGGCAAAGCGGCAAAGTCGGCCGAACTCTGCTGTATACTCTCCAACCGTCATGTTCCCTTGCTTCATGTCCTGGAACTGTCTTTCCATCTCCCGTATCTCTGATGTTGGGAAGAACTTCCTGCGGAACAGTCTCTTGAAGGTGTCCCAGTCAAGCTGCTTGTCCTGGAGTCGGGGTTCATTCCGATACCAGGTGCTTGCCACATCTTGCAGCTAGAGTCCTACCGCTTCGGTCTTGAGGTCCTCTGGGAGTCGAGCGACGCTCAAGAGACGCTCTATGCTATCTAGCCATTCATCGGCCTAGATGATACCCTCGGTTCCTTTGAAAGGTCGAGGGTCCTGCTTCTTGAAACTCTCTATATCTCCGACCTTCTGTAATAATACGCCTCTAATCAAAGAATGGCCTTAATGATATATAACTTAACTCTTGAATTATATTTACCTTGGCAGGTCGTGGCTCCAATAAAGTTGTTGCTCCTCTCTCGAGGGCAGCCATAGCCACATTGTGGGCATTCTCCATGCCTTCTCTCATGATCGCGGTCTGCTTGTGATGGGCTTCACCTTAGGCTGCAGTCTGTTCTCGATGAGCTTCTGCTTGGGCTCTCTGGGCTTCAAGCACTCCTCGTAGCATACCTACTAGATCGGTGGGATCCACGGGCACTGGTGGGGCAGCTGGTGCGGGCACTACCGTAGGAGACTGCGGCTCAGTCCGGGGAAGCACCGGTTCTGTCGTTTGTGCCGTAGAAGCATAAACGGGACGGGGTGCTGGTACAGCATGGGGACGGTCAGTCAGCTGCAAGGGAGGTGGGTCCTGGCGTGCTTGAGAAGGTGGGGTGTGATTGGTAGATGACACCTCATCTTCAGCAGGGCCGGAACGGGTAGTCTTCCCTTTGGCCATATTCTGGAAGGTTTAGGATGCAAACATAAGCAAGGTATCCTTCCAGTTTATAATCAAACAAATATATATATATATATATATATATATATATATATATATATATATATATATATATATATATAATTCGGACTTATGTTGTGACAAATCAATGTTCTAGTGTTCTAATTGTTTCTCGGTATGTTTTCCTAAGTTGTTGTTCTGACCTGCATGGGCCACCACTAAAAATATGTCACGACCCGATCCCAAATAATTGGGTCGAACCGGATCATGCCCAGCCTGCACCGTTGTGAGATGGCGGCAGTAAGCGGTTCCATTAGCAGGTAAACACAACAACATCTATACATTTGTCACAACTGAATATTCGGGAATTTAAAACTTTATTTAACATTTGAATAATACAACTGGAAAGTAAAAGAACTGAAAAGAATGCTGAATTCAAATTAACAAAATTCTAAAACAACAAATCTGGAAACAGAAAAAATCTAGCTAAGCGTTCGGCTCGTCGGCCTCAGGTCCTGCGTCCTCCAATGGGGACTCTGGCAATACCACAGGGTACAGAACCGGATCATAATAGCTGTTGTATAACAGCTCAGCATCCTCAAAATCCCCTAAAAATCTTATCTCCAGTCAGGAGGGAGCAAAGTACAATTCATGATAATCCAACAATTAAATTAATAATAGAGTTATGCACTTTTAAACAATTTGAAATAAACAGTTTTCCAGTAGTTAAAATATTGTGATGTGAATAGGCAATGAATATGACCGGATTGGGTTGTACAGTTGTATTCTATTGATACGATATGGCTTATCCACGTGTGTATGAGGGGTAAGCTAATACAGTTATTATACTACTTTGGATGTGGTCATACTCATTACACTACTCCCCCAGTACCCAACAGTCAATCAGTCAATGCTCTCAGAGAGAGTTTCGTGTTGCATCGTGGTTTAAACTTGCAAAAAAATGATTACTAAATAATTGTAAACTAACACAAAATGTACTTGTCTTTGTTTATGACTGGAAACTGTGTTGGTTCCGGGAAGATGCTAGGTTCGTCTTCGAGATCCTACAGTTGGAGAACTTGACTTAGAACCATTGTGAAATCAAGCTAGGTGTGCTACTTGCAATCTCTAGTAGCAGGTCCTAGTCAGATTTTAAGTTTGTTTATTCTACTGCTAACGGTTTACGACACGTGCTACGTTGGTTCTCATTTAGTTGGATAGCCAATTTTTGGTTTTACTTAGAAAAATTATCGTTGCCGGTTAATTCGCAAAAACATGTATTTTGTAATATTATATATAAAACTTTTATTTTTCTTTCAAATGAGAAAAACGTGGATTTTGTTAATTATCAATATTTTATTCAAGTTATTATATCGTGAAAAATACTTATTAATTTATACAAAATATTTAATAGCCATTTTGTTACGAAGCGCCTAATTATGAAAATGATAAAACCAACTAGCAAATAAAGGAAAAATTCTAATCTATACAATACAGGGGCACAGCTAACAAGAATAGAAATCTGGGCTTATGCCCTTACAAACTTTACATAAATTAAATAAATTTAGATTTTGCTGGTGAGTTCTGAACGCCGGGAAGCGGTCCGCTCAGAAGGCCGAGGCCCTGCACTCAAAATACTATAAACCAATAGCAAGTTCCTAATTATATTTTAATTATAAAATATGAAAAATAAAGTTAGTCTCAGACTTGGTCCAATATTCATATTTGAAAATAGCTAATGCCTCAACGTCCGGGTAAAATTCGTTTGCATTTCGCTATGGCCCACGGACCGTATGGTCGTCGCCCAAAAATTTAATTTAATAAATATTTCATAAATCCAATTTAAAATTCATTTATAAAATTTTATAAAAATTTGGGCAGCATTCCTTCTATTTTCGGGACAACCCAAAACTGGGAAAATGTGCCGAAACACCCATAATAAAAGTCCCAAACCAGGGATCACCCAGAAATTAACTTCCAAACCATTTACCAAATAAATATACAACAAAAATCACAGAACGTTTCCGAATGAAATCAGAAAACCCGAAAATAACTATAGAACCAGAGAATACTAGTTTCGGAAACTTCGAAACTAACTCGGAATTCCAAACACAGAACAGAACATTTTCGAACCAACTCAAAAAATTCTGAGAAACCACAGAATGTTTTCGGAAACTCCGAAACTACGACGTACACCTAAAAACCGAATTCCCGGGAAGGAATCGGGGACCAAGTCTCATCATCGACTACGTATTGGAAACGGGGATACGAAATTATACCATGGGTTGCTCGACTAGAGCTCTCAGATGTTAAAAAAGAGAAAAAAAATTTGCGGACAGTGGACTGGCTCGGGACAGCGCCTCGTCGAGGTACAGCTGCGCTGGACAGCGGGATCCGGCACGAAAAAGTACGGACAGCAGGTCGAGAAAACCCGGGACACGCTGGACAGCGCTTGTAGGCCTGAAAAAATGAAGTCACGCTGAGTTAATACAGTCTATTAGAACAAAGTCTAAAATACACGCTGAGTTCTATCAGACTATTTCCTCAAATATACGCAGAGTTTAATTGGTACACAGAGACAGCTCATCATTTGTCAGAGTGTCATTATGACTGACAACACGACAGTCAAAGAATATCTTCTCGTATGCCACGTATGCACGGGACTCGAGAGATCTCAGCCGACTATTGCGTGACTTTCGAAATCTTCCTCAACAAGATTCAGTCTTCATCAAGTTGGTGTGCCAAAAATACCTTATTGTCATTTAATGTGACCGACAAGGCAATCAATGTCAGAGATTTTGTGTCAGTCGAGGCACGTTGAATCAAGACAGCTGGCCGTTCTGACTCAAGTCTGCATGTATTTTGAATTTCTATGTTTCTTCGTCAAGTATGCATGAATTTTGAGCTTTCTATCTCAAGTTGGCGTGTATTCTGAAGCTTTCTGCCTCAGGTTGGCGTGTATTCTGAAGCTTTCTGCCCCAAGTCTGCGTGGATTTCATCCTCAACCAGTTGGCGTGGATTTCATCTCAAATTATCAGATTGGAGTACGTGGCAGCCATGCCACGGATCTCTCGTATGCGTGTCCCAGTAACTTGTACACGACTCATGCATGATTGCCATGTGTCCAACAGTTATGGGCCACGTCCAGTAACTGCTCATCAACCTTGCGTACGTTTGAGTCCTACGTGATTATCAACTATGCACAGGTTATGAAAACAGTTATCTTTTTAGTTATTTTCGACTCTATAAATAGAGTTCTCTTCTCATTTATTGTACAGATATACGAAATATCTAAATTGCTGTCGAATTCTTGAGAGCTTTTCTTCTTCGCATCGTTCAAGGGATAAAGCGATTGTCTTATAGATCGGATTCCTAAAGTTGTATTTTCCCAGAAACACAATAAATAAAGTAAATTTATTTATGGAAAATAAATTGGCGATTCTGCTGGAGAAACCCATCTCCTCTTCTGAAATGGCAACAACTCAATACGACGCTTCGTCGGTCGGATCGACGAAGAAGGTGATATCGATTCAGTTCAATCAACTCGCCTATGAAGAAATGCAGCGGGCTAAGGGTGGCAAGCACACTTCAGCCTCCATTACCACTGCCAAATCGAAGGGACGATCTGTCTACGTCCCTAAGAATCTGTTGGCAACCAAAGATGGTGAAGTTCTGGCAAGAACTCCACTGCAAGCACGCATACTCCTGTGTGCTCGAAAATGACAGCATCTAAAAGACACGCTAACAGTGATGGCTCCTTAGCCAAATCTGTTTCCGTAGTCACGCAGTCCAGAAGTCACGCTGACAGCACTGGCTCTTTAGCCAAGCCTGTTCCAGCGTGCATTTCCAAACCTAAAAATCATGCTAACAGCACTGGTTCTTTAACCAAGCCTGTCTCAGCGTGCGTACCAAAATCTGGCTTTTTAGCCAAGACTTCATATGCTGACAGCACTGGCTCCTTAGCCAAATTATCACCAGCAAATTCTAAGAAGAATAGTTCTTTAGCTACTTCTTCCTTGCCAAGTTCTGCTAGAACTGGGGGTAGTCTTGCTATGACTTCTCCACAAATGGCTCACAAAGTCTCTTCGAAAAGGAACAACTCTTTAGTTGTTTCTTCTGCTCCTGTAGTGTTTACTTCAGGAACAACTTTGGCTGAAAATTTTGTTAGTCAAAGAAAAGAAAATAGTCTTTTGACTACACTTCCTTCTGGACATTCTATGTCTCAAAATTTGAACAAGTCTAAAAAGAAACATTTCTTAATGTCTTCTTCTACGACTTCTTCAAATAGGGCACAGAATTTGTCTCTGCAAAAAGGTTTGTTACCAACTCCTACTCAAGGGGATGGTTCAACTCTTTCTTCTCTGCAAATATCCAGATCAATGGAAGGAAAACTTCAAGTGTCAAAAACCAATGTTTTACCTCCAACAGATCTAAGAACGAAACTTAATCAATCCCGCTTGGGAAGCACTTCTGGTGTTAAGAAACCACACCAATCAGAAGCAAAAATAAGAGATCCGGATGCAGAATATGCCAGAAATTATGTGGCTCAGATTAATCACTCCTTGTATAATCAAGAGCCGTCAAGATCCAAGAACAGGAAATATATTCCTAAAAATGCACAAAGATTGTTCTCAGATATACCTCAATCTTCACATACAGATTTACGAGAACATCTTCAACAAAAAAGGAGGAATAATTCTGTGTCAATAGATCATGACCATGCTGATCATGAATGTGATTTCCAGCCAAGGGTCATAATTCAATGCAGATGTCAAACTAAACGACAATCTGTCTTCAATCGGATTCAGTATGAACCTATGCCTGATGAAGATGAACCTCTTTTCGCTTCTATCAACATGACCTCTCGGGATACTGGGGGTAGAACTGATAGTCCAGATGGGGTATACAGAGGTACCAGAGCAAGGGTCATGGCTTCTAATCAAAGAACTTCGGTTGCTGAAGATTATTCTAAATTTCTTGGAGAATCTAACTTCCCACCTCTTCCTACTGGGGGTAGTTCTCCTACAAATGACTTTGATACACAAAGCAATGATTCAGAACATACAACATCCACTAATTCATCAACAATCCCTCGTACAGTCACAACCTATATGGTGGATGGGAATACTGAATTGAACAATGAACCTTCTTCTTCGATGACTCCTCAAGACCAAAGAATTGCTTCTTTGGAACAACAAATGAAATCCATGGCTGATACTATGAAATCAATGTATGAACTTATGGCAACCCAGCTGCAAAATCGGCAGACTGTACCTGACGCCATACCACTTGACACTGGTGTAAGTCCAGTGCATGTTCCTCCAGCAGTACAATCCAATATCCCTGGACAAGCTCAACCACTTCCTAGCCATTCGGGAGCCGGGGGTAGTGCTTACAATGTTGCCCCTCCTCCTAACTATTCTCTACAAGCTACAACTCCACAATCTTCCGGAGTCGTTACTGAAGAATTGAGGAATCTTCGAACCCAATTTGAGGCATTTAAACAGAAAGATGGTTTACAAAGGTTAGGTATCAAGCAACCTTATCCAATAGAATGGAATCAAGTATCATATCCTCCTTTATACAAGCCTCCTACTATCTCATTCTTTGATGGAACCACTTCTCCGAGTTAGTTTATCAATTATTTTGAAGTGATGACTGACCAGCTACAACCAAGCGATGCCCTCCTTACTCGGGTGTTTGTCGGATGTCTCAAAAGAACGGCTTATGAGTGGTATAGAAGTCTCCCTGATGGGTGTATTACCTTATTTGCCGTCTTCAAACAGATGTTTCTTGAACGGTTCTATGAAGGGCTTAATGACATGACTATGTCTGCCCTTATAAGAATCAAACAGAGAAATAATAAAAAGCACTGAAAGCTTCATTGAAAGATTTAGAAGAGAAGCTTTAAAAATGCCTCTTAGAACTCCCGATGCCGTCACTATCGACACTTGCAAGTCAAATCTTTTACCAATCATCAGCATGTGGACAGGATCCACTCAATTCCAAGATTGGCCTTCCTTCATCATCAGTGCCAAAGCTGCCGAAGTCAGTGCCGAGACTTTCAAAGGTCTGGGGGTACACATGAATCCCAATGAATCAGGTCAAAATACTAGCAATAGTATGCGACCTAACAATCGTAAAGGAAAAGAGACTCTCGAAGTCAATCTCCAGAGCAAAAATCAAGAAGTGTTATCTGCCCAAGCTACCCCAGCTCCAACAAATCAACAACCAAGAGCACCTCGCCCCAAAGAAGAATACTCTTTTGACGACGATGATGTCCTTGGTATCTTTGAATGTCTACTTAAAGGTAATAAAATACAATTACCTGAAATCAAGAAACCTGATGAAGCTGGCAAGACAGATCATCCTAAGTACTGTCCGTACCATAGAATGTTGGGTCACACAGCTCGTACATGTTTTGTACTGAAAGGAAAGATCCAGGAAATGATCAAATCTGGAGCTGTTACTCTCACTCCGAAAGAAAAGACCGTCACCTCCAACGTTGTCTCTATGCAATTCGGAGATTTCCCTCCTCAACTTCTCGAAAGCGGGATTGTTCCTATTCCCAAGGCAACTCTCAAAATTGTGAATATTCCTCCTCCACAGTCTGAAGGATTAGTACCAATTACTATTGAAACAGGAGAAATCATATGGATTCATCCTGATCTAGTGGCAGATTTTGAATCTCCTCCCATTCAAAAGACTACTTCCTTAAAATCTAAGAAGGCCAAAAAACTAAGTCATGTCATATGACTTCTTTCGAATCTACTTCCGACATAGAGCCGAAAGATAAGGAAGAAGCACTTGCTGGTGCTACTAGAACAGGGAAACATTATCTAAAGGATTATTCTAAGAGTCTTGAAGATACTCCTGATAGTCCTGAAGATGCTCCCGATACTAGTTGACAAAGATATTCCTGATGTTCCTCAGGAGGAAGAATCATCCACTATATATGTTCCTTCAACTACACCGGTTGTACTTATTCCTTCTAAGCCCACAGCACTTGAGAATGGCAAACAACAAGTTCGCTTCGACAAACCAATCAGGAAGTCTTCTCCCCTTGGACTTCAGAAGCCTTATAACTTTGATATTTTAGCTCAACTTGCTAATACTCCAGCTAGAATGTCTCTCTTCGAACTTCTACGTCTTTCTAAAGAGACTCGGAAGACATTAAGTGAGGCACTTCTTCAGACGGACTCTTGTCTTGCACAATTAAAGAAGCCAGATGAAGAACCTGCTACTTGCTTACATTATAATAGTGTATTGGAGATTATCCCGAATATCACCTTTATACAAGATGACATGTTATTGGAGGATAATCGACATGATCGGCCTCTCTACTACACCGGTTATATTGATACGATGAAAGTAGATCGTATTCTTATTGATCCAGGGTCTGCTTTAAGCATAATGCCAAGGAGTCTGCTAGATGAATTAAAAATTCCTCTTCACAAACTCTCCAAGACGGTTACTACTATATTGGGATTCAATCAAAGTCGAAGCGAGCCGTTGGGAAAGATTCATCTGAAACTCCAAATAGGCAATTTCAGATCCAAAGTCACTTTCTATGTGATTGAGATCGTGGGATCTTATAATCTTCACCTGGGAAGACCCTTCCTTCATGAAAATAATATAGTGTCTTCTACTCTTCATCAGTGCTTTAAATACATTGACAGCAATGGAAGAGTACAAAAGGAAGTTGCTGATATAAATCCTTTCCGTGGGGTTGAAGCTTATTTCAGTGATTCCCGGTGGTACAAAGAGGAGTATACAAAATTAGTACAAGCCATGGAAAAAGAAGATCCGCAAAGTGAGACCTTGATAATTCCTGTTAAAGGTCGAACTACTCAGCAACAGTCTTCTAAACCCTCTGGAGAAGGCCCCTTCGTTATTCCAGTGAGCGGACGTATCTCTCCGTTACCTCCATCATCCATCCAAGACACACCAATCATTTCTGTCAGTGGGCGTACTATATTTCCGGCATCTTTATCTACAAAACAGGACACTCTAGTAATCCCTATTGGTGGGCGAACTACTTTTCCATCTCAAATTTCAAGGGAGCTCATCTCTTCTGAGCCATTTGTGATCGATCTTAATCAAAACAAAACTCCTTCTAGTTCTTCTTTTCCCCCTTTAGTTACTGATTTGGCTAAGATTTCTAAGGTTCAACCTCCTTCTGATGTAAATACTACTACTTTTGAAATTAATGAAATGTCTCCATCTTTGCAGTATATTGATGTATGTAATCATGTTCATAATTATTTGCATTTGTTAGATGACTTGAAAACAATAACCATAGGAGTTGTACAGACTTTTCATACAGAAGTATCCGTAGAATCAGTACATGGTTCATGCTTTCTAGTACCTAGCAGAAAACCGGGAGACACTCCAATATTCTTTTACAAAGGACCAAAAAACCCTATCAACCTTGAAGATGATAATAAAAATGATGATTCTAGAAGATTACAGTTGCGTCGTTACAGCAAGCAATCTAAAGATATTATCAAAAATATGGGCTATGACTTCAGAACTGGCCTCAGTGATAGAAGAGGAAGAAGAATGCCTGTCCGAATTCCTTCTCTGAAATATGAAAGGACAAAATACGGATTGGGTTATATTGCCCCTACTCCCTTTATCAATACTATCCATGAAGATTCCGAATCTGATGAAGATAGGAGATCTGATTCTTCTAGTACCACCTCTTGGGATTCTGATACAAGTATTAGTGACTTCCACCATAATATTTTGTCTTCCAACATGGTTTCCGTTGAAGGTTCTGAAGAAGATGATGAAGACGAATTTGAAATCTCACCTGAATCAGAACAATGGGCCCAAAGACTAGATAATCAATGTGAGTTTAGATTCGAGCAAAGAGAACCTCCAACTGAAGATAAACTCGTTCGAATAGATGTTGGTGAAGAGGGATCCCCCAAACCAATATTCATTAGTGAAAGTCTTTCAGAAAATGATAAGCAAGACATGATCAAACTTATTCGAGAATACATCGATGTCTTCGTTTGGAGCTATGAAGATATGCCAGGACTTGATCCACAGATAGCAACTCACAAACTCAATATCATGCCAAATGCTAAACCGGTTAAGCAACAACAATGACGATTTCGTCCAGACATTATGGATGCAATTGAAGCTGAAGTGAATAAACTCATGGCTTCTGGGTTTATTAGAGAGGAACAACATCCTGATTGGGTGGCTAATATAGTTCCTGTCCTTAAAAAGATTGGCAAGATCAGAGTATGCATAGACTACCGTGATCTCAATGCGGCATGCCCTAAAGACGATTTTCCTCTACCAATTACTGATGTTATGATCGATAACACCTGTGGGTTTGAACGGATGTCATTCATGGACGGGTATTCTGGGTACAATCAGATTAAAATGTTTCCAGATGACGAGAAACACACTTCCTTCAGAACGCCGATCGGTACATACTGTTATACAGTGATGCCATTCGGTCTTAAGAATACAGGAGCAACCTATCAACGAGCTATGAGCACTATATTCCGTGAACATTTGCGGAAAACAGTCGAATGCTACATTGATGATATTGCAGTCAAAAGTCGACAAAAAGAGGATCACATCCAAGATTTGAAAACTATATTTGACCTAATGCGTCGGCACCAATTAAGGATGAACCCTACTAAGTCCTTCTTAGGCGTCTCTAGTGGCAAATTTCTCGGCTTTGTCATTACCTCGAAAGGTATACACGTAGATCCCGAGAAAATCAAAGCCATCCAAGAGATGCATCCTCCACGCATCTTAAAAGAGCTACGAGGATTTCAAGGAAGGATCGCTTATATCAGGAGATTCATTTCTAATCTTTCAGGATGCTGCAGACCATTCAATAAACTTATAAAGAAAGGTGTTTCTTTTGTCTGGAATGATGAATGTCAGAAAGCATTTGATGATATAAAACAATATCTGATGAACCCTCCAGTATTGGTACCTCCTATCTCAGGAATACCGTTCCTTCTATATATCCGAGCAACGAGTCATTCATTGGGTGCACTGCTCTCTCAAAAGAATAAAAATGGTCATGAACAAGCCATTTACTATCTCAGTCGTACTATGACCGGAGCTGAACCTCGATATTCACCGGTCGAAAAAGAATGTCTAGCCCTTATGTTCGCTGTCCAAAAGACACGACATTATATCATTGGCCAGACCATTCATGTCATTTCCAAGATCAATCATATACGAGTTATAATGAAGAAACCAAGTGTTTTAAATTCCCGATTGGCTAACTGGGGAATTTTACTTGCTCAGTATGATATGTATTATATTCCTCAGAAATCGGTCAAAGGACAAGCTTTAGCTGATTTTCTGGCTGCTCATTCAATTCCAGAAAATTCAAAACTCTATGATGAAATCCCAGATGAAGTCCTAGACTCAAATCAAATTGCTGAAGAAGATCCTACTTGGCGTTTATTCTTTGACGGAGCTTTAAGAATAGGTCCTAATGGTGACATTATCGCTGGGGTTGGAATTATTCTTGTGTCGCCAGAAGGTCTTGCTATCCAAAGAGCTTATTCTCTCGATCAACCATGTTCAAATAATGTAGCTGAATACAATGCATTGCTTATTGGTCTTCAACTTGCTAAACATCTGAATATTCAACATTTGGAAGCTTATGGAGATTCTAAATTCATTGTCAATCAGATAAGGGGTACTTATGAAGTTCGCCATCAAGATCTGGTTCCTTATCATAGATCGGCTATATCAATGGCTTCTTTATTTGAAGGATTCTTCATCGAGCATGTTAGGCGAGCATGTAACACAGAAGCTGATGCTCTTGCTAATCTTGCGGCAGTGTTAGCTATTCCGATTAGACGTCAACAAATGATTGTTGTTTGTAATCGAGAATTATTTCATCTCGAAAACAATCTAACTCTAGGACTTCCAGTTGATATTGAAGAATCAATATCTCATGATGTCAATACAACAAGAGGATTTAGATTAAGTCGTAAATCATCTTCAACTTCATCTGATTCTAGTATGGAATTCATCTTCAATAATTCAGCTGAGACTCAGAATACGGATAAAGATTGGAGACTTCCTTTCTTAGATTTCGTATTGTATGATATTCTTTCAGATAATTCGAGTGAGGCAGCATCTATCAGACGACGATCACTCAGATTTTATTACAATCATACTACAAAAACCTTATATCGTCGAGCTTATGATGGTTTACTTCTTCGATGTGTCGCCGGTAGTGAAGCCCAACAAATTATCCGCGAAGCACATGATGGAATTTATGGAGCACATCAGCCTGGACTAAAACTTCAAGACCGTATTCGACATATGGGTTATTATTGGCCTACTATGGTATCAGATGCCATCGAATATGCAAGGAAGTGTAAAGCTTGTCAAATCCATGCAGATTTTATTCATCAACCCTCAGAATTTCTACATCCAACGGCAGCATCATGGCCCTTCGAAGCTTGGGGCATGGACATTATTGGTCTGATCAATCCGCCGTCATCGAAAGGTTATCGGTTTATTCTCGCAATAACCGATTATTTCTCCAAATGGGCCGAAGCTATTCCTTTATCTGAAGTCAAAACTTCTAATGTCATCAACTTTATCAAGCATCATGTCATCTACAGATTTGGTATTCCTCGATGCATTATTCATGATAATGGACCACAATTCGTCAGCCAGAAATTTACACGATTCTGTGATGATCATCGGATCAACAATGTGGCTTCTACCGTATATAATCCGGCAGCTAACGAATTAGCAGAAGCTTTCAACAAGACCATCATCAAACTCTTAAAGAAGTTTGTTTCTACTAACAAACGTAATTGGAGTGAGAAACTTGGTGAATGTTTGTGGGCTTACCGTACTACAGTTCGTAATGCTACTAGATGTACACCTTTCTCTCTGGTGTATGGATGCAAAGCTGTTCTCCCATTAGAGATTCAAATTCCTTCTTTAAGGATAGCAATCGCTAATGAACTTACCACCGAGAATAATGATCGTCTTCGACTTCAGAAATTAGAAGCTCTGGATGAAAAGCGGTTATATGCTCAACAGAATATCGAATTCTATCAAGCTAGAATCTCAAGAGCTTTTAATAAGAAAGTCAGAGTTCGAGCATATCAAAAAGGGGAACTTGTTCTTGCAGTCAGACGTTCGATGACTATGACACACATGAGTAAAGACAAGTTCGATGCAAAATAGAAAGGTCCATTCATTGTGAATAAAGTCTTTTCTAATGGGGCATATCAGCTTAACACTATGGATGGTAAAGTCACTATGATGCCCATTAATGGCAAATTCTTGAAGAAATATTATGTGTAATATCCTCATCTGTCAAGATTGTTCTCCTATCATTTCTCAGTTAGTAAAAATATTAAAGTCATTATTTTTTACAAGAATCGTTTCGATATCTTTTATCCCCAGTGGAAACAGATATTCTATTTTGTATCATTTTCTTAGCAAATTTGATATCTAGAAAATCACATCCATATTACCTCTGAATTTTCTATCTCAGTATCATATTTATGAAAATGATATCTAGTCTTTTGATTCTTGAGTCCAAAGATCGTAAAAAATTGAATTCAAAGATATTTTTATGTCTGAATTCTATTTTTTCTAATCAGTATTAAATTAAGATCATCTCTGGTTTAATATCATCTGATAGAATTACAAAGTTCATTTGTATATTCTATTCTATTGAAATGTGTCATGTATTATTTACCTCTGAACATATTTTCTATGAATACATCATTATCAAAACAACAAAGTCAAAAATCTGATCAAAAGTTCTCATTTGTCTTCATTCAAAATCAAAATATTGATTACAAGTGAAAATATAAAAGATCTATTTATTAGGAGTTATTAGCTCCTTAACACGATCAAGTACAGTACTCATTTTCTCATCATGAGCTTTGCGAACTCTTTCTGCTGCTTCGACTGCGATATTTTGTTCATCAAAAGTGATAATAGCAGATTGGCGACGGTTAACTTCTTTAATTTGCTCTGCCTGCATCTGCTCTCTCTTTTGTTGAAGAGCTTGATGACGTTCAGCTTCAGATATATGAGCAGTGACGACCTCAGCCTGCTCCTTTTCCATGAAGGCAATTCGCTCCTGAAGATGAGCCAGCTCCTCTTTCAACTTCTTGAGCTCTTCAACTTTTGATATTTCATCCTTCTCCAGAAGTTCTACTCTCTGACGAGTAGCTAATATTTCTTCACCCTTTTCTACTAACTTCTCAGATGAAGAAGCAAGAAATTCTTCTAAAGCGGCTTGCTGAGCTTGGGCTTCATGTTCTAATCGAGCGATTTCAGCCACAGTCAAAGATTTAACATCTTCATTCTTCATCTCCCAGTATCTTCGGATAGTTGCCTCCAAATCATCTAGGAGATGTTCGAAGAAGATACATTGAGATTCACAACCAGCATGTCACAGCGCTATGAGCGGGAAATTGACCACTATTCGGAGCTCAGAGAAGGGCATAGTTTTATCTTTCAAGAAATGCCTGGAGTACGTATCCAGATATGAATAGATGATATCTGAATACATCCCCAGAGTCCATGTCAATCCTGTCTCAAACCCAGGAGTTGCTGTCATTATTGAAGAAGAAGTTTGTACGTTCTCTATCCTGGGAATTGAAGTATGTGCCGCTGGAGAAGTTGGCAAATGCGAGCTCTCTTCATCAACATCAGGCTGGATAAGTGGAGCATGAGTCGAGCTCATTGCTGCAGTAGTTCCTACTAGTCAAAGGAAAAATAATCAGCATATAAAGAAAAAGAAACAGTAGAAACAAAATTTGAAATAAAATTTTACCAGGCTGAGGTTCATATTCTATATGTTGATGAAGTCTCGCATCCTCTCGCAGTCGATCCATAATGGTGTCTGACACCTGCTTTATGTGACTACTACCAGCTCCAGAATTACTGAGTGTTGGAGCATTATCAGGAGATTGAGCAGGTTCAGAACTGACCTCCATTCTATTTCCTCTGATTTTATCTTCATCATAATGAGTGGAAGTCTCATGATGCCAATCCTCTTCCTCTTCAGCCTCTTCCTCTTTCTCAGAGTTTTCTTCTTCAGACTCTCTTGGATCCCCAGCTTCAGGATGGGTCTCTAATCCAGAATCCATGATATTCACATCAACATCCATTTCTTGAGATGGATGAATCTCAGGAACAGTAACAATAGCGAGCTCAGGTTTTTGAGTTTCAATTTCCATGGACTCGGTATTGACTGCAGGTTCATTTTCTTCTGGAATGTTAGTTTGAAGAATAATGTCTTTACAAACATTCTTCAATAACTCATCAGCAGCTGATAGTTCAGACGTTGGTACGTCTTCATTGCCTCTGGCCGAAGAAATATTTTCTTCAACCTGGGTTTCTTCAAAAGATGGAACTTCCGGTTGTTCCCTAATTTCTGCCCCGGGAGCTAGTTCTTCTTCTGAATATTCAATTTGATCATCCAATGCCTGGATGACACCTTCTTTCCCGTGCTCGAAAGGGATAATCCTCATCTCTGAAGGTTCAGCAGCCACTCCACTTGTCGTCGGGACAGTCGACTCTACCTCAGTCGGTTCAGCTGAAGTTGCTGCAAGATGAACATGATCAGATTTTGTTCTCTCCGTAGAAACCGCTTCATCGATCTCTGGCAAGATCCCTCCACTCATAATAGTTTCCAGGAGTTTATTGCCCTTCATCTTTCCGACAGTCTTCTTGACGTATCTGCCTCTTGATCTCCTTTTTATCAAAGGAGCATCGTCTTCATCTGTATCTTCATCTTTGTCGACAGCATCGTCTTCATCAACTAGGATACCACCTAGAGATGAGGTGGCAGTTATTTAAACTCCTTTCTTCTTGGGAGTCTGAGACTTAGTACTCTTTTTAGAGACTGTCTCAGATTCATTACTTCGTTTCCTCTTAGAGATGGACACGAATATTAGAGGAAGAACTTCGTTAGGAAAGTTTTGCTCCAGAGATAATTCATATAAGGGTTCAACTTCTGCAGTCTCATCTTCAGGTTCCGGAGTAAATTGTTGAATAACAGTCTTCTTCTTCGACCTCTTTGATGGAGCTGGGTCGTCTTCTGCAACAAAAGTCTTCAAATGAAAACTCGGCATGAAAGTGCTCGATGACACATAGAAGCGAGCGTATGTATAGAGCATTTTCGTCCCCGCCCTGGATAGAGGATTCGGCATAGAGAATTCAACTTTTGTATCTCTAGCCGAGAAGTATCTCCATGCCCGAGCTCCATCAATTAGTCCTCCACGAGCAGAAAGACAGGTGGTGGCATTCCCAACATAAAGTTGGTCATATCCGAATTGTCGAGCAAATCGGCTCGGTAGATATGGTTCTAAGTACGTCATTTCGTCATGACGATACACCAGGTGAGATGGCCAAATCCGCTGCAGCCATTGAAAAGCTACATCATCTAGCCTGTGCGCTTTTTCTCCGTCTATCATGTTCAGAGGCATGCTCTCATAACCCAGTGGAGGAGGAGCACATTGAATCGACCATTGTGATGATCGGTTCAAAACATTTCTGCATTCTGGAAGAGTGCGAACCTTCCAGAAAGTTTCTCCGACGTACTTCTCTAAAAAGAGGCTGTCGCTTCCTCCTGCTCCCGGAGGTATCAGACCGTCGTGATGGAGAAGAAGCCAACCATACAAATAAGTATAGGGCATCTCTATTCTTGGGAATTCATCAAACATCTTCCTTTGATTAGATAGCATATTGGTTACAAAATTTCGAAGACCTGCATTCAGCCTGCAGGTCATCGCTGATAATAAGTCTGTCTTATAGCCGTACATAAGGCGTACTGCTGCAAAAACAACGCCTCTATGTATTCTATCCAGAGAGCTGGAGCCAGGAACAACAAATCTTCTTAGCCAGAGAGAGAGGAATCCGACTAAATGACCTTTCTTTGCCAAAGGTTTTCCACTCTGTCTCATATATAATCTGAAGGTGGTTCCGGCTTTAAACTCATACCAGTCTACATTGATTGTGAAATCTTTACAGTCATACTTCTCTAGTAGATTGGTGATTTCACTCTCAGTGAGGGGCTTCAAGGAGTTAATTTGATACTTTCTCTTCTCATTTATCTTCTTTTCATCTTTCTCACGATTCATGAAAAGATAAGACATCCACTTCTGGATGTGGCAGCCAGCTTCCTCTTTAGCACTTTTATAATACAGAGTGCATGTGCCAAAATGGCACATCATCTCTTCAAACAGATGCACCAACTCCGGATTCTTCTCTGACAAAAAATTTAGCTCCTCGGTTGTAGGCACATATTCTTCATATGGCAGTGTGCCTGAAGGCAGATGAGAGATGTATTCCATCTCATGAAGGGCAAAACCCATCTCCCCTTTGGGAGTCATAAATGTTCCCGTCCGGTGGTTATATCTTTCAACCAAGGCCAGGAATAGAAACGGGTTGGGTTTGAAGCCGTAGGAGGAATTGACGATCACGTCATAGAGATTTATCTGTTTTAGCTCATTCTCAAACTTCTCCAAAACCCAATGGACCAGAGTCCTCCACCTCATATTCTCCTGATTCATTAAGCCTATCATCCTCAACGTCGAATCAGTAGGATAGAATGCCTTCTCATTTACCATGAATTCATTTATGAAAATAGGCATCCTGAATGGCTTCAATATAGACGAGTCTTCGGGTGGCACACATCACGGCTTCAAACCTCGAAACAGGATACGTGATTCTCCGGAGCACTGTAAAATCCGTCTTTCTTGTAAATGATTCTGCTCGCCTTAGCTTGCTGATTTTCTATCAAGTGCCATGTCATCTTTCTGGGATAACTGGCGTACATGAATCGCATGATAGACAACCCCCTAGATACCTTCGGCCAGTACATGGGCTTCTTTGCATCACCTTCAAAATAGAAGCAGACCTTCTTCCTAATGCCTTTTGGTTGTGACTTATGTGCTATGGCATCCCCAAACAGAAAAGCTGGTTTCTTATGGAACACCCGGTCAAGACTTTGAAATGGTTCACCATTTATTAAGCAGAGCAGAATGGTATAATTTTGATTCTTCAACAAAGATAGTCTAGCTTCTGGGGTGTCAAACTGAGGAAACTGTACATGAGATAAATCATGTTTGAAAGAGAAGCTCAAATGTCCTTCGTAATCAGCTTCTTCACTTAGGATGTCCACTATAAAAAAGAAAAAGAAAAAAAAAACATCAGATATGTTTTGTCACGCAGACTTCAGAAAACTTTATGTCTACGAGCCTTATGCGTGTTTAACAGTATTTCAAAGAAAATTTCATAAGTCACGCAGACTTCAGACAAAGATCAAAAAGACACGCTGAATGATTTATTCACGCATGTGATTAATTCACGCAAAGTCTAGACAAATTAGAATGAAAAGTCACGTATCATTTCCAGAATCACATTGAAGTGAAAATGACAAAATATACGCTGACAAATCAAAGACTAATCTATCCAGAGGATGACTCTCAGAAGTCTGCGTGAATAATTCAACATCGACATCTCTGCCAACATATAAAAAATCACGCAGAGTCATGAGAGCCATGCTTTGCGTAAAACACAGAGCTTCGTAAACACGAAGATGTGAAGTATGGCCAACCCTAAAGAGGGGGCATACTTTATTAATATCCTTTGCCCTAAGAAGGGGGATATATTTCGAAAGTTCATTATTGATTATTTTACGAATCCTAAAATTTCTATGTGGAGTTCATCTTCATCAGTTCGTCTTCATCAGTTCGCATCCCCATCTGTCACTTACGTTGAATGGGGGGATGAGAGACTTCACGGCGAGGAAGTCGTTCGGAGATGGCACGCGAAGACGTCACAGGGGCCTTGCCCTTAGCCTGAGTGTCGATCTTAGGAGCCATTGCTTAGAAGGAGAAGGAGAAGTTGGGGAAGATAAAGTTTCTCTTCTGTGTGGGATTTTCTCTCTCTAAAGCAAGTAAAGAAAGAAGGAAGTGATTTATGGCCTTTTTATAGGCTCACGAAGAATTTCAAACGACAAAGTCATCTTTTGTTTCAATTTAGGAGCTTTGCACGGGATCCTAAACCGCACAGAATCCCAACAGCCCAATTGTTTCGAAAAAAATCTTTCCCTGAATCATTTCAGCGTGACTAAATTCATTTTATCATCTCGATTTCAAAGTATTTCGAAATAATTTATCATTTTTCGAAAACTTTGAAGGGGGTTTTGTAGGCCTCAAAAAATGAAGTCACGCTGAGTTAATACAGTCTATTAGAACAAAGTCTAAAATACACGCTGAGTTCTATCAGACTATTTCCTTAAATATACGCAGAGTTTAATTGGTACACAGAGACAGCTCATCATTTGTCAGAGTGTCATTATGACTGACAACACGACAGTCAAAGAATATCTCCTCGTATGCCACGTATGCACGGGACTCGAGAGATCTCAGCCGACTATTGCGTGACTTTCGAAATCTTCCTTAACAAGATTCAGTCTTCATCAAGTTGGCGTGCCAAAAAGACCTTATTGTCATTTAATGTGACCGACAAGGCAATCAATATCAGAGATTTTGTGTCAGTCGAGGCACGTCGAATCAAGACAGCTGGCCGTTCTGACTCAAGTCTGCGTGTATTTTGAATTTCTATGTTTCTTCCTCAAGTATTCGTGAATTTTGAGCTTTTTGTCTCAAGTTGGCGTGTATTCTGAAGCTTTCTGCCTCAGGTTGGCGTGTATTCTGAAGCTTTCTGCCCCAAGTTTGCGTGGATTTCATCCTCAACTATTTGGCGTGGATTTCATCTCAAATTATCAGATTGGAGTACGTGGCAGCCATGCCACGGATCTCTCGTATGCGTGCCCCAGTAACTTGTACACGACTCATGCATGATTGTCATGTGTCTAACAGTTACGGGCCACGTCCAGTAACTGCTCATCAACCTTGCATACGTTTGAGTCCGGCGTGATTATCAACTATGCACAGGTTATGAAAACAGTTATCTTTTTAGTTATTTTTGACTCTATAAATAGAGTTCTCTTCTCATTCATTGTACAGATATACAAAATATCTAAATTGCTGTCGAATTCTTGAGAGCTTTTCTTCTTCGCATCGTCCAAGGGATAAAGCGATTGTCTTCTAGATCGGATTCCTAAAGTTGTATTTTCCCAGAAACATAATAAATAAAGTAAATTTATTTATGGAAAACAGCGCTGTTCGGAACAGCGAGGGCACGGGGCTCGCGGGAAACCACGCCGGAGTGGTGCGAGGCCGGCAGGAGGGTGCCGGAGGGGTGTGGCCCGGAGGCAGCGCCGGGGCGCACGGGGTGGCCCACTGGGGTCGTCGGAGCTCGCACGGGGAGGCGCCGAGCGGGGGAGGCAGGGCACGTTGGGCTCGGGGCTCGGGGGTCCGGCGGGAGATGCACGTCGGAGGGAGCCGCAGGGAGATCGGGGAGAGCTCGGGTGTTCTGGTGTTCGGGGAAAGGGGTTTGTGAGTTGAGGTGGGAGTGGGTGAGGAGAAGAATGAGTGTGGGAAAAGAGGATGGGGGAAAAATAGTTGCTGTTAGGGGTGGTGGTGGTGTGTGTTGTCTTTTAAAGAAGGAGTGAGAAAATTTTGTGCGGAGGAGACTGAAATAGCAGGAGGAAGAATAGGGGGCGAGTTTATGGCCTGGTCGTGGGGAGACCAGGCCAAAGGTTTAATTAATATTTATATATATATATTTTTTATATTTATAATAAATAATAATCAGATTTTAAAAGAAGTAAAAGAATGGGTACGAGCTGGGACCGGGACCGGGAACCAGGTTCGGGATGGGCTAACAATAAAAAATCCATGTTACCAATATTTCGAAAATTGTTTCAATCCCGAAATAATAATAAAAAAATAATAATACTACAAACAATAATAATCACCAATAATAAATAGCTAAACCCAGGAAGCGGGTTTCACAATCTTCCCTCCTTAGAAAATTTCGTCCTCGAAATTAAAGGCAGGGTTAGGGGTTACCTCAAGTCTCAAACAGGTACGGATACTGCTCTCGTACCCGGTCTTCTCGCTCCCAGGTCGACTCGCCTGGTGAGTTGTGCCGTCACATAACTCTGACTATTGGCGTCACAGAGTTCCTGGTTCTCTTCTCTCCTTTGTCCAATATTGCCACTTGCTTCTCTAGAACTGTGAGACTGGGTCCAATTTCCAGCTCCTAATGGTCCAAGATGTGGCTCGGGTCCGGGATGTAGCGTCTCAGCTGCGAAACGTAGAAGAAGTTGTGGACGCCTTCGAGACTTGGGGGTAGAGCCACCCGATAAGCCACTTCTCCAATCCTGTTAAGTACTTCAAAAGGACCAATATACCTAGGGCTTTGCTTTCCTGCTCTGCCGAAACGGATGGTTCCCCTGGTAGGAGAGATCTTCACAAACACACTGTCACCTTCTTCAAACTCCAAAGGCCGTCGGCTGCTATCGGCCCAATGCTTCTGTCTGTCCTGGGCAATCCTGAGCTTGTCTCTGATCATTCTTACCTTCTCTGCTGCATCGGTCACCATCTCAGGTCCAAGCAATACTCGTTCTCCGACGTCGTCCCAAGCAAGTGGAGTGCGGCAATGACGTCCATAGAGTGCCTCGAACGGTGTCATACCGATGCTAGCCTGGTAGCTGTTGTTGTAGGAGAACTCTACCAGGTGCAAATGGTCTTCCCAAGACCCTCTAAATTCCAAGACGCATGATCTCAGCATGTCTTCTAGCGTCTGGATTGTTCTCTCCGATTGTCCGTCAGTCTGGGAATGGTAGGCGGTACTGAACTTCAGTTGTGTTTCCAAACTGTCATACAAACTCTTCCAAAAGTGAGAGGTAAATCTAGTATCTCTGTCAGACACAATACTTACTGGAACTCCATAAATCCGATAGATGTGTCGTATGTACAGTGCTTCCAACTTCTCGGTGGATAGACCAACTTTGAAGGGGATAAAGTGAGCAGACTTCGTCAGTCGGTCCACGATTACCCAAATGGCATCCTTTCCTCATTGTTGAATCAGCTCCTGGTACAATGGCTTCTCTTCCCAGTTTCTTCATTTCTTCTTCGGGCAATACAATCTCCAATCCAAGCTTTTCCATATCCTCCAGCAAATGACGCTCCTTGGTCAAAAACATTGCCATCGGGTATCGACTAAGTACATCTGCAACAACATTATCCTTACCCGGATGATACTGCAGGTTGATATCGAAATCCTTCATCAGCTCCAGCCATCGTCTCTGTCGTATGTTCAGCTAACAAACAAAGAAAACAACAAACAAAAATGAACAAATAAAAACCAGAAATAAATGTAGCTGTCTGCTACTACTCTTAAGAAAAAGAAGGAAGAGGAAGGAGAGAGAATGAGAGGGCGAGAGAGGGAGGTCGGGTGAGGGAAAAAGAGCGAGAGAGGGAGAGAAGAAGAAGGAGAGGGGAGCTGGAGGCTGATCTGGAAAGAAAGGGGCAGAGTCACTAGGGTGCGGCCGGAGGCTGTGCGACGCGCTCTCCGACGTGGTACAGCGTTCGACGATCGCAGACGGGGGTTCGTCGCGGGTCAGGTCGGCGCACGGGCGGGGTTGGCCGCGGTCAAGGTAGCGGCAGAGCGCTCGGGGATGCAGAGGCTGGGCACGGAGGAGAGAGTAGGCCACGGCGGGCGGCGGTGGAGGAAAGGCACGGCGGCTACAGCGTATTCAGGCACGGCGGAGGTGGCCGGATCGAGAGGAGATCCAGTGGTGGATGGTCACAGCGGATGGCGTGGGCAGAGCGGGTATGCTCGGTGAGGTTTTACAAGGAGGTGGCGGCGGTGGGATCACTGGATCTGGACACGCGGCTCGCCGAAGGTCGGCGACGCGGGGATGGGGACGACGGAGCTCAGGATAGGCTTCTTTATTTATTTTCATTGGGGGTTTGGGCTGTCGGGCTGCCGCGGTGCTGGCCGTGGTGGCTGAGACGGTGTTGGTCTGGTGTTGTTGAGGGTTTTTGGGATCGCCGGCGTCGAACGCCGATAATGGTGGTGGTTTGTGGTCAGGATGGTGGCTGGTGGACCTGTGCTGGTGGCGGGTGGCCGGGACTGGTGGTTCTGGTGATGGCCGAGGGGCAGGGTGGTCGGACAAAGGACAGCGGGTGGTCGGAACGGGGTACGGGTGCCGGAGTTGGCCAGGAATGGTGGAGGATGGTGAGGTCGGGAAGGGCTTCAATGGCGTAGGGTGTCTTTATAGGCTGACAGCGGTGGTAGTTGGCCGTGGAGACGGGGGTTATGGCATGGAGATGGTTTGGCTAGTCAAGGATTCGAGTCAGTGGTGGCGGTGTGGGCCGCCGACGAGGGACAGGAATTCAGTTAGAGTTAGGATTAGGTTTTGCTAGGAATTGTGCCATGTCGGGTGTGTCCGACCCGGGGATGGTGGTGAGGAGATGTATCCGAAATGTGGACACGAAGAAGGTAAAATAATATATTTGTAAAAGATGGAATAAAAATTGGACAGGGAACACGGACACGATGCACACACGTGTGGTGGAAATTTGTGAAGAATAGAAATTTATGGATGAGTACCTGCCTTTTATGGGATGTGGGAAACCCCAGTTGGATAAGGATTAGGAGTAGTTTAAACCTAAAAATAGATAGTTTGTAACTTAATTTAAAATCAATCAAATCCAAATCCAAATACGATCCAATTTAAATCTAATTAAATTACATCATTTAGTTTAAAATCAAATAAGATAAATCAAATTTCTATTATAGTTATTAATTTAACTATGAAATCAAATCAGGATTTAATTTGCCACAATAATTTCAAAATATATTTTCCAAAAATACCAATAATAATAATTTTGAAAATACAATTATTATTTACAAATAAACTAATAAATATCTACGAAATATATATTTATGCACAAATAATAAATATTTTCCTAGTATACAAAAAAATATTATTTATTATTAGTGGCTGTTAGAAATAAAAGGCTTAAAATAACAAACTTAGAAATTTTCGTATGATAGTAAAGTAATTATTATATATATGATTTTGAAAATGGAAAACATTTTTTTCTAAAAATATGTATGCTCGCACATATTCGCACTCGTCGAGCCATTAAAAAAACGATATTTCGTGCGCGACGTACAATACGACTACGCGACGTACAATATAAAATTTTAAATCAGTACCAAATTTAATAAAATAAAAAAATAGTAGAAATTTAGGGGTTTTATAATTTGCAAGTTATTTCCTTCACATATATCCTATCTTGTAACTGTTGTTTAATTTTCCTAAATCTTTTATTTAATTTTTCCTAAATATTGTAATAGTGATTTGATTTTCCTTCTATTCTTATAATTACTATTCAGTTTTCAATAAAACAGATTTCATTTATGATTACATCACTTAGACAACATTTGTTATAATATCTTGACGACCCTTAAATCGTATTATACTATTTTGATCGTAGCTAGATTTTATTTCTAATATTAATCGTGTCTTGAAGATTTTGATATTAGCTTAATCATGTCAGGACGATTTTTGGTTTCTCTTGGTTATGATTAGATCTTGAGTATACCTAAACAATTTTGATCATATTATGATCATGTCTAACTTGATAATGATCATACTAATATGATTGGGTCTTCATTTTTGAATGATTTTGATCTTAATCACAATCGTGCCTAAATGATTTATTTTCCTTGATAATGCTTCAAAGCAATTCTAGAATTTGATTTACTTATTCATAAATTTGGTTTCTAGTCAAGTCAAATTTTCAAAATTCTTGTTTTGATTACCCTTAGTCATTTTATTTCTATGTTTATCACCTATGACCCCATTAGTAACGACTATATCATTTTGGTACTATGCCTAAATTTTGATTTTAAACATGTTTGGAATTTAATTATGACAAATCATTTTTGTATTATTTTACCATGACTAGGTTTTAAACTTTGATCACTTCTAGACCATCTTGATTCTACTAGTCATACATAAATTTTGATTCTATGCTTAACCGATTCTAATCATTTTCAAAATTTTCGTATTTGGTTATTATTAATCATACTTATCGTATCATTTAAAATTTTGAGGACGAAATTTTTGTAAGGCAGGTAGATTTGTAACTACCTAGAATTCGAATTTCTACTTTTAAAATTTGTGAACTGATCTTTGAGTTATAAAATTAGTTTCTTAGTTTTCAAATTATATTATAGGAAAACAATATTGTAATTTTTTTTGAGAATTTATAAATTTATTTTTGGATTATTATAAATTTATTCAAATTCAAATTCTGATTATTATTATTTAATTATTTATTTTATTTCAGGACTATTTTATTGTTTAATTATCGGTGAGCCTACCATGCCTTGGGCATGGATCATGGGCTAGCTATCCGAATTGCCTACCAAGTCTCAAGCTTGGATTGTGGGCCTAGAGATTTTGATTTAGAGAATAGCTAATTGTTTGATTAGCTTAATTGATTGTTTAGTCTTAATTATGATTGGTTATTAATTAAGTAATTAGTTAGTGTTAGTTATGGTTAGTTAGTTTTTTCCACTATAGGTCCTAGATATATTACAATTTACAAGCATTGCCACTCTAGACTTGTGGAACACTCCACTCTCTTCTTATAGAATATTGGGACTCATAATATTTTATTACACAAAAAAAATCCTAAATCACACTCACCCTCTCTCCTGTCACTCCCTCTCTCTGCCATTCCACCGTCGCTAACCGGCCAAGCTTTCCTAAATCACTCTCACTCTCTCTCTCTCCTGTCACTCCCTCTCTCTGCCATTCCACGTCGCTCACCGGCCAAGCTCCGACGACCCACCTTTTTCCTGGCTCCACCACACTCCGGTGATCTAGACACCGATCTACTCCACCTTGATTTTCCACCGCCAGTACCAGCACCATCCTCATTCCCTCCTCCTTCGCTCATATCCTTGTTCTCCATCGCGGCACTGCATAACACTTCAACACCACCCTGATTCCAGATCTACTCCGGCGAAGAGCTCCTCCGGCCATCTCCTCTATCGATCACCCCACCAATTCAACCACTTCACCAGCACCACCCGACCGAGCCCGCCCCTCCATATTTGATTGACTGGCCTCATCTTCTCCTCTGTAACCAACTCGATAGTCCTGCCTCTTCCCGCTAACATCACCACCAATTGCCCTGTCTCTCCATCGCTAAGATCCCATTCCCCGGCCACTTCGTCGTTGTCACAACCACAACCACCACTTCCTTCAACACCACTACGAGCATCATCTAACCGACTCCACCACTCCCCAACCGGAACCACCATTCTACTGCCCTCACTAGCAAACTCCAGTCACTCCTTATCCATCGTGAACCATCACACACACACACCCCACTACTACCAAAACCACTCCACCACTTACCTGGTCTCTTCCTAAGCCCGACGAGCTCTGCCGCCCGATCCCGTCGCGCCAGGACACATTCCTCCTCCAGTTTCGAAACAGATCCAACAGAGTGCCGCCATTCTCCACCTCTTCTCGCCTTCTTCACGAACACCCAGACAGATCCCCTCCGCTCGATGCACCTCCCTGACGGATCTTGAGGTTGTTGACGAGTATCCATCTTTCGCCTTGACTCGCTATGGCTGCCATAGCCTCGATCGAGCCGCTATGTCCAGAACAGACATCGATGAACCCTCCACCGTAGGATCTTGGGCGCCACCGTAGATCCGAGCTCTCACTGCCGTCCAGCTCTGCCTCCAGTGGCGAGAAGACGACCGCATTCCTGCCGTAGCAGCGCGCCTCTACGGTGGAGCCCTCGATGAGTTCTTCTTCTCCCCCGCCTCTCTCGTCTTTGCTCTCATATTTTACTCAGCAAGCTCTCTCTCTCTCTCTCTCTCTCTCTCTCTCTTGATGTGTCGAGATTGTGCTTAAGATCCTAATCTATCTGGGTTGGGTTTCAAAGCCTAGACTAGGTGTTGAATTAATTTGGTATAGGCATTTGTAACCCTAGGCTTGGGCTGCAAGCCTACTGGTAATTTTTCTATGCATTTTGGTAATAAAACCTAGTGGATTGGGCTTCAAGCTCTCTCTCTCTCTCTCTCTTCTAAATTCCTTGATCATGGGTTGGGCCTAGAGCCCAGTCCTATTTAAGTTATGTTTTCAAATTGGTTAGTAGTTAAAATAGGCCCATGTATATATAGCTTAATTAGATAGGTAGAATAGGATATATGGGTATATGTATTTTATATTGAATTTCTATACAGTTAAATTATAGTATATATATCAAATAATTTTTAATAAATATTCTATGAATAATTTTATAAGTCGATTTTAGATCAATTTAGCTTTGAAATCTTGAATAAAGCTATTAATATAGTATTTTATCTAATTAGATATATAATTTTTGTTTACCAAACTTATGGTTTAAGCTTAATAAATATTTCAAGTATTATTTCAAATACTATTACTAATAAACTTAGTTTCTAACATTATTTTTACTATTAGTTGGTAACTTTCTTGCAAGTTTATATATATATATATATATATATATATATATATATATATATATATATATATATATATATATATATATATATATAAAATAAACGATGGCTGACCCCGCGGTCTGTCGTGCGGCGTCCTTTGGGCGTCGAAAGACGTCGTAAGGACGTCGTGCACATAGAACGGGAGGCTGGGCGGAATCGGCTGTCGTAGGCGTCGTGAAGACGTCGGGGGCGCCTTCGGCGTCGGGGCATAAGCGAAGCGTTGAGTTGCTGGCATCGAAAGACGTCGGCCGTCCTGTGAGGCTCTGGAGCACGCAGAGTTCGCGAGGCGTACGTGCCGGGCGATGATGAAAAATTCAGTGCGGACCTGATCCGCACGAAGAGTCCAAAGCGACATGACGACCGGCTAAAAATCGTGTGCGGAAAGACACACGATTTAACTGAGCTCGTATGTGCTAGAAAATATATATATATATATATATATATATATATATATATGTGTGTGTGTGTGTGTGTGTGTGTGTGTGTGTGTGTGTGTGTGTGATTAGTAATACTTGCTAGTCTTTAGATAGATAGTTCGCAATATTATATAAATAGCTAATTTATAGATAATTGATAGCTAGTAGTCATTGTTATATTCTAACCAATTCTTAGCCCTATTCTAGCTGGACATTTACTTTCCTATTCTCGATCTTCCAGGATAAGGCAAATACTTCTATAATTTTGACTCATTTACTTCATGTCATGGTCTTTAATTTCATATTGGATACATTGTTACCCAACTTGGTCTATTATTTCGGTTCATGATCTTTATTTGTATTTGGGGGAGGAAAAATACTACAAATATGTGACCAAATTCCAACTTATGATTCATGTTGATAGCTTAAGTCTCATATTATGCACGTGGGATTTAAGTCGTACCATTACTTATTCTTGTTCATGATCTTATCCAGCCGGTCACATATTTAAGCAGTTATTTCAAAATCACATGCCATGATCTTTTGATTACATGTTTCAGTCTGGTCGAATGTAAACCCCCTAAAATTTCTATTAAATATTTTTGTTTTATCTTACTATTTAAGTTAACCCCAGTATTCATTAGATATAAAATTTTATATTTATTAGAAGTATTAGTTTGTATAAATATATAATTTAGTTATATATACTTGATTTCTGGATGTTATTTTATTTCCATTTTACTTTTGATAAATTATGTATATATGTGTTAGTATATAGCAAATATATTTAAATGAACAAAATATCATATAATAAATAGATATACGAGTTAAGAAGATTTTATAAATTTATAGTTAAGTATAGATATTGTTTTATCATTTTTTTTATAAGTGATAAAATAAGGATATAGATGATTTTGATATATAAATAGACTAATAGACTTATTATATATATATATATATATATATATATATATATATATATATATATATATATATATATATATATAAATACATATATTGGATTTATTTATTGCTAAAAATATATTAAATATTGTTTTAGGAATTGTAGAGATATATATATATATTTTCATGCCTTTTAGAAATTTTCTTATTTAAAATAGTTATTAAAAGTGTTTTGATTAAGTAAGTGTGTGTGTGTGTGTGTGTGTGTGTGTGTGTGTGTATATATATATATATATATATATATATATATATATATATATAAGAAAAAGAATAAAAATTGAAATATGGTGAACAGTGCCTGTAGAAGCAAGAAAAAGTGCAGACATATCAAAAGTGCAGACTTGCTATACATGACTTCACAGCCGCGCAGATACCCCAAAAGCGCAGACAATAGGCAAAAGCCACAATGAGACGTACAAAGAGGGTGCAGAAAGAGTTCTTTATTAAAATCATGTATGATCTGTTACAGATTTTTCATGATTACATATAAAGACTAGAAACACCTAAAGTCTACAAGTGGGCAATCTTCTTCGCAAATGTGCAGCACTCCAGACGTGCAGCCGGTCAGAGCGAATCACTTCCATGTCAGAGCAAACCACTTCCTACCCGGTCGTGGAGGAACTCCAATATGGCTAATGAAGCAGCCATTGGCCCGAGCCAGAATGCAGCTCCTGTTCGCCACACTACTGCGGCTCTTGAGCAGGACAGAGCACAACCTGTGGCTCTTCGGATTGGCAATCAATCCAAACATGGAAGCTTGGATCTCGAAGACCTCCAAGATGTTGTTTAGGGTCGAACTCCTTAAGCCAAACGCTCAAGTGCATCTTAAAACTCAGCAGCCGTTCTTCTACAATGACATAGCTTCTTTGAACGAAGGGATCCACAACCAACAGTCAACTTGTGCAAGGCCAACGACCGTTCAAAGCTAAGTCAGGATAGAGCATGATAGTGAGAATGCTAAGAGACAGTTCAGAAAAGATTCCTTTTATATTGGCTGAGTGCGGTCCAACCCACATGCCACGTAGCCGTCGGTCAAAGACCTCGAAATTAATGGGAGGAACCTAAGCCTCAGCACAATGAATCTCATTAATAGGTTCATTTGACTGAATCCTAAGCCACAAACTTCTTGAATTCCCCAAATGACGACGATAATTAAAGAAGAGGATGAGTGACTCATCCGTTAAAAGAGCAGTCATTAAATTGCTCTTATGACTTCGACAAAAACTAGCTCTTTCGACTCAAAAGCTCAGCCACTTCAGTTCGACTCAGAAGCGCAGCCACTTCCGTTCGACTCAGAAGCGTAGTCACTTCAGTTCAACTCAGAAGCGCAACCACTTCAGTTCGACTCAGAAGTACAGCCACTTCAGTTCGACTCAGAAACGCACCCACTTCAGTACGACACAGAAGTGCAGTCACTTCAGTTTGACTTAGAAGTGCAGCTCACTCGCTTCAACCAAAAAGTGCAGCTCCTTCCATCCACCCAGAAGTACAGTCCGTTCAATCGCTCCTTCAGCTGACACTCTTTTGTCTATAAAATACAGTCTACTGTCGCTCCAAAGCACATTGACTCTGTTGTCTTTGAAACACAGTCTACTCGTCGCTCCAAAGCACAGTGACTCTGTCGTCTTCGAAACACAGTCTACTCATCGCCCCAAAGCATAGTGACTCCGTCATCTTTAAAACACAGTCTACTCGTCGCTCTAAAGCATAGTGACTCCATCATTTCCGAAACACAGTCTACTCGTCGCTCCAAAGTACAGTGACTTTGTTGTCTTCAAAACACAGTCTCCTCGTCGCCCTAAAGTACAGTGACTCAGTTGTATTCAAAATACAGTCTCCTCATCGCCTAAAAGTACAGTGACAACGAAGCATCACCAGAAGCATAGCTCGTATAGACGTACAGTCCTATGAGGTGGCATTGTTCCACATGTCAAGTCGGATATCTTTTCAGATATTACCCAATCGGTTTTATTTAAACCACTGCTCTTAAGATAAGAATAGAGTTTGATTCTGTTGATAAGAGCGATATCCTATCGGTTTGTTTAAACCACAGCTAAGGAAGAAATATGTTCTTATGGATGAGGGCCATACCCAATCGGTTTGTTTAAACCAATGGTCCCCTAAGCTAAGACAAAATCCAACTTCGAGGATAGAAATAGAATCTGCTCAGGTTCATCAGATCAACAATAAACACACGCCATGTGTCGTTTATTCAGTTATGTTTATAATTCCCCCAAGATCTTGATAAAGGAGAATTTTAGCGTTTGCCACGTGTCAGCTCAGCAGTAGCCCTCACTGTGCAACTTCGAGATTCTCTTATATCTCTACGTACAGCATTCCTGCACAATTCTTATGTACATCATATATGTGCTTCCCTATAAATAGAAGGAGTATTCCTTCGATAAAGAGGCTTGAAAATCTTCACAACTTCGACATCCTCTTGATTGGCAACCCCAGAGTTCCAATCACAAGTACCAGAAAGCCAGAGCAAGTTCAACTCGTCGTCAGATCGTCAGAGGAGTAAAGGAGCTGCTCCAGTGCTCGATCTCCACCGTCACACTTTTCTAGAAAACTTTGTACTTAGATCTCCTGTTTAGGAATCGATTGTACTCTTTACACATTTAATATACAAAAAGTTCGTATAACCTTTTGTCATTATAAATAAGATGGTGACTCTGCTGGGGACTTCTTTCTCCTCTAACGAGAAGGTAGTGACGCAATCTAACGACAACTTGCTGGTATCTTCTCAGAAGACGTCGGTCGTATGTTTCGACCAACAAGCTTTCGAAGATCTCCTTTCTGAGGGGAAGTCGAGTCCTTCGAAGCAGTTCGTAAAACCGAAGAAGACTCGACGCACCTGGGAGCCGAAGGCGGCTGCAACAAGCAGCACGATGAAGGGGACTGCGCTTCAGAACCCCTAAATAAAAAAGCTTCGAAGAAGATTTTGGTTGTTGCTGACATGCCGCCACGCTCAGTTCCTACTTCGGGAAAATACAGCGAAGAGTACGACTCCCCTACGGCGGGCCTGACAAAGGCGCAACGCTGGAAGAAGCACGCCGTAGTCCACCCACGGACGGAGGATGCTGTGCAGGCAAGAACTTCTATCTTTGACAGAATTGTCTACCCATCATGTAAGACTATGTTGGATTCTGAACGTTACACACCTTCTAGGAGTAACGCAAAGAGGTCCAAGACGGCACGTGCCTTATACGGCCAAAGTGCTATGCCAACCACTCTGGTGGACTCTGAATACTATGCACCTTCTTGGGGTAGTAGAAATAAATCCAAAGTAGCACGCTCTTCGTACAATCAAAGTCTATGCCGAAGGCAGACCAAAGGCCTGCATTGACAGTCACGCGTGCAGCCAATGGAAAGCTATACAAAATTGGTCTGAGTGTTTTGATGCCTCGATCGGTGAAACCCCGCTGTCATTTGAGCACTCATGCGCACGATTCAAGTCAGGGGGTACCTACTATCGAGATAGACTCGTACGAACAGTATTCCTGTAAGCATGGTAGGAGTCTACCTCATCAGCAACTCTCTAATCATGACCTAAGCGTGTCTCATGCACAGGAACTAAGAAGAGAGAAGCTATCTCCACATCCTCACTCCTGCGTACAGCTTTCCTGCGTGCACGAAAGGAATACAGAAGTGGAGACCTCAACAACTCTCCACAAGCGTAAAGCGATGGAGGGGTCTACGACGCAGAACATGTCTAAATCAAGGCACAACTGCACCCAGTTCACCATCAACTGTTGCTGTTGCCAAACAGCCGCTTCGTCGCCAAAAAGGCGGTCCGTCTTCCAAAGACTGCGACCGATGGCGTCTAATGAAAAAGAAAATGAACTCTGTATTGCTTCATGCAACACGGTACAAGATTCTCTGTCTCTCAAGAAGCTTTTCAAGAATCCTCCCGTGTCGGCCAACAAGCACAAAAATTGGCCTGGGGGTAGCAAGGCGGCACTGCCCAGTATGGGTGTGTTCCAAGGCACATGCTCCAAATCAGGATCCTTGCCGCAAGGAGATGACACGTCGGTTACAGCATTAGCTGGGGGTTGCCAACCCTCCACCATTCATGACATTCCTATATTCTAACCCAATGAAGGATTGTATGACACAGACACTTCTGCAGGCACAGGCAGTCAAAAAGCTGGGGTAGCAATTATAATGTGTCTGAGGATGATTACAACCTACCGGTTTATCCTTAAGACGATGGGACTCAGACATTTGAACCAGAGAGTGAAAGATCTACCGTCCCTTCTAATTATCCGTATATGATGTCCATGTTTATGGTCGAAGGCGACAAGTGGACAACAGCGAAGGATCCAGTCAGAAGAAGCGTATAGAGGCCCTTGAGACGGGCCTAAATATATTGCACAATACTATGAAGACCTTAGCTTCCGTCATCTTGGAGATCAAGAAGAAATTGACACCCATTGTCTCCACTCCTGCAAACCAAGACCTAGGGACTAACGGCAGGTCCAATGCGCCTCATATCCTGAGCCAAGCAGTATCCCCATCATCTACTCCATCAACAACATGACCTGCAATGTCGAGTGAAGTACAACAGGCCCTCAAAGAGTTGTACGCTTGATATCATGAAAAAAGCAAGAATCACTCCAAAAGATGGGAATTCAGCAACCATATCATACCGAATGGGATAATGTGATCTATCCTTCCAAATACAATCCGTCGATGCTCACATCGTTCGATGCAGAGTCTCCCCGTCGATACTTGAGGTACTTTATCTCTGTAATAGGGTATCTAACAAAAGATGACACTCTTCTTACCAACATATTCGTAGGAGGACTGCAGGGGGTGGCCTACGAATGGTTTTGTAGCCTCCTGGACAACTGTATTTCGTCGTTCGAAGACTTGAAGTGTCTATTCCTCAATCAATTCTACGAAGGAGGAATGGACATGACAATGTCGACTCTCATTGACATCGTCTAAAAGGGGAAGGAACCTGTACGCGCATACATTTAGCGCTTCCGCCAGGCTGCCATGAGATTACCCCTAGTATACCAGAGCCCATGCCTATGGACTCCTGCCGTAAAAAAATGCTTCCCGTAATCAAATTGTGGCACGGTGCTCCTTGTATATAGTGGATGTCCTTCATTACAGAAGGCAAACGTGGTAGAAAGGAAAGCTCGAGACGTACAGCTATTAGGACTGAGTTTGTCATCGCTCGAATACAAAAGAAGGTGCTCATCTAGTAACAATCCCTCTCCCAAGGACGGTAAAGGGAAACAAGTCATGACTGTCAACATCTCCAAGGGTTCAGTAACAATGAACCCTATGTCGTCCGAAAGAGACCTACTCCTTCAATGACGAAGACATATTAGAACTCTTTGATATGCTGACGAAGGGTAGCAAGCTTCAGCTCCCGTCTCCTAAGCGTCCTGATGAAGTAGAAAAGGTAGACAATCTAAAATACTGCCATTACCAGCAGTATGTTCACCATTCGACACGTGACTGCTACGTGTTAAAAAGATGGATCTAGTACCTCATCGATGCCAAGGTCATTTTGCTCGACTACGAGGAAAAGACTGTTACAGCCAACATGGTCACTCTCTAGTTCGGAAGTTTTTGAGAACATAGGCTCAAGATGACGTAGTCCCCATCCCGAGAGCAACGATGGAAGCAGTCAAACTTCCACTAGCCCGTGACAATGCTCAAGGCCTCATCCCATTTACAATACCGCAAGGCGAAGTGATATGGATCTATCCTGATCTCGCCCAAACATGATGGTGCCTGCAGCGCACTATGTCAAGGAGAGAAAGTTAAGTCATGTCGTATGGTTTCTACATCGGCTGACGACACTCTGGTTACCACTCGCTCGGCTCACCAGCGAGTAGAAAATCAGGCTCCAGAGGAGAAAACACCTCTCCCTATTGCGGCCACTGCCCCCAATACATCGAAAGTAGGTCCGTCTCAAGCCCCTACCACAGACAAGCAAAGGCAGAAGGAGGTTCGCTTTGACAAACCTCTGAGAAAAGACTTGGCAGTAGGACCGATCAAACCCTATAACTTTGACGTATTAGCTCAGCTGGCCAATACTCCGGCTGAACTGTCACTCTTTGAGCTCCTCCGTCTCTCCAAAGAGACTCAAGACGCCCTCAGCAAAGCTTTACAGAATGTTGACTCCTTTCTTAGCAGATGAAACCGCCTAAGGAGGACCCTATTGTATGCCTACATTGTCACAGTGTGGTCGAGGTGATTCCTAACATCACCTTCACCAAGCAGGACATGTTGTTGAATAACAACCGGCACAATAGGCCCCTGTACTATATAGGGTATGTTGGTGCCATTAGGGTCGACCGCATCCACATCGACCAAGGATCTTTTCTTAGCGTCATTCCTTGAAGTTTACTCCAAGCTTTGGGGATCCTAATGCATCGATTGACTGCATCAAATACTATAATCAGCGGCTTCAACACTGGAAAGAGTGAGCCCCTGGGCAAGATTCGCCTGAAAAGCCAAATAGGTGATCTCCAGACTAACGTAATGCCAATATAAACTACAATATGCTGTTAGAACGACCATGGATTCATGAGTACATGATCGTACCCTCCACTCTCCATCAATGCATGAAATATGTGGCCAGGGACGGGACCATCAAAATCGAGTTCACTGACATTGACCCATTTCGAGGACTCAGCGTACTGTACAGATGCTGAGCTATACAAGTCAGTCCCATGGGACGATGATGTCAATGATGCCGACGACGAGGTAGATACTGTATCAGAAAGTACAGCTATCGCAGAAGAACCATTGAGGGTTCGATTGAAGGGAAAACTTATCAAAACATCAGCTCCTCTCATCATCAAGCATCGAGGCAAGACTCCGGCTCGGTCACCCTCAACAATATCAGCCATTAGCCAGGAGGCTATACAAATAAGGCTTCCCCGGAAGGCTCCAAGGCCAACTCTGAAGTTGCAGGAACCTCCGATTACACCTCCCTTGGTAGTCCAGTTGAAGGGAAACCTCCTCCACCTTCTCCCACAACATCCCTATTGCTCACAGATGAAGAGTTGGAAGACTATGTGTGTGCCAATACTAAGGTGCACTCTTTAGATGATGTAATCCCTCAGGATAAATTTTCATATTTCATTAATAGGATGTTATCTTTGAATTACTCTTGTGCGTATTGGAACACTAGGTATTTTTTAGACAACGCACTATTTATGTTACAAACACAAGTGACAACTGCTAGCCTTACAAGCCGAGTTGTCCCACCTTAAGGTACCTACTTCTTGGTTCCAACAAGGAAGGAGGAGGAGGAACCCATCATCTTCGGTCGATTGGAGCATCCTCAGCGGCTGGCTCCAACAGAACCAGAACCCGATAACGGTAAGATGCAACTCTACCATTACACTACTCAAGCCAAACACCTTATCCAGAAGATGGGGTAAGACTTGAACATCAATAGAGTGCTAAACTATGGCAAAGGTCGATGCCTTCCCTTACGACTTCGTGCTCGAAAGGTAAAGTTCCAAAATTACTACCTATGAACTCGCCGGGGATTGGGTTACGTTACACCCACAACAACTTCAGAGAATTAAGAGCCGAACGTCTTGATGCATTCACACTCTTCTGACTCCTCAACCTGGGACTCTAATACCAGTATCGGCCAAGCCTTCAAAAAGATATTATCCGTCAATATGGTCTCTATAGATCTCCAGTCGAGGAGGAAGACCAAATACTTGAATTTTTTAAAGTTGAACCCTGGGCTCAACACCTGGGATCATAATGGGAATGGCGCTTCTAACAGCGCGAACTTCCTACTGAAGATGAAGTCATCCAAGTCAAGCTAGAAGATGAGGCTTCCCCAAAATCTATCTTCATCAACAAAAACTTGACGGAAGAAGACAAAGAATCTCTGATACAGCTTATCCGAGAATACATGAGGACATATCGGGTTTAGACCTGCAAGTTTCCATGCACCGTCTCAACATCTTACCCGACGCTAAGCCGGTCAAACAGCAACAACATCGTTTCCATCCCAACGTCATAGAGACTATTGAGAAAGAAGTTGACAAACTCATAGAGAGTGGCTTCATTCGCGAAGAACAACACCCAGATTGGGTGACCAACATTGTCCCAGTCACTAAGAAGAACTGGAAAATTTTGGTCTACATAGACTTCAGGGATCTCAACTCGACATGTCCAAAAGATGAGTTTCCCCTCCCGATCAGCGACGTGATAATGGACAACACGTGTGGTTTCGAGCGCATGTCCTTCATGGATGATTTTTCAGGCTACAACCAGATCAAAATGTTCCCCGAAGACGAGAAGCTTACTTCATTCCGGACTCCAAAAGGGATATACTGTTACACAGTGATACCCATCGGGTTGAAGAATACGGAAGCAACATACCAGCGGGCTATGAGTACCATATTCCGTAAACACCTTCAAAAGATGGTAGAATGTTACGTTGATGATATTGCTGTCAAGAGCGAAAAGAAATCTAGTCATTTGGATGACCTAAGGAGGGTATTCGACTTAATACGGACACATCGACTAAAATTGAACCCAACCAAGTCTTTCCTGGGAGTCTCCAGTGGCAAGTTCCTGGGCTTTATTGTCACAGCCAAGGGTATTCATATTGACCCTAAGAAGACTAAGGCGATCTTGGACACTCTCTCGAAGAATCTCTGTGAGCTTCGAGGCTTACAAGGACGCCTGGCATACATCAGAGGATTCATAGCAAATCTCTCTGGTCGATGTCAAACCTTCACCAAACTGATAAAGAAAGGGGTTTCTTATGTATGGACCGAAGAATGCCAGCGCACGTTCGACGACATCAAGAAGTACCTCACTAGTCCTCCAGTACTAGTAGCACCGGTCGTAGGGAGACCTTTCCTGCCATACGTCCGAGCTATGGACCATTCTCTCGGTGCTTTACTAGCCCAGAAAAGTAATGAAGGCCACGAACAGGCGATCTACTATCTCAGCAGGACCATGATTGGGGCCGAGCATCGGTATAATCCTGTGGAGAAGGAGTGTCTTTCTCTCCTCATCGCCATCCAGAAGACACGACATTACGTGGCCGGACAGAAAATCTATGTCATCTCTCGAGTCAATCCCCTCAGGGTGTCACCCTTATTTCCCCTATTTTCTCGTATTTCGTATTTATACTCGTATCTGGATTTTGGCATGTATTTTTATTTTTCTCAGCTTGTGGAATTTCGGTATTTCTCGTATTTTGGATTTTCTCATGGCTCGGTTTTATTGGGTTGGTCTGGTTCGGTTTTTACAAGGAGCACCTTAACCTACTCTCCACCCTCAACCTACCACAATACCCTCTTTATAACTCCACCAACCTCTTCTCTCTCTTCATAACCACCATTAATTTCTTCTTCTTCTTCTTCTTCCTCCACACAACTCCCCAACCATTAGGCAAGTGCATCTTGCCACTACATGAGAACCATGTTTTCTTAGTCCATTTGCTAGTTTAGGACATGGAGATCAACATTAGTTCTTGGGTTTTTATGATTTGGAGCCTCTATTGTTGTAGATCTAAGTTCTCCTATTTTCGGATTTTGTATGTTTTGATCCACTTTAGTTGGAGTTCTGTGGGTTTTGATATTTCTATGTGGAAGAGCTTTCAGTTTTACTCCAGTTGGAGCCTTGGAAATCCGGATTTGGGGTTCGGATGGCCAAGTTATGAACTTTTGAAGTTTTGGTTTCAGCCATGTGTTCTTGCTGTTTGGAGAAGACAGTGAGCAGTATGCAGAGCTGTTTAGCTACGCACACTGAACTACGCACGCTCTTTAGCGCTACGTACGCAGGCTTGAGTACGCTTCCTGTTGGAAGCCAGCTCTCTTGAGCGTGCATGACTTTTCACGCAGCTGCTCCCTTGAGCGTGCGTGACTTTTCATGCAGCTGCTCCTTTGAGCGTGTGTGACTTTTCACGCAGCTACTCCCTTGAGCGTGTGTGACTTTTCATGCAGCTGCTCCCTTGAGCGTGCGTGACTTTTCACGCAGCTGCTCCCTTGAGCGTGCGTGACTTTTCACGCACACTGCCCCTTGAGCGTGCGTGACTTTCACATACGCTGCCCTCCTGCGTGCGCGTTATATTGCGTATGCATTCCCCCTGCGTGCATGCTTTTGTGCGTACGCATCCCCTGACCCGTATTTTGATATTTTATTAGATATTTCATGCCCATTTTACATCCTTACGCCTTTTGTCATGAACTTGATTTTACTTATTATGTTTGGGATGACTATTGTACATGGCACGGTATGACAAGGAACTAGCATAATACGACAGTGACCCGTGGTGGTGCACTCCTGACATGATCGACCTGACATGATAGTGGCCCGTCGTGGCGCACTCCTGACAAGTACCCTGACATGATTTTCTTGATAACTTAACTTGACTTGCCTTGACACCGTGGGTGGTTCCTTCTTGCTTGCTTGTTAATCTACTTGTCCAATCTTGCATCATGTCTAGGATAGGACTTCTGAGTACCACGGTCAGGAGTACCTACTAAAATAGATTAAGGTTAATAACTAGAATAACTCAGTAGTCATGAAGAGATGACACAGCTACAGGCAATCCCGTTACCTGGGCGCTCTTGGGATCTGTAGCCTGCCGTCGAGTAGGGCACATTTCCAGTGCACCGTCGAGTGTTGCACCCTCTAAGTCACCTAAGGGTATATTTGTCTCCCGGGCGATGTACCCACCTGAATTCAACCCTAATCTTTCGTCATGGGTAGCCTGGATGGTCTGCAGGGCTTGTGGCTGTGGAACAATCTCACTGCATCTTGTTAGTAATTAGGCTTGTGATAACCCTAGTTAGTTAAAGTAGTAAGCCGTAGTATCTGCTTGGCCGTGATTGATTGAAGGAGGTATAATCAGTCCGGGCATGTCTGGATCCAGTACCAGATTGTTTCCTGTCTTATTTGCTTATATTATTATCTTACCGATAAATGGTGGGAAACCAAGCTCTGTTCAGATGAAGGGTTACAACCCCGGTCCTTTTTGGTTTACGGGTTGTAACCTGGCTATCGGAATAGTTTCATGGTTATCTCGTCGTATATCATCCTGACATGTTTTCGTAAATTTTAGTTTTAATATTAGATTTTCTGTGCTGATGCTGGCTTTTGTTCTTATTTCGTGGCCCCCTTGTGGCACTTGCTCTTTCTGGGGTTGACCCAGCTAGTTTTGTGTGGCCAGATTTCGGAGCAGCTCCCGAGGATCTACCAAGCTTCCAGCCCAATGGTGGCGACTAGAAGGAACCCGGGCTACGAGTGGATTTTCTATTTTGTTTCGTTCACTCTATTGTAAATTATTCTTTTGAGGCGTTTAGCCGACGAGCACCTGTTAGCTCGATGCACTTTTACTTACTGTCTGCCTACAGGCTGTAAACATGATTAACAAATCCTAGGGTTGATCATGTATGACTTAACTCTTGCTAGTCCTAGCATTTTGTACGACTAGCTTCATGATCAGCTGATATGTAATATTTGGGACGCCTTTTATTGTATATTTAAATGATCATACATCTTGTAATTATATTACTTGCTTGAGATTGAGACAATAGGCTTGACCTTAAGATACTGTTGGCTTGTAGTAAACCCTCATATCTAGACAGCCGTGACCGTATAGTTGAGATGTATTCTATTTCAATATACGTAGCTGGCTATGTCTGCCCCCGCTCTCCAGTATTCTGGTTCTGGGGCGTGACATGGTTTAAGTGGTGGCCCATGCAGGTCTTGTCAATCAAGAAATATGAGGGTTTACCGAATAGATGTCTCAATCAGTATTCGTCCTTGATCTCCGCCCGTATTTTCAAATCCCTGAAATTCTTGCCCTGATTACATGCTTGTGTCGTTGATCTGTCCTGGTCCTTCTTTATTGTTTTCCTGTGTCATTTTCCTCAGCGGCGCTGTACCTGACCCTGCCGATCAGCAAGGAAGAGCACCTCCCGTGGACCAGCAGCAACCTGGAGACCAAGCCCAGCATTCCGGGGTGGCCTCCCGAGTGATACCTACTGGAGGAGAGTCACCAGTTCGGCCCGTCTAGCCCGCAGAGCCAGATGATGGTACCTTAGTAGGCCTTATCAGAACCTTAATAGCTTCCCAGGATCGTCGAAGCGACGTCCTGCACCAGACAGTTCAAGATGCTTTGACCCGAGGCGGACATCCAGGGAACCAGGCGACGAACAACTTCAAGCGATTGAACCCTCCTTTCTTCGACGGCATCGAGGATGCGATTGCCGCGGATGCATGGCTTCAGGATACCGAGGTGATTCTGGAAGCAGCTAGGACACCCGAGAATGAGAAGGTGGCGGTGGTACGCCTGCAGTTGTTGGACCTAGCTCGCAGTTGCTGGGCGGCGCAAGCCATGGGATTAGTAGCACCCATTGTTTGGGCAGTGTTTAGAGAAAGATTCTGGACGAAGTATTTCGATGCTGTGGCTCGGTACGACTTGCAGACCAGATTTACCAACTTGAAGCAAGGAGGCAGAACAGTCGACAGTTATGCATCGGAGTTTTCTAGACTCAGTAGGTTTGCCCCCACCTTGGTGGCGACCGAGTTTGATAGGGCCCAGCGGTTCCAGCAGGGGCTGCATTTAGAGATCTTGTTGGCGGTTGAGCAGTTTGAGCACCAGACGTTCGATGTCGTCTTGAGAGCAGCTAGGAGGCATGAGTACACCTCCCAGAGGATCGTGGATAGGACCGGAAGCAGGAAGCGGTCCCACAGCCAGATGTACCAGTCATCAGCTCCAGCCCCGGCAGCTAGGGGATTGACCATTGGAACTCCGAGGCGGGCGGCCTCAATAACGTCGGTTCAGCATTCGACCCCGACGTACCCGCAGCAGCAGAAGCAGAAGCAGACTTCCGCGATGGGATGTTCTCATTGCGGGAAGCCAGGGCATGTGGTGGCAGACTGTCGCAGGGTGCAGGGATTGTGCCTGGCTTGTGGGGCAGCAGATCATAGGATAGGGGCTTGCCCGAATAGAGGTGGTTCGTCAGAATCCAACCCTTCTAGCTCTTCGGTGAGAGGACCGGCCCCAGCACCAGTTCAGCAGCAGCAGTATCAGTCTTCGAGGCCCTTGCCGTCTCAGTCTCAGGCATTCCAGCAACAGCACCCCCAGCAGTATGCACAAGCCCAAGCTCAGACCCAGAATAGGCAGAGAGGTTTCCAGCAGAGGGGACCAGCAACCAGAGGACAAGGTCAGGCCATGATGATGGCTATGGAAGAAGAAGTTGCACCAGGTAAGGTTGTGGCAGGTACTATTCTCGTCAACTCCTTTCCAGCGTCTGTATTGTTTGATTCTGGTGCATCGCATTCATTCACGTCTGCACGATTCGCGACACGGATAGGATTGGAGCCCAAGTCATTATCAGTGAGGCTCAATATACTTACTGGTAATGGTCTTGTGGGAGTAGATCGATTGTTTTCCTCGTGTCAGATCGTAGTTAGCGGTAGGGAGTTTCCCGCTAAATTCATAGAGTTTCCTATGGCAGACTATGACGTAGTCCTAGGCATAGATTGGTTGAGGAACCAGTATGCTAGGATAGACTGCCATATTGGCAGAGTTGTCTTTAGTATCCCCGGCGAGCCAGAGTTTTCGTTTTCCAGAGGCGCAGTAGAGCCATCTTCCCCAGCATTGTGGATGGCAGTAGCAGCAGTGCAGTTACCCCGGATAGTTGAAGAGTTTCCAGATGTCTTTCCAGAGGAGATTCCAGGGATGCCGCCAGAGCGGGAGATTGAGTTCACTATAGACTTGATTCCCGGGACAGCACCAGTATCAGAGTGAGTCTACAGGATGGCGCCTTCAGAGTTGGAGATTTTATACAAGATGATTGAAGAACTGAGGACCAAGGGATTCATCCGTGCAAGTGGATCGCCTTGGGGAGCCCCGATGCTTCTTGTGAAAAAAAAGGATGGTACGTCCAGGCTATGTGTTGATTATCGTACCTTGAATTCGGTGACAATCAAGAATAGATACCCTCTTCCAAGGATAGATGACTTGTTTGATCAGCTCAGAGGGGCTTCAGTGTTCTCGAAGATCGACTTGCGGTCAGGATTCCACCAGATCAGAGTCAGAGAGCAGGACATCCCGAAGACAGCATTCAGATCGAGGTATGGACATTGGGAGTTCCTTGTTATGCCCTTTGGAGCGACCAATGCGCCGGCCGTATTCATGGACCTCATGAATCGCATTTTCATGCCTTACTTGGACCAATTTGTGATCGTGTTCCTAGATGACATCCTGGTCTACAGCAAGAGTGAAGCAAAGCATGAGCAGCATCTCAGAGTCGTCCTTCAGACGCTTAGGGAGCATCAGTTGTACGCCAAGTTCAGTAAATGCGAGTTCTGGCTCGATCGTATTTCATATTTGGGTTACATCATTACCCGAGGAGGAGTAGAAGTAGATCCCCAGAAGATTGTGGCTATCGAGTCATGGCCGGTACCCAGCTCAGTGGCAGAGGTTCGCAGTTTTCTTGGATTGGCCGACTACTACCGGCGGTTCGTTTCAGATTTTGCAAGGATTTCAGCGTCGATGACCCAGTTGACCCGCAAGGATGTGCCATTTGTTTGGACAGCAGAGTGTCAGGAATCTTTTGAGAAGTTGAAGCGAGGTTTGATAACGGCTCCCATTCTCACCCTTCCCGATGGGACCGGAGGATTCACAATTTATTACGACGCTTCAGGCAGAGGATTGGGGTGTGTCTTGATGCAGCATGGGAAGGTAATATCTTATGCGTCACGTCAACTTCGTGATCATGAGAAGAATTACCCGACCCATGACTTGGAATTGGCGGCGGTAGTATTTGCTTTCAAGTTGTGGAGACACTACTTGTACGGAGATAGAGTGGAGATCTTTACTGATCATAAGAGCCTAAAGTATGTTTTCATCCAGAAGGACCTTAATATGCGACAGAGAAGATGGCTCGAACTATTGGTGGATTATGATGTGGATTTACAGTATCATCTCGGGAAGGCCAACGTTGTAGCAGATACATTGAGCAGGAGAGCCGGAGTTTATTTCCTGGCAACCAGAATTATTGGCAGATCTTCAGAAGATGGGAATTGAAGTAGTTCTTCCTACCAGTGTGGCATTGATGGCCAGTCTACAGGTTCAGTCCAGCATAGTTGAGAGGATCGGATGGTGCAGTCAACATATTCTAAGATCCAGCGACTCAGAGCAGAGTATGAAGCAGAAAGAAGGCCAGAGTTATGTATTCATGAAGACGGTACACTTCGGCACGGCACTCGTCTTTGTGTACCTAGTGGAGATATCAGACAGGAAGTCATGGCAGAAGCCCACAGTTCACAGTATTCTATTCATCCGGGTGGTACGAAGATGTACCGTGATATTCGTCAGCATTTTTGGTGGAATGGCATGAAGAGGGAGATAGCCCAGTTTGTCTCTCGGTATTTGGTTTGCCAACAGGTTAAAGCTGAACATCAGAGGCCCGCTGGACTTCTTCAACCCTTACCGATCCCAGAATGGAAATGGGAGCATATAACCATGGATTTTGTGACCGGATTGCCCAGATCTCCGGCCGGCAGAGATGCTATTTGGGTAATTGTGGACAGGCTTACCAAGGTGGCACACTTTCTCCCATTCAGAGTTGGATAGTCGACGGCACAGTTAGCAGAGATGTATCTCAGGCAGATCGTCAGGCTTCACGGTGTGCCAGTCAGCATCACCTCGGACAGGGATTCAAGATTCACATCACACTTTTGGCGCAGCTTGCAGAAGAGTTTGGGGACTCACCTTCAGTTCAGCTCAGCTTATCACCCACAAACGGATGGTCAATCAGAGCGCACAATCCAGACTCTTGAAGATATGTTGAGATCCTGTACCCTTGACTTCGGTGGTTCATGGAAGGATCATCTGCACCTGGTGGAATTCTCGTACAACAACAGTTATCAGGCCAGTATCCAGATGGCACCCTTCGAGGCTCTCTATGGCAGGAAGTGCAGATCCCCGCTAGCATGGGACGATGTTGGAGAGAGGCAGATGCTCGGAGCCGAATTGATTTCCCAGACGGTTGAAGTGGTCAGGAAGGTCAGAGATCACCTCCGAGTTGCCCAGGACCGCCAGCGCCATTGGGCCGATGCTCATCGGCGTCCCTTAGAATTTGCTGTCGACGACCATGTATTCCTTAGGATCTCGCCTAACCGCGACGTCATTCGCTTCGGCGTGCGGGGAAAGCTTAGTCCTAGGTATATAGGATCGTTCGATATTCTAGAGCGAGTAGAAGATGTATCCTATCGTCTCGCTCTTCCACCGTCGCTAAGTGAGGTACATGATGTATTCCATGTGTCCCAATTACGACGGTATATTCCGGACCCGAGCCACATCCTAGACCATTCAGAATTGGTTGTTGGTACCAACCTTTCGTATGAGGAGAGGCCCGTGTCTATATTGGACCGGAGGGAAAAGATACTCAAGAACAAGACTATTAAATTAGTCCGTGTTGCTTGGGGTCATCACTCTCTGGGTGAGTCAACGTGGGAGCGTGAGGACGACATCCGATCGCGATATCCCTACCTGTTTGACGCATGAGGTATAATGTCTTTCTTATGCCTTATATTTTCCCTTCCTTGCTTGCATTGTATGATTGTATGATTGGACTGCTTAGTGTAGCTTGCCTGTGCTTAATGTAGCTTGTCGTGACAATCTTTAGCTCCTTGATTAAATTCTGAGGACGGAATTCTTTTAAGGTGGGTAGAGTTGTCACCCTCATTTCCCGTATTTTCTCGTATTTCGTATTTATACTCGTATCTGGATTTTGGCATGTATTTTTATTTTTCTCAGCTTGTGGAATTTTGGTATTTCTCGTATTTTGGGTTTTCTCATGGCTCGGTTTTATTGGGTTGGTCTGGTTCGGTTTTTGCATGGAGCACCTTAACCTATTCTCCACCCTCAACCCACCACAACACCCTCTTTATAACTCCACCAACCTCTTCTCTCTCTTCATAACCACCATTAATTTCTTCTTCTTCTTTTTCTTCCTCCACACAACTCCCCAACCATTAGGCAAGTGCATCTTGCCACTACATGAGAACCATGTTTTCTTAGTCCATTTGCTAGTTTAGGACATGGAGATCAACATTAGTTCTTGGGTTTTTGTGATTTGGAGCCTCTATTGTTGTAGATCTAAGTTCTCCTATTTTCGGATTTTGTATGTTTTGATCCACTTTGGTTGGAGTTCTATGGGTTTTGATATTTCTATGTGGAAGAGCTTTCAGTTTTACTCCAGTTGGAGCCTTGGAAATCCGGATTTGGGGTTCGGATGGCCAAGTTATGAACTTTTGAAGTTTTGGTTTCAGCCATGTGTTCTTGCTGTTTGGAGAAGATAGTGAGCAGTGTGCAGAGCTGTTTAGCTATGCACACTGAGCTACGCACGCTCTTTAGCGCTGCGTACGCAGGCTTGAGTACGCTTCCAGTTGGAAGCCTGCTCTCTTGAGCGTGCGTGACTTTTCACGCAGCTGCTCCCTTGAGCGTGCGTGACTTTTCACGCACACTGCCCCTTGAGCGTGCGTGACTTTCACATACGCTGCCCTCCTGCGTGCGCGTTATATTGCGTATGCATTCCCCCTGCGTGCGTGCTTTTGTGCGTACGCATCCCCTGACCCGTATTTTGATATTTTATTAGATATTTCATGCCCATTTTACATCCTTACGCCTTTTGTCATGAACTTGATTTTACTTATTATGTTTGGGATGACTATTGTACATGGCATGGTATGACAAGGAACTAGCATAACACGACAGTGACACGTGGTGGTGCACTCCTGACATGACCGACATGACATGATAGTGGCCCGTCGTGGCGCACTCCTGACAAGTACCCTGACATGATTTTCTTGATAACTTAACTTGACTTGCCTTGACACCGTGGGTGGTTCCTTCTTGCTTGCTTGTTAATCTACTTGTCCAATCTTGCATCATGTCTAGGATAGGACTCCTGAGTACCACGGTCAGGAGTACCTACTAAAATGGATTAAGGTTAATAACTAGAATAACTCAGTAGTCATGAAGAGATGACACAGCTACAGGCAATCCCGTTACCTGGGCGCTCTTGGGATCTGTAGCCTGCCGTCGAGTAGGGCACATTTCCAGCGCACCGTCGAGTGTTGCACCCTCTAAGTCACCTAAGGGTACATTTGTCTCCCGGGCGATGTACCCACCTGAATTCAACCCTAATCTTTCGTCCTGGGTAGCCTGGATGATCTGCAGGGCTTGTGGCTGTGGAACAATCTCACTGCATCTTGTTAGTAATTAGGCTTGTGATAACCCTAGTTAGTTAAAGTAGTAAGCCGTAGTATCTGCTTGGCCGTGATTGATTGAAGGAGGTATAACCAGTCCGGGCATGTCTGGATCCAGTACCAGATTATTTCCTGTCTTGTTTGCTTACATTATTATCTTGCCGATAAATGGTGGGAAACCAAACTCTGTTCAGATGAAGGGTTACAACCCCGGTCCTTGTTTGGTTTACGGGTTGTAACCTGGCTATCGGAATAGTTCCATGGTTATCTCGTCGTATATCATCCTGACATGTTTTCGTAAATTTTAGTTTTAATATTAGATTTTCTGTGCTGATGCTGGCTTTTGTTCTTATTTCGTGGCCCCCTTGTGGCACTTGCTCTTTCTGGGGTTGACCCAGCTGGTTTTGTGTGGCCAGATTTCGGAGCAGCTCCCGAGGATCTACCAAGCTTCCAGCCCAATGGTGGCGACTAGAAGGAACCCGGGCTACGAGTGGGTTTTCTATTTTGTTTCGCTCACTCTATTGTAAATTATTCTTTTGAGGCGTTTAGCCGACGAGCACCTGTTAGCTCGATGCACTTTTACTTACTGTCTACCTACGGGCTGTAAACATGATTAACAAATCCTAGGGTTGATCATGTATGACTTAACTCTTGCTAGTCCTAGCATTTTGTACGACTAGCTTCATGATCAGCTGATATGTAATATTTGGGACGCCTTTTATTGTATATTTAAATGATCATACATCTTGTAATTATATTACTTGCTTGAGATTGAGACAATAGGCTTGACCTTAAGAGACTGTTGGCTTGTAGTAAACCCTCATATCTAGACAGCCGTGACCGTATAGTTGAGATGTATTCTATTTCAATATACGTAGCTGGTTATGTCTGCCCCCGCTCTCCAGTATTCTGGTTCTGGGGCGTGACACAGGGTCCTCATGACCAAGCCCGGGGCCTTAAACTCGTGATTGGCTATATGGGCAATACTTTTGACTCCTTATGACATGGTATTTGTCCCATAAAAGGCAGTCAAAGGCCAAGCATTACTCGACTTCTTGGCAGCACATCCTGTGGCAGAGACATCGAAGCTCTATGATGACATTTCCGATGAAGTCCTAGAGTCCAATGCCATCTCAGATAACACGGTTTGGCGCATGTTATTTGACGACGCTTTAAGAACAGGACCCAAATACGAGATCATCGCAGGAGTCAGAGTCGTTTTTATCACCTCCGATGGCCTGGTCATCCACCGTGCATATCCTCTCATGGAGTCGTGCATCAATAACGTTGCTGAGTATAATGCACTCACCATTGGACTCCGGCTCGCTAAACAGTTGTGGGTTGACTACATCGAGGCCTATGGCGACTCACAACTGATTATTAACCAGGTTCGAGGATAATACAAGGTCGGTCATGAAGATCTGGTTCCTTACCACCAGGTAGCAATCGATATCATTTCTACCTTCAGAGGGTTCTTTATAGAATATGTACCTCTACTGCAAAACTTGGAGGCCGACACACTCGCTGGCCTCACAGCTTCCCTGGCAACTCCTGTTGGAACCCAATATACCATCACGGTAATGAGGCGAGATCTAGTTTGCCCAAAGAACAATCTACATACGTGTCTGAGTTACTCAGTATAAAAGACACTAATGTTGATATTCGGGACTGGCGATTCCTGTTTATAGACTACGCAGTCTACGGAATCCCACCTAAAGGCCCGAACGAAGATACTTCTATCAAGAGACGCTCTCTCCGGTTCTTCTACGACACAGCAGTCAAAATGTTGTATCGTTGTTCATATGACGTGTAATGCCCCAGTCCCAAAATACTTAGGACCAAGTATGTAGACATGCCAGCTGCATACATACGAAACATACTCCAATATACGGAAACCTCGTATGTATACATAAGCTGTAAAATACAGTAACCATGAATCTAATCTCATCCATAAACTAATATATCATAAAATCAACTTATAAATATCATTTGTACAAAACGTTGGACGGAGACAAATCCACTACCAACAAAAAGAGAAAAATACATAGCAACGATGGAAGAGTCGAGCGAAGCGAAAGATGATCCAAAAGCTAGCATCGCAAAGGTAGATTGTAAACTATGGCAGTGGCTAGAGCACCTGCAAAAATCACTAACACACCTGGAGAAATAACCAGGTCCTCAGAGGGTCGTAACAAGATACAGGAAGAACATGCTAATATGAACTGTCAAAATAATAATAATATGCAAAAGACTCTCCTAGACACAAATATACAATGGGGATTCTAACCGTCTATTGTGCAATTTAGAGGACAACTTTCATGCACATGGGTAGGATTTAGGCTATAAGTACGTAATTGGCATCTAGTCATACATATCCGGCCGTAACGTCCAAAACGTCAGAGGGTATCTGCAAATATATCTCGCCATAGTTTCTTTCGAAAACTATGGTTTACCTGTTTGGCTTCCCATACGCACTAGTAACTGTCCTCCCCCAAGATTTTCCATACTGACCAAGTCATGTACATAACCTATCCAGTTTTGTAACTGCTTGAGTCTCTATACCCTAATCATAGCAGTTACAATCTATCTGTCACACGACTTCTTACATAGAGATGGCGAAGTCAACATGCAAGCCGTGCCCCTAGCAAACTGTCTTAAACCGTGTAGTGTGTGTGTCATGGCCAAAGGAGATATAAGGATATCCCATAATAAGGAGGTAGTCCACTAAAACTAAGTCAACATGCATCAAATAGAATAAAGCAATGGAAAACGACTAATAGAGTTGCTTGCACCCAAGTGTGGCTTGGACACACAGTTTGAAACAAATAAAACTAACAAATATGAAACAAAGTAAATTAATGCTAAAAATAAATAATATGACAGTAAATTAGCAAGGTATACTTGCCTAGTGGTTGGAAGGTATTTTGACGACGTCCAGTAGATGAAATCGACAAGTGAGAAGAATCTACAAGAGTGAAACCTCCGCAAACATTCTCGGATGCTGAAATAAACATCAAAAACATTTCCGATGTAAAAGATATATCTAGGAAACGCATGTCCGAAAGTCCAAATCCAAAACAGGGGCAAATCTTAATTTCGGGTCAAAACGATGTCCATCGTTGGACCCGCTTTGTACCAAAATACGTGTCAGAAACTATGGTCTCTAAAGTCATCAAACTATATGTCTACAGATCCAAATTTTCTGAGACAAACTCAACGATATGTCCAATTTTGGATTTCGATGAGCCGTGCACAAAATTGCCCGTTGAATCGGATCGTGGGGCCCACAAAACGATGATCCGATCAACTGTCTCAGAATCGAACCAAACATGGCTCATAGGACCAGAAAAATATTTTGATTCCAATGGCGCAAGTTTTGTCGCAATTTAATGAGTGTGTACAAAGTAATTGAAAATTTTGGAAAAAGGGTCAATACGGCATTTTTCGACGGATACGGGACAAATTCGTCGCGCACATGCGATCAATTTGAATTCCGTCAAAGCCCACATGTCCGGAGTCGTCCGGTTTATCGGAATAGACCTCATATTGAAGTTTTTTTTAAAGTTTTAGAAAACTAATTTTTCCTGATTTTGGAATTGAAATTAGACAGAAACTATTTGTCCAAAAATAAAACAGTTTGAAGGGGTTTAAACATGGTTAGGTTGTCTACAACTCCTATTCAGGGGGTGTCACGACCCGATACCAAATATAATGGGTCCATTCGGATCATGCCCAGCCTGCACCGTTGTGAGACGGCGGCAGTAAGCTGTATCAAGGAGTGAAACTCAACAGGCAAATATCTAACGAAAATAAAACATTTTATTAAACAAAAACTGATCTGGAATGGAAATAACAAGACAACAATATCATAATTGATTTATTACAATTGTCCAAAAACAAAGAAAGGAAAAATAAACTATGCCAACATCAATGGTTCTGGGGTTCCTGGTTCTAGTTCAGCCAAATCTGCGGGACCCAAATCAGGCCCATAGAAAGAACAGTAAGTAAGCTCCTCCTCATCGCAATCACCTAAAAAGGTTGGGTCTCCAGTCAAGAGTGAACAAGAAACATATTTCTTCCACATCTAGCATTTCTAAATTAACAATAAATAAAAATACGAGGCAGTTTAAGAAGCTTTATATTGTCAGTTATAAATGAAAATGCCAAATGTATTTCAAATTTCAAGTATTTCTCTCGATAAAATCATTTTACAGACATTAATTTTCTATTGTCAGTTATTCTTCCAAAACTGACTACATCAAAGTCACAATCTTCACTTGTCGTAGTAAATCCTTAGAAAGTCAATACACGATCTATATTCGAGAATTTCCAATTCTTGAAATCAATTGACCAAATTATAATCACTAATCAAATTTTAATCTTTAACCATGCACCTAACAATCGTTCTCATCCAAACACATTAGCAAAATATCACAAAATCTTAATCATTCTTACCATAACTAATATGAATCTTCAATGTTTGGTAGAAATTTTAAACCCAATTGTCCATTTCCAGAGTTACATGCCAATGGTCTTATCTCAATTCCTTACTGCTTATTCACTATTATTTCATTGTTCATGATATTCCTTCCATGGTTATAGTCGTCCCTTCTGAGTACAGTAGTCATCTGATCATAAAAGTTTATCCTCGTCAAGTGTTTATTTACTTGATCATCATATTCGCATGTTTATATATATTATCCAAATTCACTTCCTCTTTGGGAAAACCTTACCAAATCCTAGACTTTTCTTGCTAACTCTACCTATGTTTTCCTCTATCTTCCATAACTCTTCCTTTAATCATAAAATTCAAAATCGTCAATTATATCCATTTGTTTAAATCCAATACCCAAGCACTAGTAATGATTCCATCCTAAATGAACCACAATTTATAATTCTCCCCAGACTAACTTGCTTACAATGTGCCTTGTCATTCTACCCTTAGCGATCTAATCTCATTGGGAAAAATATCGATCCTCTAAGGGTGCTCTTACTGGAATAATATAATAAGGTTGTTAGGTAACTATCTAAGTTTTTCCTACATATAAATGTCAACTAACTATATATATATAGCTACAAAATATATAACTATCTACAAAACATATGCAATACACTAAAATTGGACCTTGAAAGAGATTGAGCCAATAGAGTTTGACATGGTCATAATGAGTTCTAGGAAAATCAAGAAGAATTCCATAGGAAATCTACACTTTCTAACTGTGATAAGAGATTTCTGAAAATGGAGACAACCGCTAAAAATATAAATCCTCTAATCGGACAAAAGTCAGAATAATTTGATGGTGCTAAAGAGACAACCATGGCATGGATATAGTCTTAATAATATTCAGAAACCAAATATATCTGAAGTCACTTTGCCTCAAATTCATGCCTCGCCAGAGTGCACCTAACTGCAATAAATTTTTGGCTCCATAACTTGAATAATGATAGGTTACCGAGTAGTCTATCAACTTTATCCATTTTTGGATGAACAACATAGGAGACAAACATGATGCATTTAGGACATAGTCTCAATAATATCCGAAAACCTATGAACACCTGAAATCACTTCAACTTAGAGCCTATGCCTCGCCAGTGCGCATCTGGCTGCAGTAAACATGCAATTTTCATAATTCAGATAAATGACTGCAACGCATATGTGCGAAGCCATATTAGGTCACTGAATATTTTCTCAACTTTGTCTATCAGAATTTCAAAGGGATAGCTCAACAAATCAAATATTTTCAATGACTAAAGAAAATCCAAAAATAGAATAAAATCAATTCTCTGACCGTTCCTGCTTCATGATACTCAAGCATTGAGTTTAGAACTTTCTAGGCCTTGAATTGATCGAGAAGTTGCCTAGAGAGAGTAAGATTTCAAGTTGAGTGGAGGAAGTCAACAAATAAAAATATTCTCGGTCCTTCGAATAACTTATGAAATATCAATCAATATTAGAATTATTTTAAATCATTCCTTTGGAAGATTCGTGAACTAGCTAAGTTGAACCAATTATTTTGGTAGCAATTAACCTTGGAGCTTTATGGTTCCAGAAGAATTTGGTTCAGGATTAGTTCCGAGAAAGTCAATTGGGAATAAGGTCAAGACAAATGGTTGGATACACTAGTCGTAGAAATACTTTAGGTAGATAAGAGTTTATTAGGTTTGCTAAAGGAGAATTTGAAATTCTAAATAGTGAATGGATCTAGATTCTAAATAAAGATAGAGAAGTAAGATTTGATTAAAGTAATAAAGAAATTGGAAATAGGTTTGCCGAAAGAGCATAGATCCTAAGGGATGGTAGAATCTTATAAAGATATGGAGGAAAATAATCCCCGAAAGTCATAAGACACTAAAAGATATATAAAATCTAGAAAATAATATAGGGAGTAAAATATACCATCATACAATCGGCCTAATCTGGGTAAGGTTTGGGTACAACATAAGTAAGGTAACCTATGAAACTATAAGCAAGCAAAAATAGATTTTATATAAATAAGATAAATTCGATCCTATATTGTGACATGGTAAAAATAATCTAAGTGTTCTAATTTTGTTTCTAGAGTCTGTTTTCCTAGAGTCATATCTAGATCTAGGTCAGACTGCAGAACTGTATGCTGGTCTAGACTAAGTTGACTAGACCAATTTATAGAACTGGACCTGTATGGGGCCACCACTAAAAATATGTCACGACCCGATCCCAAATATAATAGGTCCAGTCGGATCATGCCCAGCCTGTACCGTTATGAGACGGCGGCAGTAAGCTGTATCAAGCAATAAAATACAACAAGCAAATATCTAACGGAAATAAAATATTTTATTAAACTGAAACTGGTCTGGAATGGAAATAACAAGACAACAATATCACAATTCATTTATTATAATTGTTCAAAAATAAAGAAAGAAAAAAGAAACTATGCAAACATCTATGGTTTCGGGGTTCCTGGTTCCGGTTCAGCCAAATCTGCGGGACCCAAGTCAGGCCCGTAGAAAGAATAGTAAGCTAGCACCTCCTCATCGCAATCACCTAAAAATGTTGGATCTCCAGTCAGGAGTGAACAAGAAACATATTTCTCCCATATCTAGCATTTCTAAATTAACAATAAATGAAAATATGAGGCAATTTAAGAAACTTTATTTGTTTTTGTAAATAATAGGAAAAGACAATAAGAATATGGTCTCAATGTCAAATATGATGCAATGCTAAGCTAGTGTTTTGAGTATATAACAGGGCCTGTGACCGGCTGGGATAGAGGCAATATGTAAACTAACGTTTCGGCCGAAACAAATAGCATACGGTACGGCTCAACCCCCTGTGTGGTAGAGGTTAGCGCGAGAAAGACAAGTAGGAATTTTGGCTTTGGTCACAGACGTTATACTACTCCCCCAAGCAATCCCCGAGTCAATAAGTCACTATAGCAATCCGTCAATCGTTGTGGAGTCCGAGAGGGATCTACAGTAAATCAGTGTCACTATACTATATAAAATCAACTGATACATATATTTAATTATTAAAGTAAAAACACAGACATGGAATAGATTTAAAACTTGCCTTGGGTGTAACCTCGACGTGGAAAGAAACAGCTAGAAGGTAACGGCTAGGATTCAGGGATCCGAACCTACATTAACAATATTCTATCCGTAGAACTTAAACCAAGATTGGCTAATATAACACCCAGTCCCAAAATACGTAGGACTAGGAACGTAGACATGCCAGCCGTATAATAAATATCTGTAAGCTGTAAAATACAGTAGAACCATGACTAATCTCATCCACACAAAATAAATGAATAAAGATATCATATAATGATAATGAATTGTCTTGATACAATATGTTGGATGGAGACACATCCACTACCAACAAAATAAAAGGAAGAGGTACATGATATACAAAAGAAATGACGAAGGTAGCAGGATAGATCCAAGACACGTCATCTTCTAATAAATAGAGAAGACCACGACCTCGGCTACAATACCTGCGGAAGACATGAACACACACCTGGAAAGATAACTAGATCCTCAGAGGGACGTAACAAGACACACAATATCATGCCAATATAACTGAATATAAATTGCTCAAATAAATAAGTCAATTGAATTATAACATGGTCCAATACACACCATTGAACTAGCGTACCATCCCCCCAACCAAACAAAGAAAGGAGATGGTAAACTAATTCATGATGACGTATCTTTCCATGCTATGAATCCAATATGGTATTCAGACCCCCAACAAGGTTCAGTATCTTCTCATCGGAGTAGTAAGCCACACCTACAACCAAACAAGGACAAGATGTGGCAAACTAGTCCACGATAAGTCACTGTTCTAAGCCATGGTCAGATACAAGTATCCAAAACAAAAGTACTCATACCTAACGGATAAGGTAGCCTAACCAGTCTAAGTGAAATGTAGTTAAGAACAATCCTTCCTATACATGGGCCCTGGCTAAAATGGGATCGGCATGGTCCCCCCTTGGGGCACCAGAGGTCCAATCAATAAGAGCATAGCGTTCCGTAGAACGCCAGTGGCCGTCAGTAATCATTCATCAACCCCGTATCTCCAGCGGAGCATCTGGGTCACAAGGGAAAGTGCATCGTAGCCCATATGCTAAGGAATTATCCTTCCCGCCCAATGCCTACTATATTGTATCCATAACAGAAAATCTCTATAACCGCTAAGTCAAACTAGCATGCAAATCTATTAGCGGTTAATCTTATCGTACGACTTATACGTACTGGTGGCCAGCCAATCACACACGTTCGTGTTCTATATGCGACACACAACTTCGTGGTACAACGTATCAAGGCCATTGAATACAACACACAAGGTGGTCCATTAAATCTAGGTTTAATGTATAAGAAAATAATACATAGCAGGAAATATAACTGAACAGTAAATTCTAACAAGTTTTGCCATTTATCACAGTTTATTTTGCATAAAAAAATAATAAATGATGCATAAAATATGAGCTAAAATAAATAAAGAGAAAATGGCAAGGTGTCTTGCCTGGTAGGACGCCTGGTGTACTGTAATGATCAATGTGACACGAACTGCAGCTTTAGGTAATAACTAGACAAGGTGACCTCTAATGGTGGCACGGACAGTTCATTGGGTCCAGAACGATTGAATTTGTTAGGGTCGATTAGAGGAAGGACAGAATTGGTGAGGGAACAGGAATAATGGGGTTGGTCGTGGAGAAGGATTTTTAACCGAAGAAATTTGGAGAAATAATAATAATACATATACTATTTTAGAAAAATATTTGTAATGCTTCGAAATATATTCTATTAGCAAAAATAATTTTTTGGAAAATACTTGAAAATCATAAATCATTTTGGGGCAAAAATAATCTTAAATTTATCAAAATAGGATTTTTATAGGAAGCTATATTTTAATTAGATAAAAATATCACAATTATGGTTTATAAAGAAATTTTGAAAATAGATGTGAGGCTAAGTGCAAACTATATATAATTTTTGCTACAAAATACCTTATAGAAAATATACCTTTATTTACTAAAAAGAATATAAATAATAATAAAAATAACTAAATGCTAATAAATTATTGTTATTATTTTTAAAATACTAATAAATTTTTACAATTTAATCCACCCAAATGTATATTCACCAAAAATGCCTATATGTTAACACATACACATACATACATAATATTTTAATAATAATAATAGGCCTTGTAAAAGTATTACATACATATTACATTATTTACATACTGTTAAATAAACTAATGATAAAAATACTAATAAGAGAAAAAAAAAAAAGTACTTCACAATAGCAGTACTGCTGCTGCTTATTTAGAAAAAGAAGAAAGAGAGGTGTGAAATCGAAAGGGGAAAAAAGGAGCTCGGGAGAAGACGGAACAGGCGATGAGCAGCGGGGGGAAGACGAGCGGCGGAGGAGGAGGAGGCTCATGGGGGCACGGCATGTGGCTCGCCGAGGTTCTCAAGTGGTGCGGAGGACCGACGCAGTGGCTGGACACCGGAGTGGCTCATCTCCGACGTGAATCTAGGCCAGGGGACAGTGTCGGGAAGAGGGAGAGCTCAGGCGGGGTGATGCTCGGCGCGGATCACCGGGTGGAGGCGTACGACGGAGACAGCTCGGGGAACCCCTCTCCGGTGCTGGCAGTGGGGGAGCACAGCGACGAGGAGGCCGGCGCTCTGGGCTGTCAGAGCTGTCCTGTTGACCGCGAGAGAACGGTACGGCGGCGCAGCCATGGTGCTCCGGTGAGCTATGCCATGGTGGTGTTGGTTTTAATTTTTTTTGGTTTGTGGGTTTCTTGTCGGTCATGATGGCGGTGGCGACAATGATGGTGGTGGTGTGCCAAGGTGGAGTCACGGTAGGGCTGGCGAGGTGAAGGTGGGGGTTTGAGCTGTCGGTGGTGGCGCTCGGCCAAGGTGGCCGGAGGTGGTGATGGCTGGTGGCGATGGGTGTTCCAGGGGGTGGAGGCCAAGGCGGTGATGGCCACAGGGGTGGTGGTAGCTTGGTGAGGGGTTTGGTTGGGGGTGATGTGGTGGTTAGCCTTGTAGGAGCGTAAAAAGTGCTTCAAAGAAAGAGTCATCTTATTCATAAGTGATCTACTTTACGCCTAGTAGAGCGGGTAATCTCTTTACGCCCAAGACTAGGCTAATCGCTTTACGCCTAAGCAGGCTGATCATTTTACGCTCGGGTCTACACCCATGATTTTATGCCAAGGACAGAGCAGCCACTTTTACGCTGGACAAAGCTGTCAAATCTCGTATTTAATGTAAACTCTGACATGGAGATATTAATGATGGCATATATCACAAAGGGATTTGTCTTTACACAGAGACCAATGTTGTCGTTTAGTGTGTGGATTGAGAGCTACTTTACGCTCACACTACGGCTTCTTTTACGCATGAAGATTATACGAGCCTTTACGCTCAACAGTCGACGTGTGCGTAAAGTCTATTTGAGCTGCTTTTACGCTCAAGGTTATTTAATAACCACTTTACGCGGGAAGTCTATGTCAAGGCTATTTTACGCCAAATCTACTACTTTACGCTCAGAGTACATTGGGCTATTTTTACGCCCTATTCTCCTCCACCAGTTTGGAACGTGGTTTGCTTACGTGGCTTTTATGCCACTCTTCTCGAAGAACGTGTGTACATGCATCCTATCCTTACTAAAGTGATGGGACACATGTTAACATATGCAGAGGATGGCTTTGATCATGGGTGGCAGTTGTTTGCGTAAAGATAGAACTTTTGTTGAGTTTTTACGCACAAGAGCCCAAGTCTATAAATAGACTTATTTTTCTCATAACAAGGGACGGAGACAGACAGGGAGAAGAGAGAGAGACAGGAGAGAATACAGAGGTCAGAACTTAGAGATTTTGATTCTCCAGAGCATTCTTCTTCAACTTTTCTTTCAGAACAGAGTAAAACAAAGCAGGAAAGCATTCGACCTCGCCATCAGTATCCAAGTGTGTCGATACCTTTCTGGTGACTTAGTTCTTCCAGTTGTTCTACTTCAAGCAGTGATCTTCATCATCATCATATGGTCCAAGGAACAAAGTGATTATTTACGAATCAGACTTCCATAGCAATACTTCCCCAGAATCAAACTTGTACTTCTTGTACTTTTTTTCGTTTTATTTTCAAAAGCCAATTCCTTCAAGGCATTTTGTTAAGTGAAACAAAAATGGCGACTCTGCTGGGGACGACCTTCTCCTCTGACGAGGAGGCAATTGCTCAATATGATGATGTTTCGGTCAGTTCGACCAAGAAGACTCTGGTTGTGCACTTCGACCAGACTGCCTACGAAGAAATGCTCCGAACTGGGGGTGGTTCTCGCTGCTCCAATGTTCAAAAGTCTCGCAAAGCACGAAAAATTTGGATTCCTAAATCTAAAATAGCTTCTGATCTCTCTGTTGCTAACAAGGGAATTCTTTTCTCTCCTGTCGTAGGGGCTCCCGTTCATAACGAGGCAGTCCTTATTTCGACGTCGCTCTCTAAGAGTGACAATTTGTCTCCCATCTGTGACGGTGTAGATGATCGGGTTCCACGCCCACTGCATAAAAACTAGGTTTTACGCCCACTGGGTAAAAACCAAGTTTTACGCTCAAGGTATAAGAACGAGTCTCCCATTTGTAATGTGGCAGATTCTAATGCTTCTGAGTGTAAAAATAAGTCTTCCGTCTGTGACGTGGTAGACACACACAAATTACGCTCCTCGCGTAAAACAAAATCTCCCGTCTGTGACGTGGTAGATAATCAATTTTTACGTTTTATGCGTAAAGGCAAGGCTCCTGTCTGTGACAGTGTAGATAAAATTCACAACGATGTTTGCACATCTAATGTGAATGTACCTAAACGCATACAGCATAAAAATGTTGTTGGTAAAACTTCTGTCCTACACCAACAACCTTCTTATACTGCTTTACGCAAAGTACCAAACTTGCAAATCACGCGCCATGAAGATGGAGTCCTTCGTGCTCAAAAATCTTAAGATTTACGCACACAACTCCAAACGCGTAGAAATGTACAATTTGGTTCTGCGAATGCTGTTAGTAATCTTCTTTACACACAGGATACTAAACGTTTTTCTACCCCTAATGTGATAAAGAAGAATACTCCCTCCGCTCCTTCTGACTTACGTGAATTGCTCATACAAAAGCGTAAGAATTCACAATCTCCGGAGACGCTCCTCCAAGAAAAACATCATTGAGAATATCACCAGGTTGTGATCAATTGTTGTTGTTTAGCTTCAAAACGGTCAGTTTTTGATCGATTGAGTTTTAATTCGCTTCAACATCAAGCTGAAGACCAAGAGGATGAGCTGTCATATGCATCAGTCAACATGGCATCTCATACAAAGAGAGGACGACGTCCGAGACGGAACATGTCCCAAACTCCAGGTCAACAATAGTTCAACAGACTTCTTGATTCCTTTGAAGGAGTATATCAGAAGACTCGATCAAGAAGACAAAGGCAATTGCAGACTTCTGATTCAGAAGCTGGGGGTACTCAATCTTTTGAGTCTGATACCGATAGTGTGGATTCATACTTCTACACAAATCCTTCTGTATCTTCATGAGAGGTTGAATCCTATGCTGTTGGAGATGAACCAGAGACGTCATCTGCTAATACAGAACAATGTCTCACTGTCGTTGAGCAATCACAGAAAGATATGCTTAACATGGTGTAAAGTATGCATCAGATAATTTTGAATCAGCAAACTGCTCAGCCGACGGTAATAATACCAGTACCAGTAGCAGCACAAACTCAAGATAGTCAAGGGGCTGAAATACCTTTGAATACTCAAGAGCTAGCTGTTAATCAGAATTATGCATCTCCAGATCCCATCATTCCTGAAGATGTACCACCTCCAGTGGGGGTTACGGTACATCCAACAACCATTCAATCAAATGTGCTTCTCCAAACCAGTGAAGCCATTCAAGCAGTACATGAGCTCAAAGCACAGTTTGAAGTTTTGAAGCACAAAGATCAACTCCAGAGGTTAGGGATCACGCAACCTTATCCTCCTCGTTAGAATGATGTACCCTTTCCACCGAAATTCAAGCCACAATCTATGGTTTTGTTCGATGGAAAAGCATCTCCCAGTTAATATATCAATTACTTTGATATTATGACTGTACATCTGCAGAAAGATGATGCTCTTCTCACTCGAATGTTCATCGGGTGCCTGACGGGTTCGGCTTATGATTGGTATCAAAGTTTACCCGACAATTGCATTTCGTCTTTCGACGAATTTAAGGCAATGTTTCTCTCCCGCTTCTATGAAGGAGGTATGGACATGAACATGTCCTCCTTGATAGAAATCAAACAAAAGGAGAAAGAAGATACTCGGACGTTCATCGAACGTTTTCGACAGGCTACTCTAAAGATGCCTCCTGGTATGCCAGATTCAGCATTGATTGATACATACAAGATGAATCTACGACCATCCATCGCTGTTTTCACAGGTTCCCAATTCTCAGATTGGGCTTCGTTTATCATAGCAGCAGTTTCTGCCGAGACCAATGGTAGGTTGGCTCATGAACATGGGATGATTTTTGCCTCAGATGATAGAGAAAAGAAAAGTAATCCTGGTAATAACCCCGATAATCGTAATGTGAAAGGAAAAGATACCCTCAAGGTTAATCTTTCTAAGAACAAAACGATGCCGAATAGTCAGGAATCTTCTAGGCAAAGGAAGAATACTCTTTTGATGAGAGTGATATCCCAGGGATATTTCAGTGTCTAGTACAGAGTGGCAAACTTCAGATTCCAGAGTCAAAGAGGCCTAATGAGGTGAATCTAACTGATAATCCCAAATATTGTATCTATCATAGATACATTAATCATCCTACCAGTGCTTGCTATGTCCTGAAGAAGAAAATCTAGGAGATGATAAATGGCGGTGCTATCGCTTTAACCAATGATGACCATACGGTTACAACCAATATGGTTTCTCTTCAGTTTGGGGATTTTCCTCCACAGCAAGTCCCAGATGGAATTACTCCAATTTCGAAGGCGACAATAAAGATCGTGAATATCCTGCCTGCCAGAGAAGAAAATGCAGGATTGCTGCCACTCACACTAAAGAATGGTGAAATCATGTGGGTACATCCTGACTTAGTGCCTGAGTTGGAAAGTGAAGATAAAACTTCAAAATCTAAGAAGGGCAAGAAAGTCAGAACCTGCAACATGATTTTCCATGGTATTCCAGATCCCGATGACTCGGATCACCTATGGGATAGCCTTCCTTTAGAAGATAGATTGAGAGGATTGAACATATGTCCTCCAAGTCTAGCTCCATCTACCAAGCTCAAGTTTACTCATCAGCAGTGGCTAGCCATGAATAGTGTTTCTTTATATCGGGCACAACAAATCTTTGCTGCTTATAAAAAAGCTCCGACAGGGATTTCTTCCCGTATCCCGAATCCTTCTCCTCCTGTAGTTACAGAGACATCTATTCCTCATTCTCCTGTGGATACAGAGATCTTTTCTTCTTCCTCTGAGGAACCATTTGCTAAATGTCTACTGCCCACTCACTTGTATAGTCAGCAGTCTGTTCATCTCATGAAGAAGATGGGTTATGACTTTCAAAAGGAAGAAGGTTTGAATTATGATAAAGGAATACGACTTCCTTTACAGATTCAAAGTCAAAATTCCACTCCTGGATTGGGTTCTGAAGCTCCTCATAACAATCCACACAAGAAGAAGGCTAAGAAAGGGAAGACAAAATCATATAATATGGTACTTCCTTCTCCTGAGTCTGAAGAAGAATCTTTTGCTGGTACAAGATCTGGAAAAGAGTACCATAAAAACTATGAGGGATCCTCTAAAGAAGCTGAAGACGTAGTGGAGACACTACCAACTCAACCCTCTTCTGTTCCTGCTAAACCTTCTGTGGTTGAAAAGGAGAAACAGAAAGCAGTACGCTTCGACGTCCCATTGAAGTCTGCTTCCAGTCAAGGGGTAGTAATAAAGCCTTACAAATTCGATATTCTAGCTCAGTTAGCCAATACTCCGGCTAGACTATCTATATTTGAGTTGCTTCGTCTTTTCAAAGAAAGCAGAGAGACTTTGAGTGAAGCTTTACTTCAAGCAGATTCATGCTTGGCTCAACTCAAGACTCCAGATAATATACCAGTGTCACGTCCACAATGTCATAGTGTGATGGAAGCAATTCCCAATATCTCCTTTACACAAGAAGATATATTGTTGAAGCATAACAAGCATGACATGCCTTTGTGCTACACCGGGTATATTGGATCCACTGAAATTGACAGGATTTATATTGATCCCGGATCCTCAATTAGCATAATTCTTCAGAGTATGCTAAGACCCCTGAGGATCCCTACTAGTGATTTGACTTACACTAGTACTACGATAGTCAGTTTTAACTCTGGCAAGAGCAAGCCATTGGGGAAGATTCGTCTGCAGATTCAGATTGGTGATCTTCGAACCACGATAACTTTCTATGTTATCAACTCAGACGTCTCCTATAATATCCTTTTGGGGAGACCGTAGATTCATGAGCATAATATTGTACCTTCAACACTCCACCAATGCTTCAAGTATGTGGATTCCTAAGGAGTTGTGAAGACTGAGTTTGCTGATATCAATCCCTTCAAGGGTGTCGAAGCCTATTTTTCTGATTCAAGGCTTTATAAATAAGAGCATGTGAAAGAGATATCAGACATGGCTGAAAATCAACCACCTACCGAGGATCAGTCTATTAATGAAGATCCGCCAGAGGAGCAACCTTTGAAGATCATAGTCAAGGGATGAATCCAATCCCAATCTGTTAATGATCAACCTCTGATAATCAAGGTTAAAGGAAGAACTCAAACTTCATCTGAGGAATCAACAAATATTCCTGCTAAGAGCCAAGTTCAACCTTTTATGATCAAGGTCAAAGGGCGTACTTCTTGTACAAATGATCCAGAACCACCATTGATTGTCAATCTTGGCAAATCTACGCAGAAGACGGATAATGGTCAACTGATGATTAATCCGAGACGTAGCAGTCAAATCGTAAATGATGTAAATATTGATCATTCTATACTTTTTGATATCAATGAAGATTTTCTTTTCGAGTATATGGCTGTCAAGTTTATCGAAAGAATGATTTTATCTTCTGATAATCAAAGTCATCGATATAAAGACGATATCGAGCCAGAAGAAACTTTATACATCGATCATAAGGAAAATTCTTTCCCTCCTCATATAAATATTGGACCTTATGCTCAAAGGTTTCTAACATCTTCTCCTTATCTTCTACCTATGGTCGCTTCATCACAAGCTTGCATAACTTTTAGACGTCACAAAAAATCTTATTTCGTGATTCCATCTGATAAGAAAAATAAGCGCCAAATTGTGTTTGGCCTGGCTAGAAATATCCCTGTTGTTCAGGCAGATGAACTGAAGGATAAAGACAAGGGAAGAATCCGAATTGACAAGTATATTCAACAATCTATCAAGATTATCCAGAACATAGAATATGACTTGAAGACTATGCAAGGTCTCAATCAAGGCAAGGGTAGACGACTACCATTATATGGCGATCCGTTTTACCAAAAGACTCATCATGGGTTAGGATATGATCCATCCCACATGTTTTATGACGATATACAAGAAGAATTCTCTTCTAGCTCTTCGCAATTATTAGATTCAGAGGAAATTCAATCTGAAGATGAATCCGGACAAGTATTCTCAGTCAATATGGTTCAAATTGATGGTGAATCAGAACTATTTGAGAATGATCCTTGGGCTCAACAGATGGATACTCAGTGGAAACTCCGTTTTGAACAACGACCACCACCTACAGAGGATGAGGTCATCCAGATTGATGTTGGGGATGGAACTACGTCCAAACCAATATTCATCAGTAAAAATCTTGCTGAAGATGAAAAGAAAGAGTTGATAAAACTTATCAAAGAATATATTGACATCTTTACATGGAGTTATGAGGATATGCCAGGGTTAGATCCTAAAGTTGCTACTCATAAACTCAATATTCTGCCCAATGTCAAGCCTGTAAAACAACAGCAACGGTATTTTAGACCAGATATGATGGATGCAATTGAAGCAGAAGTCAAAAAGTTGATCACATGTGGATTTGTTCGTGAAGAGCAACACCCGGATTGGGTTGCCAATATTGTTCCTGTCATGAAGAAGAACGAAAAAGTTCGAGTTTGTATAGATTATAGAGATCTTAATGCAGCTTGTCCAAAAGACGAATTTCCACTTCCAATTACTGATGTCATGATAGACAATACATGTGGTTTTGATTGCATGTCTTTCATGGACGGATTCTCAGGATACAATCAGATCAAGATGTATCCAGAAGATGAGAAGCACACCGCTTTTCGTACACCCCTTGGGGTCTACTGCTATACAGTTATGCCGTTTGGTCTTAAAAATGTCGGTGCCACGTATCAACGGGCTATGAGCAACATCTTTCAAGAATATCTACGGAAGATAGTTGAATGCTATGTAGATGATATTGTTGTTAAAAGTCGATCAAAGGATGATCACATTCAAGACTTGAGGATAGTATTTGAATTGATGCGTCAGTATCAATTGAAAATGAACCCTACTAAGTCTTTCTTTTCTAGTGGCAAATTTTTAGGATTTGTCATTACTTCTCAGGGTATCCATGTTGATCCTGATAAAGTTAAGGCAATTCTTGAAATGCGTCCTCCTCGTAATCTGAAAGAACTCCGTGGCTTTCAGGGTCGTATTGCTTATATCAGAAGATTTATATCTAATGTTTCTGGAAGATGTCAACCTTTCTCCCGTCTATTAAAGAAAGGTGTATCTTTTGTTTGGGATGAAGCGTGTCAGAAAGCCTTCAATGACATTAAGCAATACCTTACAAACCTACCTGTTCTGGTACCCCCAGTGGTAGGAAGGCTATTTTTGCTATATGTTCGAGCCTTGGATCATTCACTTGGCGCTATTCTTGCGCAGAAAAGTGATGTGGGTCATGAGCAAGCAATTTATTATCTGAGCAGAATGATGGTCGGAGCTGAACACAGGTATACTCCTGTAGAAAAGGAATGTCTAGCTTTGGTTTTTGTTGTCCAAAAGATAAGACATTATGTGACAGGGCAGACTATTCATGTCATCTCCAGAATAAATCCTATTCGGGTATTGATGAAAAAACCTAGCATTCTTAACTCCAGGTTGGCTACCTGGGCGATGTTGCTTACTCTTTATGACATGGTTTATGTACCTCAGAAATCAATAAAGGGTCAAGCATTAGCCGATTTCTTAGCTGCTCACCCTATACCTGAAACATCAAAATTATATGAGGACATTCCAGATGAAGTCGTGGATTGTAACCTGATTTTGAAGAATGACATATGGAAATTATATTTCGATGGGGCACACGAGTAGGACCTAAAGGCAATATTGTCTCTGGAGTAGGGATCGTCTTGGTTTCTCCTAACAAAATGGTCATATACCGTGCCTATTTTCTCAATGAACCATGCTCCAACAATATAGCAGAATATAATGCTCTATTGATTGGTCTCCAAGTTGCAAAACAATTGGGTATTGAATTCTTAGAAGCTTATGGAGATTCTCAATTGATTGTTAATCAAGTTAGAGGGACCTATGAGGTCAGAAATCCTGATCTCATTCTTTATTATCAAGTGGTAGTTGAATTGGTCCTTTCATTCAAAGGATTCTTCATTGAGTTTGTACCACGCTCTCAAAATGTGGAAGCTGATGCTCTTGCCAGTTTAGCTGCAGACCTAGTTGTTTCAATCCGAAGGCAAAATACAATTACTTTGTTGGATCGAGACTTGTTCTGTATCAAGAATAATTTGTACATTGAATAAAGTTATACTACAGAGTCAAATTCCCAGCATAAGGATTGGAGAACCCTATTCGTTGATTATGCAATTCATAGGATTTTGCCTGAAGATCCAAAAGAAGCTGCATCAATCAAAAGACGATCGTTTCGGTTTTATTATGATTCTTCTTTACATATGTTATACCGTCGTTCCTATGATGGACTCTTGTTGTGTTGTCTTTCAGAAAGTGAAGCTAAACAAACACTGCGAGAAGCTCATGATGGTATTTGTGGCGTTCATCAACCATGTCCTTAATTACAAGACCGCATTCGAAGAATGGGGTATTATTGGCCTTCTATGATAGCAGATGTTGTAGACTATGCCAGAAGATGTAAAGCATGTCAGATTCATGCTGATTTTATTCATCAACCATCTGAATTTCTACATCCTATAGCAGCCTCTTGGCCCTTCGAAGCTTGGGGTATGGATGTCATTGGTCCTATTAATCCTACTTCTATTAAAGGACATCGGTTCATATTAGCTATAACAGATTACTTTTCTAAGTGGGCAGAAGCAGTTCCCCTTGCGGAAGTGAAAACATCTAATGTGATCAGCTTCATCAAGCACCATGTCATTTATCGCTTCGGCATTCCTCGACGGATAATTCATGACAATGGTCCACAATTTGCCAGTCAAGCATTTTATCGATTCTGTGACAAGAATCGAATTCAGAATTTGGCTTCTACGGCTTATAATCCAGCTGCTAGTGGTTTAGCTGAAGCTTTCAATAAGACAATCATTAAACTTCTCAAAAAGTTTGTCTCTTCTAATAAACGTGATTAGAATGAGAAACTTGGAGAATGTTTATGGGCTTATCGAACAACAGTCCGGACTCCTACTGGTTTTACACCATTCTCATTGGTTTATAGATGCGAAGCTGTCCTCCCATTGGAAATCCAGATCCCTTCTCTACGAATAGCCATTGCTAATGAGCTAACTACAGAGAATAATGATCGCTTACGACTCCAAGAACTTGAAGGATTGAATGAGAAGCGTCTTCAAGCACAACAGCACATTAAACTATATCAAGCCCGTATATCTCGAACTTTCAATCGTAAAGTTAAAGAGAGGGTATTCAAAGTTGGCGAACTTGTATTAGCTGTTCGAAGACTGATGGTGATGACTCATAAAAGTAAAGGGAAATTCCAAGCAAAATGGGAAGGCCCTTATGTAATTGAGTCCGTATTTTCCAATGGCGCCTATCGATTATCAAAGCCCAATGGAGATCTACTCATGATGCCAATCAATGGCAAGTTTCTTAAGAAATACTATGTATAAAAAAAGGAGAAGACAGAATGAAAATAAAGCTCCTTTTATTATTTTTGTTCGAAACAAAAGGCTAAGGACGAGGGCCACTCCCTTCGTTATTGAATACATAGTCGGCCAATGCGTAGAAGGCGTCGTTTCCTGAACTTATGAAAAATTTGCAGACAGCCATCCTCGACGCTTCTTCTTTAGGAGTTTTCCCTGGCTCTACTAAGAAAGAAAGGATGTCTTCGGGTGGCTTGGGCATAGAAGAGCTTCCACCTATTTCGGTTAAGCCTGATGAGCCTGATACAGGGGGTTCAACGGAGAATGTCTCAATGATGCCCTCGATTTTCCGGGGGACTTCATTCTTTTGTCGTACATCCTCGGAAGACATTTCCAATAGAGGAGGAGAAATAAGAATGAAATGTTACAAGCAGTTCTCACCTATTTATAAAAGAGGACTGTTGATGAACCGGTCTTTGAAGATTGAGAACAACCTTTCATTCCCAAAAAGACCAGTCTGTTCGATCCATCGGGTTCATTCATTTCAACATAGAATCGAATCAATGTTTTCTTTTCCCGAAAAATACGTTGGTTCGTCCATCGTTTTGACCTATATGTTCATGACATCTGTCTCCTTAGTCCCCAGCTACCAAGGTTTGGTTAAGCTGATTTCTTGTCTCCTGGGAAACGGATTTTATATCTTCTATTTTTTTTATTAGAAAGTGGGATTCGCTATTTATCATGTTTCCATGACCTCTGAATAAATATTAAATCTACTTTCTTTTCCTATCTATCACTTCTATTTGACCTCTGCATAGATATTAATCTAATTTTTTTTTGAGTTCATATATATTATTATGTCCATATTACCTCTGATAGTATCATATACTCTAAAACAGAAAATAAGATTTCATTTATCTATCATGTCCATATTACATCCAGATAGATACAAATCATTGATCATAGAAGAATCATCATTTCCATAAAAAGTCTATTACATTTCTTAGACTTTCTTACAAGTTATAATGGAAATCTATTACATTCTTAGATTTTCATCCTATACACACAACGATAGCCTAATGGAGATCTGCTTCTTCTTTTTTGGATCTTCTTCGTCGGATTCGTTGTTGGTGTCAATTTCTTGCTGTCCAAGCCTTTGTGGCGACCAAAATAGAAGGAATCAAACTCTGGTCTTCTCTCTCAGATGAGAGGAGAACCCTAGAGTATGGCAGCCCGAAGATGTGTTGCTGCCAATATAATTGGTGGATTAGTGGCGGCACCTCAAAGGAGATAGGAATGTATCCAGCATTGGGATACGATTCCTAGTTCTGCCGTAAAAGAAACTCTACTACCTGATTTCTCGGGGTAGAGTTGACTCCACCATCCAACTCTCCGTGTATAAAGGCTCTTCCTACCAACAGAGGAAGACCCTTCTATCTCACGAAGAGTTCTGAGTTGTCTGATTTGTGCGTCAAAAGCGCATGAGCTCCCTGATGTTGATGTCAGAAGAACGCTCCTCACAGCGTCAAAATCGCCAATGCCGGTTCTGGATAAGCTGCTCAGCCAAACTTCTGCAGAAAACAACAAAGAAGAAGTGTTTTAAAACAGAAGTATTATCAGATGTGTATTAAACGCTAACTAAAAACAGATCACAAGGCTTTTTACGCCAGTGCTTCAGCAAGGTTTTTACGCCAGTGCTTCAGCAAGGCTTTTACGCCGGTGATTCAGCAAGGCTTTTACGCCAGTGATTAAGCAAGGCTTTTACGCCAGTGATTTAGCTAGGTTTTTATGCCAATACTTCAGCAAGGCTTTTACGCCAGTGCTTCAGCAAGTTTTTTTACGCTCGTCAAGAATTTACGCTCATGAATAGATGTTTTCAACAAAAAAATTCGAAGACAGATATTTGCTTACGATCGGACTTACCACTTAAGTTGAATGGTTTGGCTCTAATAGTGGTTGAATCCACGTCTAAAGACTGGGCGTACAAAAGAACGCTGTGGGAAAGCTCTGCCATTGTCATTTGTTGGAGAACAACATCACAGAAAGTTATCTTCAGAGGAATGAGTACGAGAATATATGAAACATTCTCGGCTATTTATAAATGTCACGACCCGTACCCGCTTTTTCGGATACGAGACGTGTCCTAGCCAGCCTACGCCGCAGAGTCGGCGGTAGAACGCTGTCATGCCCATAAGAATATTAATGCTCAAAATATCACATTTGCTGCTCATTCACAATTCTAAATTTATTACCATATTTACATCATTTATAATTAAAGAAAATACAAAGTTTTGCAATTAAAGAAAATGATACAATTGCTTTCTATTTCTATGTTGTCCTCAGCACACCCAAGTCTTCTCCAGTATTAAGAGTAATAGCGGCTAAGCCTGAAAAATGATGGTTTCCAGTCAGAAATGGAATAAGTACACAAACCGACGACAATGCAAAACATAACAGAATTAACAAGACATGAAAATAGCATATGAGATATGAAAGCTGTAAGAAAACTGATAACATAGCACGATAGAGAAGTAAACAAGAAAAAACTAATAAAAGACATCTATCTAGGTGGTGTGAAATATCCTTTTCGACATGTGGACGGCTAGAGGGTAAATCAGGCTCACTGCACGTATCGTGTACAGCGGCTATCATTCACGAGCGACACTGGGATAGTTCTGGGTAGTCCACATGTTTACTAAGATATTTCCCCTCCCGACTACTCCGTGTGACGAGTGTGTCAACAAGCAGCAAGATATATATATAGACATGAAATAAAAAGACTACTATGAATCGGAAAGCAATCAGAAAGTGCACTTGCCTGAGGTCCTTAGCTGGAGAAACCAATAACACTATACCACTCAATGAGCAACAATCAGTCAACACATGTAGAAGTCTCCGGATGCTGAAATAAACAGTACCAACATTCTCAGAATAGTCAAATTAGCTAGGATTGCCTATCCTTAAGTCCAATTCTAGACACAGGGGCAAAACGGTAATTTCGGGCAAAAACTATGTCCGCCGTTGGACCTGCTTTGCACCGAAAAGCGTACCAGAGTCAACGGTCTCTAAAGTCGTCAAACTACATGTCTACGGATCCGGTTTTCTGATACGAACCCAACCGTATATCCAGAGTTGGATTCCGGCGGGCCGTGCACAAAATCGTCCGTTGAGTGGAACCGCGGGGCCCACAAAACGACGTATGATTCAACTGTCTCAGAATCGGACCAAACATGGCATGCAGGACCAGAAAAATGATACGATCCTGTTGGCACAAGTTTCGTCTCGATCTGACGAGCGTGCACAAAGTAATTGGATAATTTGCAAAGTGCACGATACGGTGAATTTTGACGGATATGCATCAAATTCGTTGTACACACGCAACCAATTTGAATTCTGTCAAAGCCCACACGACCACGAAGCCGTTATGCAGCTTTCGATGCTTTCGGTTTGCGACCACGTCGTCCGGATTGGCATGACGCACGTCGTGTGGAGCGATTTTCTAGTTTTTAAAACAGGTTTTTGGGAAACTTTGGGATTCGATTTCTCAACGCGTAGTCGATGATTTTCGAATCCACAAGAAGGGTCGTGAAGTCCTATAGGTTGTCTAAAAATATGTTCAAATAGTTTTTAAAATACTGTACGGGATCGATCAAAATCGATCTTCGAACATGGATGGTTGGACTGCATTACTGTTCTGTTTACGAACAGATTTTTGGTCGAGTTTAACATCGTTTTTTCGACAACCTAGGGCATCTAGTTACCATGTATTTGAAAGGAAATAAAGTTGGTTATATTGTGGTCGTACCTGAGCAAACGGTTCGACGTTCCGTCGACCGAGGAGGGAGAAATCTCCATGCGAAGTCGACTCCGCGGCTGCTGTCTCCGCTCGTTGTGCGCGGCGCACGCGGCCTCGTGGCCTCCCTCCGGCCATCAGCGGTTGTCCTCGGCCGCACGCAGGGCCAGGACATGGTCGCCAGGATGGTGGCGGCCTGGTGTTTGCGTTAGGGTTTTGTAAAATCTCGATTTCTTTCTCCCTCTCTGTTTATGTATAACGTGCAGTCGGTTTAACCCGAGCGCGGGGGCTCGAATGGGCTTGTGGGAGGAAAATTTCAGAGCTGGGTTCTGCTCTGTTTTTCTTCCAAGTGTTCTTGGGCTCGGATTCAAGGGGGCCGGCCAGGCTATATGGGGGTCGGGTTTGCTCAGCTTATGCTGGAATGTGGGCCGACTTCGGGTGTGGGTGAACCCGGGCTGGGTTTGTTAGGTGTGCGGTTTGGGTCCTAGCTGGGATGAGCCTGGGACCTACTGCATTGGTCGGGCTGGATTAACCTGATACTGCTGTTGCTTATTCCTTCTATTCCATTTCTTTTGTTATACCATTTTATATATTATACCATTATATATTATACCATTATATATATTTGTTAACCTGATACTGCTGTTATACCATTATATATTTATATATGAATCTAAATCACAAAATCTAATAATAATTTAAGTATAACTATTATAATTAATAACAATTATATTATTTACATAGAAGACATCTATATGCATATAGAAAATATTTCTATATACAGAAATAGTATTTTAAAAATATCTACATTTACTATCTTCCTAAATGAATAATAAATTCATATAATCATACATATGAATATTTATCCCTACACTTATATATATAATCCTGATAAACCCAATTAATCCCAATAACATTTTGCTTGACTAACATAATACATCAAATAATAATACTAATATTATATAATAATCACCTTAATAAATTTATAATAAATAAAAATAACGAAAATCAATAACCAATAATGGTGTATATACCATCATGCATAGTCTAATAATCTCCAAAATGTACAAGGACACATATTATACAATTATCATCGAATATAGGCTAATAATGATATTTATAATATTTAAAATAAAATACCTAGAATTATTCACTATATCACTAAAATAAAATACGACACAATCATACCCAAAATACGTCAACACGAATGTCATTGGACGTACCGCATGACTACATGGGCTTGGGCCCAGTTCGGGTTCAGTTTGACTAGTTTGGTGCGACTAGGTCACCTAGACGTTAAATAATAATAATAATGAATAAATAAACTATTTATAATGGTCATGTTGCAACTTGGCCTGGTTTTCCTAGTTAGGTCATCCCTATAGCTCGGCCTTCTCCTACCATGGCTAAACTCTAGTCAAAGCACGCCACTGCACTATTCGTGCCACGCTTCCTAGTCGTCGTGTACTCCAAAACTCTATTATGGCTAAAGGCATCTACCGTAATAATTAACAAAATAATTATTTATAAAATCTAAATATTACCATTTAATTCAAATAAATAAAATAAAAATATTATCAAAATTCCGGGAAGGGGTGCTACAAATCTACCCACCTTAAAAATAATTTCGTCCTCGAAATTCTATTTCATAACCATGCCTAAAATTTAAAAAAAATAAAAGCCAAGGAATAAATCCACTCTCACCATAATCTTCTCAAATTTGATTTCTCCAAAAATATTTATGGCCTTCTCTAGTCATTTGGTATTTACGAAATCTCGAGAACTTCTATCCACCTTAGGTCACACTACTCCCTGGAAATACCTGACGTCCTTACGTTGTAACCCTCCAGCTACTTGCAAAAAGTAACTACTGACAGATATCTATAGCATACGACATCGGCAACCCTCTCCTATCCATCAGGCAACCCTAAAATGAACGAGTACAAATTTATACAAATAGCTAAGAATTATTGGTGAATTCTAATAAGTATGACCTTCGTCTATCTGAAATAGGAAGGTCATGAAAAGTAAAAATAATCAAGAATAAATATAAAATTTCAAGAGCGGTAGAAAGTATCCAAAGATACCGATAGAAAGAGTGTTTATAAACCTATAGTCTTATTCACTAAATTGGGCTACTCTAGTCTAGTCATTGACTAAATCTAAGAATCATTCGTTCTTTACGAGAGCTTGCAATCTGGAATACAAAAGTTCCAATCTCGGAATTCTAAACAAGGTTCCAAAATGGAACAAAATTTGAGAGATCAAGATTGTGATCTTAATGGGTTCTCTATTTGGACATTAGTCGCTGGTTGGTTGAACATTGGGTTTCAATCTATATTGACTGAACAAGATCCCAAGATAAAGTTATGTCTACTAGGTTAGGGTAATCTAGAATAGGGTTCCTTCCAAGTGGTTGAGCTAGTTGCTAGTCGGGTTGGTTAGCTAGGTCCCTAAAGCTCAAAAATGTGCCTTCAGTGACTTTTGTGTTTAAGTAGCACAAGAGGCCTCTATCAAGCGGCACACTAGTGGCGTGTGCGTAGTGGGCTTCGAGTAGATCACCACCACATATTAGGTCAAAGGAATTGAGTCAAGGTTGAGGCTCTAGTGGAAGTCGGGAAGTACACCGGTACTATGGTAAAGGTTATAACTAGTCCTTTTAACCTGAAAGTCGTATCCCAAAAATAGATTACAAGGGGATGGGTTTGAGTGGGACATGGTATACCTATATGAAGGTGGACTCGTCTAGATCTTGCATATAAAATTTGTTGGAAGGTAATAACTGGTCTTGTGCTCCGAATATTAATGGCACGACCGGGGATAAGAAATGATCTAAATGGAAAGTGGGAGTCCAAGGAGCACTAATTATTATCCTAATAAAAATTATTCTAATCAATCGGTAATCCGGGTATATCCTAAAAAAATTTAGAAGGCTTACAGTCTACCCACCTTAGAGGCTAGGATATGGTGGCAAGGTTCCTGTCACAGGGCTGGCCGATGGTAGCTACACTTGCATATACAACTATCATGGTCATGGGAATACTCTATATCTATCTATCAATTGCGAGCTTTCGTCTTTCTAATCAGTGAAGACTAAAACAATAAAGAGTTCAAGAGAGATGTCACTGAACACAATTTTATGATTCAAGGGCGAATGTTTAATTCAAAGGGAATTGTCAAAGCAGTCGCGGTTGAGACCCTAGAGACATCTATATCTCAATCCACGTAGGAAAATTAGATAAAGAGCGAACCAAATGTATCATGGTTGATCAGACCGTAATACAATGATTCTGATTAGACAATATGTTAGCGGGCGTCCCCAATAAATATATGTCTTGAATCAAGCTCGATAAAAGGGTAAGCTTGCAAAATTAGGCCGTAATAGCAGCATTGGTCAAGTTAGTCAAAATATAAGGAGGCAAGATTTTTGGAAGGGAGGCACAAGTAGTTTGAGTTTTGAGAAAATCAAAACCTTACCTGATGTCATTGTTCATACAGTCATCCTATTATCTCTTATCCTTAAGGCCTTGGTCGACTAATAGGTTATGGAACTCTAAATTCTATATTCTGGATAAGCCTATTATTGTCAGTCAATTACTTTGTTAATAGATCACAAGGACTACGGGATGCTAGGTTGGAAGACACGCTATTCAACTTACAGAACCTACACTAGTATTGTTTTTGGATCTTAGGGTCACACAGGGCATCCTTCTATGCTCTATAGTATCCTAAACTTGTAATCATGCCTGAAATCATTTCGCCTAGAATTATGCCTCGCCCGTATACTCTGGCTGTGACAAACCCTTGGTTTCGGGATTCAGGTGTGATAAGCTATCTGGTACTCTACTCTATATTGGCACGAAGGTATCTTAAGATCTAAAGGGGTCAACTAGGACATGTTTTAGCAATGATCCATAACCTACAATTCTTTGAAAGGACTTTAATCCTATGGGTTGTGTCTTGCCAGTGCGCTGCTGGCTGCAGTGAACCCACATCTCCACTCTCAGCTAATTGACGACAGTACGCTGCTGTCTAAACTATTATGAGTTAACTAATATTCCTTTAACTATAACCGTAAAAATTTATGAGCCTCTAGAGATTCAAACAAGTTGACTAAAAATAGAGCATAGGTATTTGTCCTAGCAGTCACAACATTTAAAATAAAAGATTTAACATGGAGGGAATAACTAAATACGAAAGAAATAAAAATATTCTAGTATCTATTTCATATGCATTTCCATGGTTGAGGGAAAATCCCAAATCAATCTACTTCAAGATTCACATACGAATAACAGAATCATGAATAATGATTCAAGTCTTTACCGCAAAATAGAATTTGAATAGACAGTTCTAATTTATGATATGATGTTTATATCTAAATAGAGCAACAGATAAATCGAACAGTTTATCACAATTAAAGCCTTAATTATAGAGAAGCCTAACTTACCAGTGAATAATGGATCCACATTGGATCATAATGTCATATCTAAAGTAATAGTGTGCCTATAAAGATCTGGCAAGCAATCTAAATTTAACAACTTGGTATCCAAATTGTATGGCCTAACAGACAATCTTAACTACCCCATGGTTATTCTGAAAAAGGGACTCCTAGTCCTAGTCATTCTCTTAAATCATTTTAATCCTAGTTGTGAATGAGCATTTCCTGGCCGCAGGCTCGCAATAGTACGACTGACGTACCATCACGAGTTCGCAATATTTTGCGAAAACTGACCTGCGTGGGCTACCACAAAAACTTGTCACGACCCGCACCCGCTTTTTCGGATACGAGACGTGTCCAAGCCAGCCTACGCCGCAGAGTCGGCGGTAGAACGCTGTCATGCCCGCAAGAATATAAATGCTCAAAATATCACATTTGCTGCTCATTCACAATTCTAAATTTATTACAACATTTACATCATTTATAATTAAAAAAAATATAAAGTTTTATAATTTAAAAAAATGATACAATTACTTTCTATTTCTAGGTTGTCCTCAGCACACCCAAGTCTTCCCCAGTGTTAAGAGTGATAGCGGCTAAACCTGAAAAATGATGGTTTCCAGTCAGGAATGGAACAAGTACACAAACTGACGACAATGTAAAATATAACAGAATTAACAAGACATGAAAATAGCATATGAGATTTGAAAGCTGTAAGAAAACTGATGACATAGCACGATAGAGAAGTAAACAAGGAAAAACTAATAAAAGACATCTATCTAGGTGGTGTGAAATATCCTTTTCGACATGTGGACAGCTAGGAGGTAAATCAGGCTCACTGCACGTGTCGTGTGCAGCGGCTATCATTCACGAGAGACACTGGGATAGTTCTGGGTAGTCCATATGTTTACTAAGATATTTCTCCTTCCGACTACTCCGTGTGACGAGCGTGTCAACAAGCAGCAAGATATATGTATAGACATGAAATGAAAAGACTATATGAATCGGAAAGCAATCAGAAAGTGCACTTGCCTGAGGTCCTTAGCTGGAGAAACCAATAACACTATACCACTCAATGAGCCACAATCAGTCAACACATGTAGAAGTCTCCGGATGCTGAAATAAACAGTACCAACGTTCTCAGAATAGTCAAATTAGCTAGGATTGCCTATCTTTAAGTCCAATTAAGGACACAGGGGAAAAACGGTAATTTCGGACAAAAACGATGTCCGTCGTTGGACCTGCTTTGCACTGAAAAGCGTGCCAGAGTCAACGGTCTCTAAAGTCATCAAACTACATGTCTACGGATCCAGTTTTCCGATACGAACCCAACCGTATGTCCAGAGTTGGATTCCGGCGGGCCGTGCATAAAATCGTCCGTTGAGTAGAACCGTAGGGCCCGCAAAACGACGTATGATTCAACTGTCTCAAAATCGGACCAAACTTGGCATGCAGGACCAGAAAAATGATACGATCCTGTTGGCACAAGTTTCGTCTCGATCTGACGAACGTACAGAAAGTAATTAGAGAATTTGCAAAGTGCACGATACGGTGAATTTCGACGGATACGCATCAAATTCGTTGCGCACACGCGACCAATTTGAATTCCGTCAAAGCCCACACGACCATGAAGCCGTTATGCAGCTTTTGATGCTTTCGGTTCGCGACCACGTCGTCCGGATTTGCGTGACGTACGTCGTGTGGAGCGATTTTCTAGTTTTTAAAACAGGTTTTTGGGAAACTTTGGGATTCGATTTCTCAACGCGTAGTCGATGATTTTCGAATCCACAAGAAGGGTCGTGAAGTCCTATAGGTTGTCTAAAAATGTGTTCAAATAGTTTTTCAAATACTGTACGGGATCGATCAAAATCGATCTCCGAACGTGGATGGTTGGACTGCATTACTGTTATGTTTACGAACAGATTTTTGGTCGAGTTTAACGTCGTTTTTTCCGACAACCTAGGCCATCTAGTTACCATGTATTTGAAAGGAAATAAAGTCGGTTATATTGTGGTCGTACCTGAGCAAACGGTTCGACGTTCCGTCGACCGAGGAGGGAGAAATCTCCACGCGAAGTCGACTCCGCGGCTGCTGTCTCCGTTCGTTGTACGCGGCGCACACGGCCTTGTGGCCTCCCTCCGGCCATCTGTGGTTGTCCTCGGCCGTGCGCAGGGCCAGGACGTGGTCGCCAGGGTGGTGGCGACCTGGTGTTTGCATTAGGGTTTTGTAAAATCTCGATTTCTTTCTCCCTCTCTGTTTATGTATAACGTGCAGTCGGTTTAACCCGAGTGCGGGGGCTCGAATGGGCTTGTGGGAGAAAAATTTCAGAGCTGGGTTCTGCTCTGTTTTTCTCCTAAGTGTTGTTGGGCTCGGATTCAAGGGGGCCGGCCAGGCTATGTGGGGGTCGGGTTTGCTCAGCTTATGCTGGAATGTGGGCCGACTTCGGGTGTGGGTGAACCCGGGCTGGGTTTGTTAGGTGTACGGTTTGGGTCCTAGCTGGGATGAGCCTGGGACCTACTGCATTGGTCGGGCTGGATTAACCTGATACTGCTGTTGCTTATTCCTTCTATTCCATTTCTTTTGTTATACCATTTTATATATTATACCATTATATATATTTGTTAACCTGATACTGCTGTTATACCATTATATATTTATATATGAATCTAAATCACAAAATCTAATAATAATTTAAGTATAACTATATAATTAATAACAATTATATTATTTACATAGAAGACATTTATATGCATATAGAAAATATTTCTATATACAGAAATAGTATTTTAAAAATATCTACATTTACTATCTTCCTAAATGAATAATGAATTCATATAATCATACATATGAATATTTATCCCTACACTTATATATATAATCCTGATAAACCCAATTAATCCCAATAACATTTTGCTTGACTAGCATAATACATCAAATAATAATACTAATATTATATAATAATCATCTTAATAAATTTATAATAAATAAAAATAACGAAAATCAATAACCAATAATAGTGTATATACCATCATGCATAGTCTAATAATCTCCAAAATGTACAAGGACACATTTTATACAATTACCATCGAATATAGGCTAATAATGATATTTATAATATTTAAAATAAAATACCTAGAATTATTCACTATATCACTAAAATAAAATACGACACAATCATACCCAAAATACGTCAACACGAATGTCATTGGACGTACCGCATGTCTACATGGGCTTGGGCCCAGTTCGGGTTCAGTTTGACTAGTTTGGTGCGACTAGGTCACCTAGACGTTAAATAATAATAATAATGAATAAATAAACTATTTATAATGGTCATGTTGCAACTTGGTCTGGTTTTCCTAGTTAGGTCATCCCTATAGCTCGGCCTTCTCCTACCATGGCTAAACTCTAGTCAAAGCACGCCACTGCACTATTCGTGCCACGCTTCCTAGTCGTCTTGTACTCCAAAACTCTACTATGGCTAAAGGCATCTACCGTAATAATTAACAAAATAATTATTTATAAAATCTAAAAATTACCATTTAATTCAAATAAATAAAATAAAAATATTATCAAAATTCCGAGAAGGGGAGCTACAATAAAGGCTGAAGAAACTGTTGGGATGAGTCTATTTCGGGGGAAGATCCTATTTAAAGGCTCTCGTAACCACAAGACAGATGCCACGTGTTGGTTTGTTTCTTGGGAATTAACAACTATGGAAACAATCAAAAGAAGTGCATAAACAAGTGCGCATCAATAGATGAGGTTAGCAGCAAAATTTTATTTATAAAGGGAGAAGTGGACCCCTACAAATTAAAGATTCGCGATACATAAAAATATTATTATTTCTCTCCTTCGTTGGGCTGACGAAAAGAGACGCCTAGTTCGTGCATATTGCGAATCCCCGAGCGGCGCATCAGATTAAGAAATGCTTCGGCATCTCCTGGCCCTTCGTATGCAGTTGGGGGACCACCATCAATGTGATTAAAGACGGCAGGAGTTACTCCAAAATACTCTAAAAGGTTGCACGTCCGCTCGAAATCAAGCCTGTAGCTCGAAGCCTCTTTGTTGGTAATCTCGTTCTTCGGCGCCATGACAAAACGAGGATGAATGTCGAGAATAAAGAATTTTTCCTTATTTATACAAATCAAAACAACTCTTCACATTCCTCGTTGGAAACTGCTCACTCGGGAAGATAAGGAGACGTTCGAAAGTTTCGAGAAAGAAATTTATTATGACGGTCAAGTGTTGGCCGACATTATTTTTCTTGAAAATTATGCCGACTGTTGGATAATCCCTGCTTTTACGCAGATGACGGTTGCGTATCCCAAATTTTACGCCGGCAGATCAAATCTCAACTTTTACGCTTCTGTTCAAAGTGTTTCAAATTTTGGAGATATTTAAAAACTTTGAAGGGGGTCTTGTAGGAGCGTAAAAAGTGCTTCAAAGAAAGAGTCATCTCATTCATAAGTGATCTGCTTTACGCCTAGCAGAGTGGGTAATCTCTTTATGCCCAAGACTAGGCTAATCGCTTTACGCATAAGCAGGCTGATCATTTTACGCTCGAGTCTACACCCATGATTTTACGCCAAGGACAGAGTAGCCACTTTTACGCTGGACAAAGCTGTCAAATCTCGCATTTAATGCAAACTCTGACATGGAGATATTAATGTTGGCATATATCACAAAGGGATTTGTCTTTACACAGAGACCAATGTTGTCGTTTAGTGTGTAGATTGAGCTACTTTACGCTCACACTACGGCTTCTTTTACGTACGAAGATTATATGAGCCTTTACGCTCAACAGTCGACGTGTGCGTAAAGTCTATTTGAGCAGCTTTTACGCTCAAGGTTATTTAATAACCACTTTACGCGGGAAGTCTATGTCAAGGCCATTTTACGCCAAATCTATTGCTTTACGCTCAGAGTACATTGGGCTATTTTTACGCCCTATTCTCCTCTACCAGTTTGGAACGTGGTTTGCTTACGTGGCTTTCATGCCACTCTTCTTGAAGAACGTGTGTACATGCATCATATCCTTACTGAAGTGATGGGACACACGTTAACATATGCAGAGGATGGCTTCGATCATGGGTGGCAGTTGTTAGCGTAAAGATGGAACTTTTGCTGAGTTTTTACGCACAAGAGCCCAAGTCTATAAATAGACTTATTTTTCTCATAACAAGGGACGGAGACAGACAGGGAGAAGAGAGAGAGACGTGAGAGAATACAGAGGTCAGAACTTAGAGATTTTGATTCTCCAGAGCATTCTTCTTCAACTTTTCTTTCAGAACAGAGTGAAGCAAAGCAGAAAAGCATTCGGCCTCGCCATCAGTGCCCAAGTGCGTCGATACCTTTCTGGTGACTTAGTTCTTCCAGTTGTTCTACTTCAAGCAGTGATCTTCATCATCATCATATGGTCCAAGGAACAAAGTGATCATTTACGAATCAGACTTCCATAGCAATACTTCCCCAGAATCAAACTTGTACTTCTTGTACTTTTTCTCGTTTTATTTTCAAAAGCCAATTCCTTCAAGGCATTTTGTTAAGTGAAACAGGCCGGTGTTTGGCCGGGGACGATAGGTGGTTGGAAGAGGGAGTGGTGACGCGGTGGTTGACAGGGAACGAGGTTGCCAGGGAACTGTTGTGTGCTGTTGGCGGAGGTGGGTGTTGCTGTCCGGGTGGAGAAGCGGCTGTAGCCAGGCTAGATGGCACCGGTAGGGGATGATCGCAGGATGAAGTTAGGATTAGGGTCATGCTTTTGTGTTGGAGTCGGGTTGGTTACGTCGTATCGGGGGTGTCCGACACGACGGAGAGGATGGGTTGTTGTCGAGAGGTCTTGTCCGGGCTTGGACACTTAGGAATGTAATTGAAAAAAAAAGAATAAGGTAATGAAAAGACACCCGGGGTCGGACCCGAGGCCGCCACAGCTGACACGGAAAATTTGGACACAAACACGATGCACAACACTTTTGTGGAGAAACTTGTGGAAGAATTTGTGGAGAACTCAATGGGAAGCTCCCCTATATATAGGGTTGAGGAAATCTTAGTAGATAAGGATTAGGAATATTTAAAACCCCTTTTTATAATTTCTTTATTTAATTTAAATTAAATTAATTCAATAAATCTCAATCTAATATGTATCTAGATAAATCGTATCTACCGTTTAAAACTTATTTTTAAAATCATCATATCAAATCTAATTTCAAATTACCATATATGATTTAAACATTAAATCCAAGAATTTTGAAATATCTTTATAATAAATAATAATAATAATTAATTTTGAAAATTGGAATAAATATTTTAAATAGTAATAGGAAATATATTTAAAATACATTTTTAATAATTTAGATAAAATAATTTCGAAAATAACCATAAATATTCAAATATTTAGAATACCTTCTTGCTAAATAATTTATTATAAATAATTAATTTTGAAAATATACATAAATTTTTTTATGTGCTTTATACGAGTAGAATATTCACATAAATCTATTTTTCTAAATTACCTCTATTAAAATAAGATAGCATTTTATAAATAAATAAAATAATAAGTTTTACCAACCTCGATAGATACTTTTCACAACTTTTTAATAAAATAATTATTATAAATATTATTTTGAAAACTATCCAACATAAATAAAATTTATAATCAAAAACCGTTTTTCTAAAAATGTGTACCTTGCACACATTCGCACTCGACGAGCAAATACGGAAAACGTAAATTTGCGTGCGGCGTACAATACGCGACGTACAAATAAAAAAATTTCAGTACCAAATTTATTTTTAAAAAATAGTAGAAATTTAGGGGTTTTACAGCTACACTTAACGTAAACTATGCTAATTATAGACATTTGTCATACTTAAATGATTTTAAATATAATATTTTGGTAAGAACTATTTTATTAATATTTTGTAAATAGGTGGAACATAAAATATTTTGGAATATTAACACAAAATATGATTTTTATCGAACATTATCTTAATAGTAAAATATCGCGTAAAACTCGGAATATGTGAAAACTAATATATTTATTTTCTAAATAAACTTTTGCGAAATATTTAACGAATACATTTCTTCTGTAAAGAAAATCATTTTAGTAATAAATATACGTAAAAAAATCTTATTTTAAATAAAGTTACAATTTTATTTAGAAAATACGATATTATTACTAGTTTTTATTCCATAATTTATTAGCAGAAAAGGCTAAATTACAAAATAACTTTTTCTACCTTAAAACATGAATGTACGGTTTTGGTCTATAAATATCATACCCTATATTAAAATACACTTTACTACATAATTAAATATTTTGGTACTAAAATGACCATTTTCTAATAATGAAATTATGGCGGAAATAATATATTTGTTGAAATTAGCGTTAATACGATAATATTCGGTTAATAATACAAAATACGCATTTTTACTTAAAAGACTTATATAAGACTTTGCCTATAAAATTATGCCTTTTCTATTAAAATAATATTTTGAGGCTAAAAAATATCGATTTCATTAATGACATTGAATTTATGTTTATCGGCATTAATCATAATCACGTAGTTAACATTTCTAAACATTAATCTACAACTAACGCTAATAATTCACTAATACTAACAATTATTACCAAACCAATATAGGAAACTAATTAAACTAACTACCTGGAATAGAAATGATTTATGGTTCTGTGAATTAAAAAAAGATTACGGGATTACCGAAGGCTATGACGGAGTACCGAGGGGATGCCTCGGACTCGGAACGCACGCGGGCACGGCACATGCACGCGGACACCCGGACGGGCGCGGGAACGCACGCGGGAACATGTGTACGGGCGCGAGAAAATCGCACGAACGGCGAGAACTGGTGTGGGGCACCGCGGTTCTGGCGAATGGCGAGGATGCCACAGACAGTGAAGGACGCTGCGGACAGCGGGAAGCGACGGGATCCTGCTATTGGCGCACGGGGTGCTGCCGGCCGGGGAAGCCGCATGGAAGCGCTGTCGGCCAAAGGGTTCTGCGGGGGTCTGGCGGTCGCGGAGTTGGGCGGAAGGGCGTGTGGACAGGGGCAGCTGCGGCTGGGATCGCCGAGGGTCGGATGCCGGTGGGTGCAGCCAAGGCGGAGGGGTCGTAGAGTCAGGGGTCCGACAGTCGCGGGGACCGCGGGCAGCGCCGACGGGGATTCGGGGGTTTGGGGTTTGATGGTGGTGTGGGTTTGGAGTTTTAGAAGAGAATAGAGAGGGGAAGATGCTGTGTATTTTAGAGTTGGGGAAGAGGATTAATGGTGCTGGTGATTGTTTAGTTTTATGGTGGAGAGAGATTTGTGTGGAGAGATGGGCAACGTGGGGGAGAATAAAGGGAGGCTGGGAACAAGTCTTGGGGGTCGGGTGAGTGAGAGTGAGGGGTTGGGTTTTTTTTTTGGGTTTTATAGGGGGTATTGTATAATTCTATTTAGATGAACTGCAATTAGCCTCCAATGTTGGGGGGTTGGGACTAAATTGCTATGTTTCAAATTCCCTGAAACCATATTTTTTCGGGATTTTTGGATGAATTTTTCGAACTAATCGTCGCATTAGAATTAATTCTATTTGAAAGGTTCTGAAGGTGTATGTGTTGTGAGCATACCGGAGAAATCGGCATGAAGAACGGTCGAGCGAGGAGGCCCAAAGCTCGCTGCGAAGGTGGGTTGGCGACCTGCTGCCGATGTTGTACTATGTACTGCTGCTGCTGGTCCGGTACGCTGCGGCGTCGACCGACGGTGGTCCGAACAGCGGCACGATGGCGCATGGTGGTCGTCTGCATCGCGGGAGGTACGCACAGGGCACAGGGGTCGGCTGAAGTCGAGATGGAATCGGATTCGTGGTGATACGTTTGTGGCTCAGGAAAATTTTGTGTTTGTGTTTTGATAAATACACCTATATATATGAGATTCCAATTTGAATCCTGTAAGGATTTGGTTAGGATTTAGGTTAAATCTGAAGAACAGGTAGGCAACTCTAGAGGGGGTTGAATAGAATTTATAACAATAATAACAAAATAAAAATTAAACTCTTTTCACCAACAGTAAATAATCAGAGTAGTAAATGCGGAAATAAAAAGATCAAGAGAGCATACGCAAACACAGTCATTTTTAACCTGGTTTCCCTCGTGGAGGACTAGTTCAGGCCTGAGAACTCTAGCTCAGTATTAAATCCACTATTTATGAAATAGTAGTTACACCCCGTGCCTTTTCTTCAGAAGAGCACGTCAACTTCTTACAAAGATCGCTGTGGCGATGCTTGGAATTTTCCAAGCGACTTCCTTGACTTTTGCACAAACTCCTAACTGAATAGCTCTTAGCACTTTGAGGCTTAGAAAGCTTGTGGCTAGTAGATGAGAAGGTTAAGGCTTGTATGTGGCTTATAGAGAAGAGAAGTGAAGAGAAGATAAAATGGATGATTGAAAATGAGAGAATTTAAGGCCTATTTATGCTAGTTGGGATAGGCAGAATTCAGCCAGAATTCTGTATCAAGAATTCAAATTTTTGGCCGTTGGACAACTAGCATACAACAAACCCTAAAAATTAGGGTCCTGTAATTTACGGGACAGAGTTCGGCCCGAACTTTGTGTGGAGGCAGAGTTCGGCCCGAACTCTGTCTCCATAGGACATAATTGCTCAAATGGGCTTTTGTGGGCTAGTTTGGTTTGGTGGAGCTTTTGGTTTTGTTTGAAGATAAGGTATAGGCCCAGAATACTCAGTGTTACTCAGTTTACATTTAGCTAGACTCAATAAATGTAAAAATCCAGACTCAAAAATCGAGTACACTGTAGGAGAGAGCCGACGTCCATCTTGTACTGAGTTCTGTCTTGATGTATCATATTGAATTATGACAAACATCATATTGTCAATTTTATCAATATTTGGTTGACTGTGATTTGGGTCAACAATCTCCCCCATATTGATAATTGACAAAATGATATTTATATATTCAATGTTCATACCTGGACACAAGTAGTAGTCATGCAGAGAAGCAGTAGCTCCCTCGTAAAAATAGCTCCCCCATAAACATAGCTTCTCTATAAGCCAATGTTCCTTATCCTGATATACATAATCTATTCTAAAACATAGATATCACAGGATATGATAAAAAGATGAATATCAAATAAATCTCCCCCTTTGTCATTTATCAATGATGCATAACAAACATGTATATCAAACGCAAACAAACAGAAGACTATAGAAGAAATTAACTGGCAAGCACACCATAATAATGATAAACTGCAGATAAAGTCTAAAGATCCACAGAACATAGAGTGTACTCATACAAGAAAATCAACTACATAAACATAAGTCCATAATGATAAAAAACTAAAATACGATCATCAGCAGTAGTAGCAGGTATGGGACCACATCCATCATGGAGCGCGAGATGGTCCAGCGACGTCAGATGGATCAGTATCCGAACGACAAGGATCCACGAAAGCTGCATTCGGATCCATATAACGCATAACCCAAGGGTCATCGACCCGTCGCGAGATGGATCCCGCTCCATAGGAAGTGGCATAGAAGGATGCCGAGACATAGTGTACCGGATGTCATGCAATGAGTTGCTGATGGCACTCATCTATAAGGTGGTACGATAGTCGAGCTGGGTCCAGCAGTCGTCCTCCTACATGAACCGATCACGAAGCATGGTCTGGATAGACTCGAGAGTAGCAAGAGGTACGAGCGCAGGTTGCCCAAGAGCAGGTGCATCAGCCTGAGCATCAGAACCAGAATGCTCGGACTCAGCAGGAGATCCTACAGCTTCCTGAAGTCGCCTTGCCTTAGATAGAAAGGCAGGGGCTAGAAGGAATTGGCACTAATCGAGAGGGATATGAAATTAACGAAAAACCATAGGCAAATAGAGAGCATAGACCAAAGATCGTGGCCTCTTCCTTGCATTGATCATCCAGTCCATCGTAGTACGTGGAAGGTTGAACGGAACATAGAAGTGAAGGTGATACAAAGCAGAAATCTCAAAATACGAAACTTCATCAGTCGATCCTGCTTTGGGCAAGATCATGGAGAAGGCAATACGATGAAGCTCATAGAAATAAGGGTTAAGGAATTTTGCAAGTAACTTGCGTGGACGTGTGTATGGGGTACACAAATCGTCCTTGAAACTCTCAAGGGACGACCCATCGGGAAATTGAAACTTGTGTGCATCGACAAGCTTCTCCCAAGAGTTGGGTTCCGGAATCTCGAGATATTCTGCAAGTTCAAAATCATCGAACGAGATGTTAATTCTAGCAACAAGAGAATATAATCGTGTGTCATCAAATGTGAGATTACAATAAAACATCTGAATTGCATTCAAGTAAATAAGTGAAGTTGTAGACACCAACTCATCAAGACAAAGATCATGAAATAATGAGTCAAACGAGAAAAAAATGGTGAAGTTAATGGGATGAACCGCACACACGGGCCGTGATCGAAAATCATTGAACCATTCATTTGAGGCGTCCAATGACACAAAAATTCGATCATCGAATGTGTTGGAGTCATTGGGTCGTGGTGGATTGAAAAGAGGATGAATAGGCTGATCATCACGAGGAGGAGGGTTCGATGAGGAAGCACCCTCAGTTCTAGCCTTCTTTCCTCTATTAAACAACCTAGGTGCCATTGAACAATGAAGGAAATTTTGAAATTGAGATGGAGAAAAAGAAGATATTAAACCTCAAAAGAATTGTAGAATATGGAAGAGAATGATGTAAGAACAATTCTCCTTGAGTTTGGAGAAAAAATCTACACTAGATAAAGAATTCTAGGGTTAGGGTTTGAAGAGGAAGGAGTTCGAAAAGTTTTGGAGGAGGCAATGGAGAGGAGAGAGAGAGGAAGAACCAGAAAATATGAAGGAGGACTTGGATGGTCGGGTGAATCCTGGACCGTAGGAATAAAACGGATGAAGGTGTCACGACCCGATCCCAAATAATTGGGTCGAACCGGATCATGCCCAGCCTGCACCGTTGTTGAGACGGCGGCAGTAAGCTATTCCATTAGCAGGTAACCAAACAACAACAACTATATTTGTGACAACTCAAATTCGAAAATAAAATTTTATTAAACTTTGAAATGAAATACAACCGGGAAAATGTACTGAAATAAATAACTGAATTTGAAATAAACAACAACGCTGAAAAAGAAAATCTATCTATCAGCCGGCTCATCGGCCTCAGTCCCAACGTCCTCCAATGGGGACTCTGGCAGCACTACGGGGTACAGAACAGGGTCGTAGTAGCTGCTGTATAACAGCTCAGCATCCTCAATGTCCCCTAAAAATGTATCTCCAGTCAGGAGGGAGCAAAGTACAATTCATGCTAATTTAAAACAGTTAAAATGAATAATAGAATCATACACTTTTAAAAAGTTTAGAAATGAACAGTTTTGCAGCAGTAAAACAGTGTGATTTGAATAGGCAATGAATATGACCGGCTTGGGATGATTCAGTATATCCTATTGATACGGTACGGCTTATCCCCGTGTGTAAGAGGGGTAAGCTCACACAGTTCTAAGTTACAGTTGGCTGTGGTCATAAATATTACTCTACTCCCCCAGTCCCCAATCAATACAGTAGTTGCAGTCAGTACTCTCCGAGAGAGTTTCGTGTTTGCATCGTGGTTTAAACTTGCAGTAAAGCGATTATTAAAATAACTGTAAAACTAACACAAACTATACTTGCCTCAAAATGGATTTGACTGGAGAGGATGAAGACTTCGAGACGGAAATTCAGAATCGTCCTCGAATTCCTACATTCGAGAAATTGACTCAGATTCCAGGGTTACCAATCTAGCTACGCTAGTTGAAATCTCTAATTGTGTCCTAATCCATTTTAATTCTTATTTAAGAAAATACAAACAGAATTACGATTATCGGTGCGTTGAATTTAATACGAGGAAAAAGATCGTTTTAAACTTTGTATTTGGAAAACTCGTCGATACCAGATTAATTGATTAAAACTTGGTATTTTAGTAACTATAAATATAAAACTAAATTTCTTATTTTAGTGAGAAATACATGATCGTTAATTAATATTAAAACTTGTAAATTTTAGGTGAGAAAATCTTTATTAATTTTTATACGAAAATTCTTTTATTAAATTTATTTGTACGCTACAAAAACTCGCAAAAACAGCAAACAACCAAAAAACCTATGCTACCATATTACAGTTACAGAACCAACAACCAGCTGGGCTTATGTCCATTATAATTTATTTACATAAATTGAAATAAGATAAAAACTGCCGTTAGTCCTAAACTTTAAATAAATTAAATATGAATAAAACTAAATGATAAAAATTAAAGTAGTTATTTATCGAGTCTCATATATGGTCCTATCGTCAACTAGGCTAATGCCTCAACGTCCGGGCGGAGCCGGTTTCGTTTGCACTTAGCCGGGGCCCATTGACCGATACGGTCGTCGCCCAAAAATCCAAATATTAAATATATATTTCCAAAATCCATTTTAAAATCGTTTTTAAAATATACTTTAAATTTATGGAAAAATCCAGCAGTATTTCCTCTATTTTTGGTCAACCCAAAAACTAAAAAATATGCCGATAATTTTCCTGCAAATCCCAAACCAGGGAATCCCAAAATATATATATAAATAATCCACAACAAATCTACAGATTAATTCGGAACGACCCGAAATAATTTCGGAAGTCCGAATCCAACCAAAAACGTCACAGCACAATATCGGAAATATCCGAAAACCCAAAATATATCGAAATCCATTTTCCGAAAAGTTCCGGAAAAACCAAACAATCAACAGAACCTTTCCGAAGGTTCCGAAAAATACGACGTCGCTAAAAACCGAATTCCCGGGAGGGAATCGGGGACCATTCTCATCACAGACAGTATGAAAAATAGAATGGGACAGGGGTTATACCTCGGGTTGCTCGGCTAGAGCTCTCAGATGATTAAAAGAAGAAAATAGAGATCCGAACAGCAACGAAAACCCGGAACAGCGCTGGACAATGCTGTCCAGATCAGTAGGCACTCGCGGGGTCAACGCTGGGGTGCTGGCCGGGTACGACAACAGCAGAAAAAGTGCTAGATCGGGGTCCGGGGCACGACGGGGCTCTGGGACAGCGCTAGGAACGGCGGCCGACGGTTGGAGGGGCGTCAAGGAGGGTCGGCAAAGGGGACGCAGGGGGGTCGGCCGGCGGTCGGGGAGCCGCGGGCGGCCGGCTGCGGGGCGCGGCGTCGGGCGCGCGAAGGGGAAAGCCGGCTGGAGGAGGCCGGCAGTTGGGGTCCGCGGAGAGGGGCGCACCGGCGGGCTGGATCGGGTCGGGGAGGAGTCCGGGCTAGGGCTCCGGTGTTGGAGTGAAGGGGGAAGGGGAAGAGGAAAAGGAGATGGGTTAATTTTCTGTGAGAGAGTGAGATGGAGTTGGAGAGCTCTGGATGGTTTTTTCTTTGTTCGTGAGTGATGGGGAGAATGAGTGATGGTTGTGGGAAATAATAAGGAGGAAAGAAAAAAGTGGGTTGTTGGTGATGTGGATGTGAGGAAATTAAGGGGAGGGAATTAAGGAGAAGGAGGGTGTACGTGGGTGGTTGCTGGTCCAAATTGGACCAGCTCAAAGGTGGTTTTTTTATTATTATTACAAACCAGGTTTCAAGTGTAGGATTGGGTCTGAGTTCGGGCTCGGGTCTGGGTTCGCATCCAAAAATCCATGTTAATAATAATTTTTTTGAAATAATTTTAACACTCAAAAATAATACTAATAATAAATATAATAATAATATAACACTAATATTAATTAAAAAAAATTGGGTTTCACAATCTTCCTTCCTTAGAAAATTTCGTCCTCGAAATTTAAAGGCAAGGTTAGGGGTTACCTTAAGTCTAAAACAGGTACGGATACTGCTCCCGCATCTGGTCTTCTCGCTCCCAGGTCGACTCGTCTGGTGAGTTGTGCCGCCATATCACTCTGACTATCGGCGTCACGGTGTTCCTGGTTCTCTTCTCGCCTCTATCCAATATCTCCACTGGCTTCTCCGGCACTATGAGGCTGGGTCCAATCTCCAGCTCTGAATGGTCCAAAATGTGGCTCGAGTCTGGGATGTAGCGTCTCAGCTGCGAGACGTAGAAGACGTTGTGGATGCCTTCGAGACTTGGGGGTAGAGCCACCCGATAAGCCACTTCTCCAATCCTGCTAAGTACTTCAAATGGACCAATATACCTGGGGCTTAACTTTCCTGCTCTGCCGAAACGGATTGTTCCTCTGGTAGGAGAGATCTTCACAAACACACTGTCGCCTTCTTCAAACTCCAAAGGCCGTCTGCTGCTATCAGCCCAATGCTTCTGTCTGTCCTGGGCAATCCTGAGCTTGTCTCTGATCATTCTCACCTTCTCTGCTGCTTCGGTCACCATCTCGGGTCCAAGCAACACTCGTTCTCCGACGTCGCCCCAAATAAGTGGAGTACGGCAACGACGTCCATAGAGTGCCTCGAACGGTGTCATACCGATGCTAGCTTGGTAGCTGTTGTTGTAAAAGAACTCTACCAAGTGCAAATGGTCTTCCCAAGACCCTCCAAATTCTAGGATGCAGGATCTCAGCATATCTTCTAGCGTCTAGGGGTGTAAACGGACCGGACGGACCCGGACAACCTTGTGTACAAGCTCGGACCGAAAATAAAATCGGACGGACGTGAGTCCGGCTCGGTTAAATTCGGACAAAAAAATTTGTGTTCAGATCCATCCGATAACTTTGGATCATGTTCGTGTCCGGTCCGATAATTTTGAGATAACACTGACAGAGACGACCTCGCCGTCACGGATCTTGGCACCGATGCTCGTGTGGCGGATGGCAGGAAGAAGCCATGAGCGGTAGAGAGAGGAGGCCTGGACGAGAAGGAAATAGGAAATACTGGTGTGGTAAGCATTGTTTTCTTCTTCCTCTTTGTTGCTTTCTTTTTTTTACTTTTTTATTTGGAAGGAAAACCTTTTCTATAATAGGTGTCCTATTCACAACGTGTACTAGTGTTTATTTGTTCTAGTAGGTCCAATTTTTATTAAATGGGTGTTCTCAGCATGAGAGAGGGGGCGGTCCCGAGGAGTCAGGTGTGGGGAATGGGAGGGAAGACCGAGGAGTCATGGGTTGTGAGAAGGGGGGATCGAGAAGTCAAAGTTATCTTGGGTCCCACGTGATGGTGGTGCTCTGTTCTATTTTCGTTAGAAAATTTGTATCGAAAGTATGCAGCATACTTTGAGCCCCATTAATTTAAAGTCTAAAATTTTTCGGACCTAATTCAAAATTTTCGGACCGGACATGTATATGTCCGAGTCCGAGTTCGAATTTTAAACGGACACAAAAAAATGTTCAGACTATGTTCGTTAATTAGATCGGACGGTCCACGGTCGAACTATTTATCGAGTCGGACTCGTACGGACAACGGACTGTCCTATCCATTTCACAGCCCTACTAGCGTCTGGATTGTTCTCTCTGATTGCCTGTCAGACTGAGGGTGGTAGGCGGTGCTGAACTTCAGTTGGGTTCCCAAGCTGTCATGCAAACTCATCCAAAAGTGAGAGGTAAATCTAGTATCTCTGTCAGATACGATACTTACCGAAACTCCATGAATCCGGTAGATGTGTCGCATGTACAGTGCTACCAACTTCTCGGTGGATAAACCAACCTTGAAGGGGATAAAGTGAGCTGACTTCGTCAGTCGGTCCATAATAACCCAAATGGCATCCTTTCCTCCTTGGGATCGAGGCAGTCCCGATACAAAATCTATCGTTATGTGCTCCCATTTCCACTCTGGAATGTCAAGCGGCTGAAATAGTCATGCTGGTCTCTGTCTGCTAGCTTTAACTTGCTGACAAATTAAACATCTAGCCACATACCTGGATACATCCTTCTTCATTCCGTACCACCATACTATTGTGCGCATATCTCGGTACATTTTGTTGGCTCCAGGATGTATGGAATACTGCAACTGGTGCACTTCTTGCATCAGCTCATTCCTCAGTTCGCCAGTTGGTACGCAAAGCCTCGTACCATTCTTCAGTGCTCCATCGCTGGCGATTGAGAATCCTTCAAGTGTCCCTGCCAGCACTTGGTCTCTGAGTTTGCAAAGCGTCTCGTCTTGGAATTGTGCCTCCTTGATCCTGTCCATAAGACTCGAACGCACTTGCAACTGCATTAATGATGATTCAGCTCCTGGTACGATGGCTTCTCTTCCAAGTTTCTTTATCTCTTCTTCGGGCAGTACAATTTCCAATCCTAGCTTCTCCATGTCCTCCAGCAAATGACGCTCCTTGGTCAAGAACATTGCCATCGGGTATCGACTAAGTGCATCTACAACAACATTAGCCTTACCCGGATGATACTGCAGGTTGATGTGAAAATCTTTCATCAGCTCCAGCCATCATCTCTGTCTCATGATCAGCTCCTTCTGAGTGAAAACATATTTCAGACTTTTGTGGTCTGTAAATATTTTCACTCTCTCCTCATACAGGTAGTGCTTCTATAGCTTCAAAGCAAAAATCACTGCTGCAAGCTCCAAATCATGTGTGGGATAGTTCTTCTCATGAGTCCGTAATTGCCTAGATGCATAAGAAATTACTTTCCTGTGTTGTTGAAGAACGCAACCCAATCCCTTACCGGAAGCATCACTATAGATTAAGAAACCGTCGATACCTGCGGGTAGCGCAAGTATCAGCGCTGTTGTAAGCCTCTTCTTCAGTTCCTCAAAAGCTGACTGGCAAGCTTCCGACCAAATGAATTCTTCGTTCTTCCTGGTAAGCTTCGTCATTGGTTCAGCAATCTTGGAGAAATCCTTCACGAACTTCCGGTAGTAGCCAACCAAACCCAAAAAGCTTCTGATCTCTGCAACCGAGCTTGGTGCAGTCCACTTCTCAATAGCAGCTATCTTCTTTGGATCCATCGAAATTCCTTTTCCTGTGACCACATGGCCCAAAAATTCTACTTTGTCTAAAAAAATTTTGTATTTGGATAGCTTACCATAGAGCTTCTCTTTCCTCAAGGTGCTCAGCACTTTCCTCAGGTGCTCTTCATGCTCTTCCTCAGTCTTCGAGTAGATCAGTATATCATCGATGAAGACAATAATAAACTGATCTAGATATTCATGGAAAACCTTGTTCATGAGGTTCATGAATACCGTGGAAGCATTCGTCAGTCCAAACGGCATGACCAAGAATTCAAATTGTTCATACTTGGTGTTGAACGCCATCTTGGGAATATCCTCCTTCCTGACCTTGATTTGATGGTAGCCTGATCTGAGATCTATCTTTGAAAATACCTTGGCTCCACTTAGTTGATCAAACAGGTGGTCGATCCGGGGCAGGGGGTACTTGTTCTTGATGGTGATGTTGTTCAGCGCCCGGTAGTCGATGCACATCCGCACGGTTCCATCCTTCTTAGGTACGAACAATACTGGTGCTCCCCAGGGTGAAGCCCCGTCTCTGATAAATTCTTGTGCCTTTATCTCGTCGATCTGATCCTTCATCTCCTTGGCCTCCTTGGGGTTGACTCTGTAGCATCCCCGAGAAATAGGAGAAGAGTCGGGTACTAGATCGATGGTGAATTCTACACCTCGATCCGGCGGCAATCCTGGAAGACTATCTGGAAAGACGTCCATAAATTCTGCGATAATAGGGTGAGGAGGCCCGGGTTCTTTGGTGATTGAGGAGTAGGTAATACTCTTCATGTCTTCCGGAGCTCAAGAGATTTCAAACTCTGGTTCTCCTGGTGGGCTGAAGATGACACATCCTCGGTGACAATCGATCAGCGCATGCTGTTCACTTAACCATTCCATCCCTAGGACGACATCATAGTTGGGCAGGGACATCACTAGTAAGGGTGTTAAGAACTGATGGCCTGAGATGGTTATGGGACAATTGCAAGCCTCGGTGATGGGTATGGGTCCACCACCGGTCATAACTCTACTAATCACCTTGCTAAGTCCCGAATCTATATGGTGTGCAGAAATAAACTTTGATGATATGAAACTATGTGATGCACCCGAATCAAATAATGTTAGAGCAGGATGTGAAAACACATAAATGGAACCTGTGATGACATCAGCGGTAGGTTCCTGCTCTGGTTCCTGCTCATCAGCTGCTAGGGCAAAAGCTCGCCCGGTCTTCTGCTGGTGCTGTCCGAACCGTTGTTGCTGAGTAGGTAGGGGAGCTCTTTGCTAATTGTTTCTGGTCTGGTGAACTGATGAGAGGCAGTCCCTCACTTGGTGGGCGACAGACCCACAGACTAGGCAGTGTCCTAGCCTCTTCCTGCATATGTTTGACTGATGTCCCAGCCTCTTACAATATTCACAGACTGGGATCTGCCTCTGAGGCGACTTGTCATTAGTCCTCGCCTGATGGTGCTGCTACTGTTGGTGCGAAGGCCTGTTGTTGTTGTTGTTGGGCCGCTTCTGGTTACCCTGGAAGTTGCTAGTTCCAGGATACCCCCTCTTGGATCGAGAAGGTTGGCTCTTCTCCACGTCCTGAGCTCGTATCAGGATCCTCTCATATGTCTTGGCGCCACCTGCAATCACAGGGGTGCGAATCTCTTCTCTTAATCCATACCTGAATCGTTCAGCACGATCCTTGGGGTCAGCTACCAGGTTTCGGGCAAAACGGCTAAGTCGGCCGAACTCTACCGCATATTCGCTGACCGTCATGTTTTCTTGCTTCAGGTCCTGGAATTGCCTCTCCATCTCCCGCATCTCCGATGTTGGGAAGAACTTCCTGCGGAACAGCCTCTTGAAGGTGTCCCAGTCGAGCTGCTTGTCCTGGAGTCGGGGTTCATTCCGATACCAGGTGCTCGCCACATCCTGTAGTTGGAGTCCTACAGCTTCGGTCTTGAGGTCCTCCGGGAGTCGAGCGACGCTCAAGAGACGCTCCATACTGTCTAGCCATTCATTGGCGTAGATGATACCCTCGGTTCCTTTGAAAGGTCGAGGGCCTTGCTTCTTAAAGCTCTCTATATCTCCAACCTTCATGTAATTATACGCCTCTAATCAAAAGAATGGCCTTAAGGATATAAATCTTAACTCCTGAATTATGCTTACCTTGGCAGGTCGTGGCTCCGATGAAGTGGTTCCTCCTCTTTCGAGGGCAACCATAGCCACATTGTGGGCATTCTCCATGCCTTCTCTCATGATCGCGGTCTGCTCGCGATGGGCTGCAGCTTGGTCTGTAGTCTGTTCTCGATGAGCTTCTGCTTGAGCTCTCTGGGCTTCAAGTACTCCTCGTAGCATACCCATTAGATCGGTGGGATCCACGGGCACTGGTGGGGCAGCTGGTACGGACACTACCACAGGGATCTGCGGCTCAGCCCAGGGAAGTGTAGGGTTCGTCTCTTGAGAAGTAGTGGCGTAAGCACCGCGGAGTGCTGGAGATTGATGGGGACGGTCGGTCAGCTGCAACGGTGAAGGGTCTGGACGAGCTGGGGAAGATGGGGTGTGTTCAGATGATGACACCTCATCACCAGCAGGGGTGGTCTTCTCCTTGGTCATAATCTGGAAGGTTTAGGGTACAAATATAAGCAAGGTATCCTACCAGTCTATAATCAAACAAAAATATTTATTTATATATAATTCGGACCTATGTTGTGACAAATCAATGTTCTAGTGTTCTAATTGTTTCTAGGTATGTTTTCCTAAGTTGTTGTATTCGACCCGCATGGGCCACCACTAAAAACATGTCACGATCCGATCCCAAATAATTGGGTCGAACCGGATCATGCCCAGCCTGCACCGTTGTTGAGACGGCGGCAGTAAGCTGTTCCATTAGCAGGTAACCATACAACAACAACTATATTTGTCACAACTCAAATTCGGAAATGAAATTTTATTAAACTTTGAAATAAAATACAACCGAAAAAATATACTGAAATAAATAACTGAATTTGAAATAAACAACAATGCTGAAAAAGAAAATCTATCTATCAGCCGGCTTATCAACCTCAGTCCCAACGTCCTCCAATGGGGACTCTGGCAGCACTACGGGGTACAGAACAGGGTCATAGTAGCTGCTGTATAACAGCTCAGCATCCTCAATGTCCCCTAAAAATGTATCTCCAGTCAGGAGGGAGTAAAGTACAATTCATGCTAATTTAAAACAGTTAAAATGAATAATAGAATCATGCACTTTTAAACAGTTTAAAAATGAACAGTTTTGCAGCAGTAAAACAGTGTGATTTGAATAGGCAATGAATATGACCGGCTTGGGATGATTCATTAGTATCCTATTGATACGGTACGGCTTATCCCCGTGCGTAAGAGGGGTAAGCTCACACAGTTCTAAGTTACAGTTGGTTGTGGTCATAAACATTACTCTACTCTCCCAGTCCCCAATCAGTACAGTAGTTGCAGTCAGTACTCTCCGAGAGAGTTTCGTGTTTGCATCGTGGTTTAAACTTGCAGTAAAGCGATTATTAAAATAACTGTAAAACTAACACAAACTATACTTGCCTCAAAATGGATTTGACTGAAGAGGATGAAGACTTCGAGACGGAAATTCAGAATCGTCCTCGAATTCCTACATTCAAGAAATTGACTCAGATTCCAGGGTTACCAATCTAGCTACGCTAGTTGAAATCTCTAATTGTGTCCTAATCCATTTTAATTCATATTTAACAAAACACAAACAGAATTACGATTATCGGTGCGTTGAATTTAATACGAGGAAAAAGATCGTTTTAAACTTTGTATTTGGAAAACTCGTCGATACCAGATTAATTGATTAAAACTTGGTATTTTAGTAACTATAAATATAAAACTAAATTTCTTATTTTAGTGAGAAATACATGATCGTTAATTAATATTAAAACTTATAAATTTTAGGTGAGAAAATCTTTATTAATTTTTATACGAAAATACTTTTATTAAATTTATTCGTACGCTACAAAAACTCGCAAAAACAGCAAACAACCAAAACAACCTACGCTACCATATTACAGTTACAGAACCAACAACCAGCTGGGCTTATTCCCATTACAATTTATTTACATAAATTGAAATAAGACAAAAACTACCGTTAGTCCTAAACTTTAAATAAATTAAATTTGAATAAAACTAAATGATAAAAATTAAAGTAGTTATTTATCAAGTCTCAGATATGGTCCAATCGTCAACTAGGCTAATGCCTCAACGTCCGGGCGGAGCCGGTTTCGTTTACACTTAGCCGGGGCCCATTGACCGATACGGTCGTCGCCCAAAAATCCAAATATTAAATATATATTTCCAAAATCCATTTTAAAATCGTTTTTAAAATATACTTTAAATTTACGGAAAAATCCGGTAGCATTTCCTCTATTTTTGGTCAACCCAAAAACTGGGAAATATGCCGATAATTTTCCAGCAAATTCCAAACCAGGGAATCCCAAAATATATATATAAATAATCCACAACAAATCCACAGATTAATTCGGAAGGACCCGAAATAATTTTGGAAGTTCGAATCCAACCAAAAATGTCACAGCACAATATCAGAAATATTCGAAAACCCAAAATATACCGAAATCCATTTTTTGAAAAGTTCCGGAAAAACCAAACAATCAACAGAACCTTTCCGAAGGTTCCGAAAAATACGACGTCGCTAAAAACCGAATTCCCGGGAGGGAATCGGGGACTATTCTCATCACAGACAGTATGAAAAATAGAATGGGACAGGGGTTATACCTCGGGTTGCTCGGCTAGAGCTCTCAGGTGATTAAAAGAAGAAAAATAGAGATTCGAACAGCAATAAAAACCCGGAACAGCGCTGGACAATGCTGTCCAGATCAGCGGGCACTCGCGGGGTCAGCGCTGGGGTGCTGGCCGGGCACGACAACAGCAGAAAAAGCGCTGGATCGGGGTCCGGGGCGACGAGGAGGGTCGGCGAAGGGGGCGCAGGGGGGTCGGCCGGCAGTTGGGGAGCCGCGGGCGGCCGGCTGCGGGGCGCGGCGTCGGGCGCGCGAAGGAGAAAGCCGGCTGGAGGAGGCCGGCGGTCGGGGTCCGCGGAGAGGGGCGCGCCGGCGGGCTGGATCGGGTCGAGGAGGAGTCCGGGCTAGGGCTCCGGTGTTGGAGTGAAGGGGGAAGGGGAAGAAGAAAAAGAGATGGGTTAATTTTCTGTGAGAGAGTGAGATTGAGTTGGAGAGCTCTGGATGGTTTTTTCTTTGTTCGTGAGTGATGGGGAGAATGAGTGATGGTTGTGGGAAATAATAAGGAGGAAAGAAAGAAGTGGGCTGTTGGTGCTATGGATGTGAGGGAATTAAGGAGAAGGGGGGTGTACGTGGGTGGTTGCTGGTCCAAATTGGACCAGCTCAAAGGTGGTTTTTTTTTATTATTATAAACCAGGTTTCAAGAGTATGATTGGGTCTGGGTTCGGGCTCGGGTCTGGGCTCGGGTCTGGGTTCGCATCCAAAAATCCAGGTTAATAATAATTTTTTTGAAATAATTTTAACACTCAAAAATAATACTAATAATAAATATAATAATAATATAACTCTAATATTAATTAAAAAAATTTGGGTTTCACAGAAGGGCTGAGAGCAACTGGAAGTTCTGGAATATACAGACTGAATTCAGCCCGAACTTTGTGTGAGGCAGAGTTCGGCCCGAGTTCTTTGTTCTGGAACCAGAACTAAAAATAGTTTAAAACCAGTTTAAAAATATTGCTAAGTGGGAGAAAATAGATAGGAGTTATAAAAAAATGGCCAAGATAGAAACTTGCAAATAAAAAATGAATAGAGTAAATGAAATGAAGTTAGAAAATTTAAATGCATCAACTTATAAATAAAATTGAACCATGTAATAAACAAGGATTTTTGACATAAATCAGTACAATGAAACTGCCATGGGGTAGCTGCATGGGCCGGATCCCAGCTAGCGGTAGTCCAAAGACTAGTGCACCATGTCGCTTAGGCTTTTATGCCTTGTAGTCAGAAGGACCCGTTCGGCTTGTACCCATAGCAAAGTCATCATAAAGAACTGTGACATAATCGATATTTACGCAGGCCAATTTAATGAATAACCGCTTCATCCAAAATTCCTAATTCACGATAAAAAAAAAGTTGAATCGCTCTTCAGATAGTGGTTTAGTAAAGAAATCTGCCAGCTGATGATCAGTGTCAATAAATTTTAAATTTATAGTGTCATTTTGTTGATGATCACGCAAAAAGTGGTGATGAATTTCAATGTATTTTGTGCGTGAGTGACATATAGGGTTCTTAGTAAGGTTGATAGCACTAGTGTTATCACAGAATATAGGAATGTATATAAAAAATAGGTTGTAGTCTGCAAGGCTTTGCTTCACCCACAGAATTTGTGTACAACAACGACCAGCTGCGATATATTCAGCTTCTGTTGTGGATAGTGTGACAGAATTCTGCTTCTTGCTAAACCATGAGACTAGAGCCTTGCCTAATAAATGACACGTACAGCTTGTACTTTTACGGTCGACTTTGTATCCCGCAAAATCAGCATCCGAATAACCAATAAAGTCAAAGGATGTGGATTTGGGATACCACAAGCCCACTGTAACAGTACCCTTAAGGTATCGAAAGATACGCTTAACGGTGGACATGTAAGCACACAGACAAACACTAAACACGATATCGGGATGACTAGCAGTTAGGTAAAGTAGACTACCAATCATACCTCGATACTTACGTTGGTCAACAGGTTTGCCGCTTTTATCAGGTTCCAGCTTGGTCGTAGTAGCCATGGGAGTGCTGATTGGTTTGACGTTGTCCAGATCAAACTTCTTCAACATATCCTTTGTGTATTTTGACTGGCTGACGAATGTTCCTTACAAAATTTGTTTGACTTACAATCCAAGGAAGTAGGTGAGCTCCTCCATCATGCTTATCTCAAATTCGTTCTGCATACACTTAGCGAAATCTTGGCATAGATTTTCATTAGTGGACCCAAATATGATACCATCAACATATATTTGTACTAAAAGAATGGTGTCTTGAAAACTTTTGATAAAAAGTATAGTATCAATCTTCTCTTTTGAAAAACCTTTATCTAGTAAGAAATTGCTTAGGCATTCATACCAAGCTCTTGGGGCTTGTTTGAGGCCATATAGCGCTTTATTAAGTTTGAAGACATGGTCGAGAAATTTGTGATTTTCAAAACCAGGGGGTTATTTTACAAAAACTTCCTCCTTAATAAAACCAATCAGAAAGGCACTTTTGACATCCATTTAGAAAAGTTTATATAAAAGTTTACAAAGGCACAAAGCATCCGAATGGATTCAAGTCTTGCAACAGGAGCATACGTCTCATCGTAGTCGATACCTTCCTCTTGGTTGTATCCTTGAGCTACTAGACGAGCTTTGTTATGAGTAACTGAACCATCTTTATTTACTTTGTTATGAAAAACCTATTTAGTACCAATAATCGAATGATTAGCTGGTTTAGGAACAAGTTTCCAGACCTGGCTTCTTTCGAATTGGTTGAGTTCTTCTTGCATAGCTGAAATCTAAAACTCATCATTAAAAGCTTCTAAAACAGTTTTAGGCTCAATTTGCAAAATAAAAGCAGTGCTAGTAATGGAATCTCTTAATGATGATCGAGTACTTACTCCGTGTGATACCTCACCTATCACCTATAACCAAGTTTTCTGGGTGTGACGGCTTGAATGCGAACTTCTTCGATAAGCCCTTCAAAGAATTAGTTTCAGGGGTGGTAGTCATCGGCGTGGAAGTTGATGGTTCAACATCATCGTCGGGGATAGCTGCTGCACTATTTTTCTCATCAAAAGTCATATTAGTAGATTCTTCTATAATTATTGAGCGTTTGTTGAACACTCTATATCCCTTACTCTTGGCAGCATAGCCAAGAAAAATACCATCGTCAGCTTTGGCATCAAATTTGCCTAAGTTGTCTTTGGTGTTTAGGATAAAACAGCGTCTAAAATATGAGACATTTGGAGTCCTACCAAACCAAAGCTCGTAAGGTGTTTTCTTCGAAATAGGTCGAATAAGCACCCTATTTAAAACATGGCATGCTGTACTGACAGCTTCTGTCCAAAAATATTTTATAAGTAAAAATTTATTCAACATGACTCTAGCCATATCGCCAAGAGTCCTATTCTTCCGCTCTACAACACCATTTTGTTGAGGAGTTCGAGGACAAAAAAACTTATGATCAAAACCATTTGTTTCGTAAAACTTTTCAAATTCAGAATTTTCGAATTCGCCCCCATGATCACTTCGAATTCGAGTAATCATGTAGCCTTTTTCGTTTTGGACCTTTTTGGCAAAGATTTTGAAAAATAAAATCCCAACATTTTTGTTTGAAATGAAGAAAACCCAAGTAAATCTAGAAAAATCATCTACTATAACAAAAGCATAGAGTTTTCCACCAAGACTGGCTACCCTACTGGAACCAAATAAGTCCATGTACAGTAATTGCAAGGGTCTAGTAGTACTTACATTATTTATGGAATGAAATAAAAATTTGGTTGCCTTATTCAGTTCACATTCGGCACATACCGTGTCCTTCTTGAATGTGATGTCAGACAGACCTTTTATTATCTTCTTTGTCGATAGCCTGGATATAGTATCCATATTGTCATGACCAAGATGCTAGTGCCACAACAGTCTCTCATCCTTGTGGGCGTAGAGGCATCTTCTTGTACTGTTAGTATTTCTAGATAGATAGAAAATATAAATGTTATCTTCTTTTATCCCTTCAAAAGCAATGTCTCCCGTTGACCTATCATAAATATAGCATTTATTTTGTCCAAAGTTAATATCATATCCATGATCAGCAAGATGACTTTTGCTGAGCAGGTTATGCTTTAACTCGGTCACTAAGCAGACATCCTTTATTACAGGAGAAGGAGGATAACCAATAGTACCATTACCTATGATGTAGCCCTTTAAGTTGTTACCGAAGGATACATACCCTTTCCTCTTTATCGATAGTGATGCGAAAAGATTTGTGTCTCCCGTTGTAACCCTACTTTTCAATATTTTGATAGGATAAAATTATCTACAAATCATATCTTGGGTTTATATTTTTTTCATTATATTTTTTTCATTTGGTAATTTTGTAATATTTTTTTTAACCAATTGGGAGGCGGGCTTTTATGGGCCAGCCCACACAGGTTGCCTGATCAATGTTGAACTTTGGAAGAGTAAAGATCATTTCAAAAAAAATTTTGTTTGTTCTGTATCCAACTCTTTCTTTTCCCTCCATTCTTCTCCTCTTCAATTTCCCTACAGCCTATAAAAAGGGCTCGAGCACAATTCCTTCCATCAATTCTGTTAACAATTCTTCTTCCTCTTTAAATTTCTTTTTTAAATTGTTTGCTCCCAATTTCGATCTAACCCTAGATCTCGGAGGAAGCTGCGACTTGGCAATGGCGGATCGGTGCTCTTCCTGGACGAGTAATTGAAGGGTGAGTTCTAGATTTGATTCTTTTAAGATCTGTAGACTCTTGAGAAATTTATGTAGAATGATGTTGAATGGTTATCTCCAGTTTAGGCTTCGATTGAGCAATTGCTCTTTTCCTGGAGGAACATGTTGTTGTTGAATCTTCATCAATAATAAAGGTGAGGAATTGTTTTTGATTTTGGACTAGATCGTTTTGCTGACTTCTAAACTCTTGATATGAGATCTCTGTGTCCGGATCTTTGTCAGGATTTTGATCGATCCATTTTCTTCGAAGAAGAGTCACTGTTGTCAGATTCAAATACTGGATCGATCATTGGTAAGTATTGCTTTGAGAATCCTTAGATTTTGTTCGGATCATGTTTTAAGTACTTCAAATTCTGATTTGGTTGTTCGATCATTCGATTGATCCATCCTTGCTTTCCTTCATGTGTGGATCTTTCGGTTGGAAATCTGTTTGAACTATAGATCAGTAGAGGACCAGTGTTCATTCATACCTCACAATTCAGCTTTTGCCATCGAATTGTAAGTATTGGATTTCATACATATTATATATGGGTGTGTGTGTTTGTATAGAATCAATTTACTCTTGAACTCTTGAGACACCTTTAAATTCGTGTATCAGAGTTGGTGAACTAACTTCGAGGACACTGTTAACTAAATTCTGAAGCTCTTCGAATTTTATCTCTGTGGCATTCTTCAGAGTCGGATTGATGGTTTTGATTCAAGAAGTTTAGATCGTATCGGACGAGAGACTAGTGTCCAGGTTGGGATCGAGCCATCATTTTACCAATTGTACAGCTCAGGTATTTTCTCAACCGATGAAGGGATTAAGGGATGCATTGTTTAGTAGGAATGAGTAGCAGATTTCCATTTTACTGTGTAAGTATTTTTCTAAATTCCGATTTTGATAGAAGTTAATATTGAAGGATGGAATTTCAGTAGAGTTTGGGTTCAACTCGTTCGAAATACTAATTCCTTAGCTTAATTATGATAGTATAGGTTTAATTCTTCATTTTTTTATTGTTATCAGTTTTCCTCCTTATCTACATTTTTAAGTCTAGTTAAATTCCTCACTGATAGTATAGGGTTTTGATTGAAGGTTTTACTGAGCCTCATTTGAGTATTAATGGGAACGGAAGTAGAGAGGTTGATAGGTTTAACCTGAGAATTTGGAAGGACTGACCTACATCAGTCCTGCTATAGACTGACTGTTCTTAGGTTTTACTGAGGACTGAATTATTCCTTAACCCGAGAGTTATAAGTTGAGAGTTTATGGTAGTTGCTTTAGACTGATGTATCAGTCATAAGTTGAGAGTTTTTGGCAGTTGCATTAGACTGATGTATCAGTCATAAGTTAGGAACTAGTAGATAGGTATGTATCAGCCATTTGGTTTAGATTGATATGCATCATTCGTATTTGGAGACTGATGTATCAGTCTGAGACTTTAGCCTGATGAAATCGGGTGTTTGATACTGTGGATTTAGACTTTGAGGTGTTAACATGGGTTCTGAACAATAGCTTTATGTCACTGACTTTAGGAAATGTAGAACTTATGTTTCAAAACCTGAAATGGATTTTCGATTCTCCTATACCATGTCATGTGTAACTGAATACACTAACCTGTTAAAACAAGTTCTATGGAAGTGATAGTTTAAGTCTAACAGTTGGCCTATGGATTGTATAGTTTGGAATCAAACCACAGTTTCCCTAAAACCTGTGTATGGTAGGATGTTCAGATTGTTGATTTTGGTTTAGATACATATTGGACTGATATTTGAATACATATTGGACTGATATCTGAATACATATTGGACTGATATCTGAATATATAGGACTGAGTTCAGTAGGATGATATGATAGCAGGAAATGGTTGTGTGGACTGTTAGTTCAGACATTTGCTTTACAGTATCCTATTTAAAGATTGTTAGATGGGTTGCATCAGCCAATGGCTTAGACTAATGTACATCAGCATTCCTAATTGAAGACTAAACTGTAGTATCCTATTTAGGACTAATGCCTGTGCTTGGGAGTAGGATATGGAAATGTGAAATCAGCTGAGATTGAGGGGTGATTGGCAGTTACCTCAGTATAGTTAAAAAATTACCAGGTTTGATATTGGGTAAATCCTGAACCTGGTACCAACATTCAGTTCCTTCCTGGCTGACAGTTAGTATTAATTTTAGTTTAGAATGAAATGGGATTGATTGAACAGGACTGTTTGGATCAGTTATCTAGCATGAAACCTAACAGTTATACAGGACTGACAGTGAGGATTGTACCAGCCCTATGAACTAAAAGACTAGGCTGTCCTGAATAACAAGTGGGCTATCCTGGTAAGTTGGCCTATGGTTTTAGGTGGGTATCCTATGATTACAAGTTGAACTCTAGGATAACTAGCCTATTAGTTACCATATATTAGTGTAATACTAATTTAGGTAAATAATCATTTTTAGAGTAAGAATTAGTGTTGTCAAGATAGAACTTAGAAATGTTTTAGTGATCTCTTAGATTAAATATCAACTTTTAATTGTTGACTTAATAAATATTAATTCATAACAGGGGAATATCCAGCAGTGCATCCCATATTTGATCACCATGAGCAATGCAAGTATACTCCTCAGACTTGTTCATTTCTCATGTCTTATATATTCATTCCTGTATCTCCTTGTTGACACGATGTATCACGGGATTGTCTGGTTTCACGTTTCATGAGTTATATGTGTCTGGAAGGGAAAATACTACAGTTGTGTGATTAAACCCTATTACTATTCATGTGCATAGCTTAGGTCCCGCATCGTGCACGCGGGACCGAAGCCGTACCATTTCATGTTCATTAAATCTACCTAAGCCGATCACACACTCTGGATGTATTTCAATATTGCACATTTTAGGATTCAGGTTGTATTTCATGTTCAGGTTGTATTTCATGTTCAGGTTGTATTTTATGTTCAGGACTCATATCATGTTCCTTGTATTTACTTTCAGTATTAATATTCAGTTTTATGTCTTGTTCTCGTTTCTCATACTTTATATATTTCCTGTTTCTTGTTCATACCATGATGTTCATGTTCATTTCCTTGGATATACTTAGCTCCGCTCCTAACTAGGATATGTTGCAGGTGAGCTGGAGGCTATCTGTAATACTTACTACGGACAGGAGCCTGGAGGCACCTATAAGCCAGTTGATGTGGCCCAGGACCTAGAGGCTGAGGAAGCCTAGTCTTTTCTCTTTAGCTTTATCTGGACTTGTATTAGAGACATCATTATATTTTGTATTTACTGGAATGTAATAACATTTAGATTGTATTTGAGATTCTAGGATTTGACATATAGATGCTGTGATTACTTTTATTCTTATCTTGATTCATAGTTTTTCCCTAGATTGGTACAACTTACTTTGTCGTGTCTAACGATGAAGGCTGGGCGTGTCCTACTCGTGTTCGATTATTCGGGAGTGAATCGTAACACCCGTTATATGTCGCGAGCATCCACTATCGAGAATCTACTTGCTTTTAGTTGAGGAAGGAAGGTCCACCTACATCACGAGTAGATGTGACCTTTGGTACCCAAGTTCTTGTGGGTCCTAAAATGTTAGTCTTCGGTACCCATGCATATAGATTAATATCAACTAATTTCCTAATTCTATACTGTGGTGAGATATGATCATGTAATCCACAGTATGTACGAGTAGCATGCCTATTTGTGTTGAGAGCAGGTTGATAGTAATGTCTATATGTAGTATGGTGATAGTTGTGTGGAACAACAGGATAATGACTATATGTAGCAGCAGGATGATAGTTATATCTATGTGTAGCATGGTGATAGTTAGCAGGATAGTGACTATGTATAGATTGAGAATGATGTCTATGTGCATGTGGTTTACGTGCTGCATGGGAGTACGTGTACATATAAGCATGGTTACGTGCTGCATGGGGGTGACGTATTTTACTACTATGACTGATCTTGTGTTTTGTGTGTGTTTTATGACTGTGTGATTGGGTTTGAGGTTGAGCAACCTGTTTCTCCAATCTAATCTCTAATTTCTTAGAAGCAGCATTCAGTTCATTACATTTAGCATTTAGACCATCAATCTTAGCAATAGAGACCTTGTGTTTGTTCTTTTCTTCAGCAAGCTTTTTGTTGAGTGCTGAGATGTCACGTGTTTGCTTTTCAATAAGTGCTTCGGCATCATGTAGGTTTAACTTAGGCTTGGATATCACATCAGTGACTTCCGTAGGTGGTGTGTCTCTAACATTATCAAGTAAAGAAGAAAGATTTTGAATCTCTATTTCATAGCCTTTGATTTTCTCCTTGTCATGCTTATATTTACTAATGACTTTCTTGTGGTCATTTAGTAAATCATTAAACGCATCGCCAAGTTCATCAAATGTAAAGTCATCGAGAGTTTCGCTAGTTACCTTCTTGGATGTTGCCATTAGGCAGACATTTGCGGTGCCTTGAGGAGAGTCATTTTCTTCCTCAGAATCACTTGCTTCGCTTTTGTGCCAAATACTAGTGTTGGCATACATTCGTGAAGAAGGCTTCTTGAAGGGCTTCTCATATATGTTGCCTTTCTTTGTGAAGGGACAGTCCTTTCAAACGTGTCCAGTCTTTTTGTAGCCGTAGCACGTTGGTTCTTCCTCGTCGTCTTCTTGTTGTTTCTTCTTTCTTCGATTGAAACGAAGGAACTTCTTAAAGTTGCGGACTAGAAGAGCTTGATCATCACCTTCAGAATTATCATCGTCAGTCTCTTCAGGATCAGCCCTTCGACGATGAGCTTTAAGGCAATCTTCTTTGCCTTTGGAGCCGGTTCGTCGAAGTCTTTGAGGTCGAGCTCGTGGGTTATCAGCTTTCCCATCAAAGTTTCCATAGACATTTTGGTGAGATTATTGCCTTCTATAATACCTATTACCTTAGGGTTCCAAATCTTCGGTAGCTCCCTAAGTAACTTGCGAATCTTCTTATGATTTGTATATAGTTTGCCAAGAGATGACAGAGGGTTGATGATGTCAAGGAACCTTGTGAACATTTGGGTGGTCGTCTCATTCGGCTTCATCTTGAACGCCTCGTATTCTTGAGTAAGACGACTAATTTTAGATTCCTTGACTTGAGTGGTTTCTTTATGCGTCACTTCTAGAAGCTTCCATACTTCATACGAGGTGGTGCATGTCGAGACCCTGTTAAATTCATTCTTATCTATTGCACAGAAAAGAGCATTATTAGCTTTAGCATCTAGACTCGCCTGTTTCTTTTCCTCGTCAGAATATTTGTCGTTGGATTTCTCGATGAGATCTCCATTGACAACTATTCTGGCAGCCTTTTTGTAACCATCGGTGACATTGGTCCACAGGTCGAAGTCTAGAGACTTGAGATAGAAACTCATTCTAGTTTTCCAATAGGTGTAGTTGGTTCCATCAAATAGGGGTGGCCTATGAGTGGACTGTTCTTCACCATGGTTGGAAAACATAGGTTGTGTGGTTGCCATAAATCAGCTCTAGGATGTTAGTCCTTGTTAAGAGAACAGAGCTCTGGTACCAATTGAAGAACAGGTAGGCAACTCTAGAGGGGAGTGAATAGAGTTTATAACAATAATAGCCAAATAAAAATTAAACTCTTTTCACCAACAGTAAATAATCAGAATAGTAAATGCGGAAATAAAAAGATTAAGAGAGCATACGCAAACACAGTCATTTTTAACCTGATTTTTCTCGTGGAGGACTAGTCCAGGCCTGACAACTCTAGCTCAAGATTAAATCCACTATTTGTGAAATAGTAGTTACATCCCGTGTATTTTCTTCAGAAGAGCACGTCAACTTCTTACAAAGATCGCTGTGGCGATGCTTGAAATTTTCCAAGCGACTTTCTTGACTCTTGCACAAACTCCTAACTGAATAGCACTGAGCACTTTGAGGCTTAGGAAGCTTGTGGCTAGTAAATGAGAAGGTTAAGGATTGTATGAGGCTTATAGAGAAGAGAAGAGAAGATAAATTGGATGATTGAAAATAAGAGAGTTCAAGGCCTATTTATACTAGTTGGGATAGGCAGAATTCGGCCAGAATTCTGTGTCAAGAATTCAAATTTTTGGCCGTTTGACAACTAGCATACAGCAAACCCTAAAAATTAGGTTCCTATAATTTAAGGGACAGAGTTCGGCCCAAACTCTGTGTGAAGGCAGAGTTCGGCCCGAACTCTGTCTCCATAGGACAGAATTGCTCAAATAGGCTTTTGTGGGCTAGTTTGGTTTGATGGAGCTTTTGGTTTTGTTTGAAGATAAGGTATAGGCCTAGAATACTCAGTGCTACTCAGTTTACATTTAGGTAGACTCAATAAATGTAAAAATACAGACTCAAAAATCGAGTACGATGTAGGAGAGAGCCGACGTCCGTCTTACACTGAGTTCTGTCTTGAAGTGTCATATTAAATTATGACAAGTATCATATTGTCAATTTTATCAATATTTTGTTGACTATGATTTGGTTCAACAAAATCTTTGGTCTAATCTGAAGAGAATTCGATTATGGTCATACTGGAAAAGATATGGCAAGATTTGGTTTGTATTTGATTGGGTTTGAAAGTTTTTTCAAAACAAGCTACTTCCATTGGCTCGGGCTCGCTTGTGGACATGTAATTTTTTTTTCTTTTCTTTACAAATAAAAACCATTTAAAAGTCAAATAAAAAATTTGTAAAAGATATAGAAGTATTTCTAGAAAAATATTAATTTTTATATAAAATTTCATAGCATATTTCGTAGAAAGATATACCAATCAATATAATATATATATATATATATATATATATATATATATATATATATATATATATATATATATATATATATATATATATATATATATATATAGTCACGAATATTTAGTATTTAGATAAATCTATATAAGTCTCTTTTTTTCAATACATATATAATTATACAAGAAATGTGAAAATAATATCTAAATAATACTAGAAAAAATAAAAATCTAAAAATACTTAAACCTATTATAGCATATTTTCATAGTGTAATGTATTTTACACTTATAAACGTACATATATCTAAAAATCCTTTTCTAAGGAATTTAACAATAATAACCAGAAATAATAATAATAATAATAATAATAATAATAATAATAATAATAATAATAATAATATCAACAACAACAACAAAAATAACAGGGGTATCATAAATTAGGATGAGTAACATTACTAATACTATTACTATTTCAACATCAATATTAATTAAAAAAATTCAAATCCTTTCAAAAATTTATAAATAATATTAAAACAGAAAAGATAACCATAACACAATTTACTAATTTGTAAACAGCTGAAAATCAAAATAAATAAATTTAGAGAGGTATATAGCTAATAAGATACTCATGGCACATGACTAAGCTAGCCGTGCCATACTTCCTAGTCAGCATGCATAACAAATTTTAACAACGACTAAGACTATATTTATAAATAAATAAAAATTGTTTCAAATATAAATATCGAAGAATTATTATTTAAGCAATATATATATATATATATATATATATATATATATATATATATATATTGAAAATTTAGGGGGTTTACATGACGGGCTTCTCGTACGATGTTTATCCAAGACACAATCACAAGAGGCACTCCGAGAGGCACACCATGGCACCTGCGGAGCCCATCAGCCTGGTCCTAAGTTACAAGACCGACTAAGTCGTATGGGCTACTACTGGCCCACTATGATGGCAAAGGTCGTTGATTATGTAAAGAAGTGCCGAATATGTCAGTTGCATGCTGACTTCATCCACCAACCTTCGGAGTTCCTATACCCCACAGCGGCCGCCTGGCCATTTGAAGCATGGGGAATGAATATTATTGGGCCGATCAGTCCACCATCCTCCAAAGGACACCGGTTCATACTCGCCATCACCGACTATTTTTCTAAGTGGGCGAAAGTAGTACCTTTGGCCGAGGTGAAAATCTCAAACGTGATCAGCTTTGTCAAGCATCATGTCATATACCGCTTTAGGGTTCCCAGAAGGATTATCCTCGACAACGGTCCTCAGTTCTTGGGCCAAGCATTCCATCAGTTCTGTGATAAGAACCAAATACAAAATGTGGCATCAACGGCTTATAATCCTGCAACGAACGGACTAACTGAAGCATTGAACAAGACTATCGTCAAGCTGCTCAAGAAAGTCATTTCCTCTAATAAGCGCGACTGGAATAAAAAGCTCGGAGAATGCCTGTGGGCTTACCATACAACTGTTCGGACACCCACTGACAACACACAATTATTTCTGGTTTATGGAAGCGAGGTAGTGATTCCCCTGGAGAGTAGCCATCACCAACCAGCTGACTGACGAAGACAATCAACGCTAGCGGCTACAGTAGTTAGAGGCGTTGGATGAAAAATGTCTGCTAGCTCAGCAACGAATCGAGCTTTACCAAGCTCGAATTTTCGGGACCTTCAACAAAAAGGTCCCGAAAAGAATATTCCAAGTGGGTGACCTCATCTTATCAGTTCGAAGACCGATGGTGATGACTCACAAGATAGCAAGGAAGTTTGAACCCAAGTGGGAAGGACCGTTCGTCATAGAGACGGTCTACTCCAATGGGGACTACCGACTGGCCAAACCTAACGGCGACTTGCTAGTGATGCTAATCAATGGCAAGTTCCTGAAGAAATACTATGTCTGAAGTTTAAATCAGCATAGTTTCCCACATTCCCTGCGGGTGTCCGTGAATTCTATTATCGAGTTCACCTTTTTCATAACTCTTCCTGTAGAAAACCTTTCACATCTATACTATCTCTGAATTGTTATTCTACACCCTAAAGAAGTTCACGTCTACCACGTACATATTACCTCTGAGTAGTCATCTCTTCCATGATAATCTTGTGTTGTCACAACTATCTAGAAAACGTTTTACGTCCATACTATCTCTGAATTGTTATTCTACACCCTAGCGAAGATTGTGCCTACCATGTCCATATTACCTCTACGTAGACATTACTTCCATGATAATCCCCCGTGATTGTCATAACTATCTATAGAACCTTTCACGTCCATATTACCTCTGAGTTGTTCTATACACCCGTAGAGTCTATCATTGGCATGTCCACATAACCTCTAAGTAAGGAACTTCTACCACCAAAAATCCCATATTTACCATGTCCATATAACCTCTAAGTAAACACCATATCCCCAGCGGAGTCACTCCATCCCCTCACGTTATACTACCTCTGAAGGAATTCTCACTCTTGTACAAGAAAAGCTCACAGCAAAAAGACAAGCAAAACCAAATTTTTATTTATAGAATGGATAGGTTTTCTTTCTTTGGCTACAAAAAGAGTCTCCCAAAAAGTAAGAGATAAAAAGACAAAAAGGAGATCAAAACTGTGAAGACCGATGCAAAAGTTCTTATAGTCGACCCCTTAAAAGAGCAATTTGGGGGCCAACCAATGCTTGGGCTCGACGCTCGGCCTCCTGACGTCGAGCTGCTTCATCTTCAACGTGGGATAGGTTTTGGCGCACAAGAGCCATTTTCGCCTGGCACAGGCCAATACTTTCCTTCTCCCGGGTCAGGTCTTCGGAGCGTTACCGAAGTACCTCCTGCTGGTCGTTGTGTCACGACCCGCTTCCGAATAATCGGACACGTCCAGCCTTCGTCGTTAGACACGACGAAGTAAGCTATACCAAACTAGGTAAATCTAACCAGATAAACATGAATAAGTACAAATCACAGCAACTATAAACGAATCCCAGAATCAAAGTACATGTCTAAAAGTTATTACAATTTTCCAGCAAATGAAATGTAAACTGATGTCTCTAATACAAGTCAAAAGAAACTACAAGGAAGGGTACTAGGCCTCCTCAGCCTCTAAGTCCAGAGCAACTCCAGCTGGCTCTACTGCATCTATAGGCTCACGGCCATAGTAGGTGTCACACAATGCCTCCATCTCACCTGCAACATATCCTAGTCAGGAGCGAAGTAAAGTACAATTCTAGGTAATGAACAAGAATATCATGATATGGAATTGAGTACAGGAGAACATAAAATATGAAATACAAGAAATGAACATGAAAGTACAGGAATGTAAGTACAGGAAATAAACTACAGGAATATAACCATAAACCTAAAGTACAATACATGACAAGTGCACAATATTTGAAATACAACTAGCCTATGTGACCGGCTGGGGTGAGTACAGGAATATGTACAAGAGTACATGAATATCGGTACGGCCTAGGACCCGTGTGCATAATGCGAGGCCTAAGCTATCTACATGAATATTATAACCGCGGTTTGGTCACATAGCTAGTGTATTTCCCCTCTCCAACACAAGTAAGTACAAGATCAGGAAAGTACAAGGGTACAAGATATCGGGTCATGACGTGTCACAAGAAAAGTACAAGATATGTAAATGCACAAAAACCATAGAAAAGTACTTGCCTTACTCCGGGAAAGTACGGGTAATATATAGAACTGGATGTTCTCCTATTTAATTGTTTACAAGTTGGTTAATATATAACAAATTCTATTTTAGTTATCTGTAAATCTAACCATATATAAGTATCTATAGAATACTCTAAATGAATAAAACAAATTTTATCAAAATAACTAACTTCTAACCATAGAGTACAATATCACTAAATGTCTATATTTACTAACTAAATCAGCTAACAGAACTCTAGGAAAGGATACTAGTGGTCCACTGCACTAGGGTCATGAGCAGGCACTTATTTAGTTCATGAATGCTATATGCAACTCCAAGTGAAAACCATCACCCATAGAGGTGGTTTAACCTATAATGTAAGCCTAAACTAGCCTACTGATCTTGACTGTTCAGACAGATAAATCTTTCCCTCGTAACAGTCACTAAATGATATAGCTTAAATCCAAACTGCATCATTCTCTCAGTCATTTATCCCTAAACAGATTGGTCAAACCCAATCATAATGTTGTGATTAACTTCCAACTGGAAATAGGTTCTTAAACTCTTAACATATCAACTAGAGTTTATAACATCCCTCCAAACCCAACAGTTAACTTCTCAATTCACATCAGAGCACTGTACTCTCGATCCCAGCATCAATTCTCAGTCCAGCCACCTATGTTAGGTTCACTGCTCACTAATCATTCTAAATATTACTTCCCTCCTGTTAATGAATAAGACCAATACACTGGTTCAAATAACTATTCAGTTTGGGATAAACCATTCCAGATCACTCATCAGTAGAGTTTAGCACAACCTTTAAAATCTGACATGGAGTAACATAGGGTAAATTAAACAAGAGACTGTCAAGTAGTCACAGAGCCTCTTCATGAAATCAATATCCCACAAGGATACTCATCACCACAGTTGAAGAAGATTCCAACTCAAACCTCTGCTTACCAAATACACATCGCTATCTAAAAGCCTAAACTAAGCATACAGTTGAGGGGATTACTGGAAGGTTAACTTCAACTATCTAACAGGGTGCAGTTTTTAACAGGTAATCCTCAACTTTCCCCCAAACTGAATCTATCTCACCCTCATTGCTCAGCAACCACAAGGCTTAATTTTGTAAGGATAACCAAGCACTTTGTTGCAACAGTTATCATGTTCTTAGTATCAGTCTGAAACTGTCTGAGACTACCAGGACATGATAACTAAACTGTTAAGCCCGAGTGGAAATCTAATGTTAAATTTCCTGATGAAATCTACAACAATAAATCTAAATGAAGAGGTACCCAGAAACAAGTTTAGGAGTAACTCTTCTTAGAGTTGCAGGACAAAGGCTTAATTGAAACAGTCATTACTTAAAGATTATCATAACTGAGATCAGAGTTCATATCCTTAGGTTCAGTCAAGTCGGATACAGGTACCCATCCTAATTTTCACCCTAGGATTCAAATCAAGGCAACTTGATATCAACTTGAGATTGAAATTGAAGGTCACAAGCATAAGTTGACATTTGAACCCTTCCTACTGAGCTAGATATCTAAAGTAACTTCCCTTCCAACATGTGAGACGATTACTCACAGATCTGACATATAATAGAGATAAACCAGCCCTAATAATGCAAGTACTCGATTCAACCAACGAGAACTAAATAACAGAATGAGGAAAATACCTGTGATGAAATGATTTCAATAGAGGGTCGAAACTGCTCAGGTTTGGACACGAGTCCTGTGTCAAGATGACTCAACCTCTCTGAAATCCAGGTCCAATGATACAAAATAGAGACAAAACGAAATCAAACAGAGAAATTCGAGGGAGCTAGTTCTTCTCAGATTATGTAAATCAACAAATGTTAAAACTGAAAGGTTTCCAGCATACTTACCAAGGATTGATCCGACCACCTCTAATATGTTCAGATCCCTAAATCTCTGATATGTTCAAAGAACTGGTTAACAAAGAATTTCCAAAAGTTCAAGCAAGAGTTTGAAATAAAAGTAACTGATCTACACTTTTGCGAAGATTGAACGAAGGTTGATTACTTCTTCGAGAATTGGTAAGAACTCATCTCAATTGTTGGTGATGAAGACAAGGAGTCGATCAATCGATCCACGATACTTCGATCTGCAGATCTCGATCCACAAGGAAGAACAGTTGAATCAATCGATCACTTCGATTAAAATCGAGTAATCACAAGGATTTTACAATTCTTGCCAATCATTGGATCGAGGAAGATCTCCCAGAATTCACCGAAATCTCAAGAAATGAAGAATTGATCGATTGATCTTCAAAAGAAAATTTGAATTACTAAATTTTCTAATAACCAAAAATTTAGGTCTGAAACGAAACTACTCGACGCTCACCTGCCATTGTTGTTGATCTGATGAAGAGGAGAGGACCAACTCACTGTCTTCTTGCTTCCATGGAGGCTTTTGCCATTGTCGCATTGTTGTTCAGAGAGGAAGGAATTGAGGAGGAAGAAGGAATGGTCAGGAAGGAGAGTGTGGCCGCTTAAATAGAAAACAATAATTCAAAAAAGAAGGAAAATTTTGGAGGGAATTTGAAAAGAAGGAGAGGTTGTTAGAGGCACATGGTTGTGAAGAAATGGAATGCTCGATCAGGGATGGCAGTTGAAGAAATTGAATTTAACTTTCTTCTTCTGATTTGCAAGGAAGGGAAATAGCAGTTGCTTATTATTCACAGGATAGAAATGAGTTCAGTGGCTTTGCTCATGGGCCAGGCCCAACTCATTAGGAATAAATTAAGAAACTAAGTCAATAAATAATCCTATTTTAAAGAAAAATATAAATGTACTCCAATAGGTTTCAATTTCTTCATAAATTTCATAAAAACAAGATTGTAGGGCTACACCTTGGACTTATCCAACTCGCTCTCTGCAAGGTCCAATGTTTCTTCTAGCTTCCGGATCTACTCTTGGAGGGCCTCATACTGTTCCTCTGAGGCTGTACGATGGCAGACCTGAACCTCTTCGGCGTCGATCACTTCTTCAATTTCAGCTTCGATCTCGGCAAGTCTGTCAGTCAAGGCTCGATATTTTTTGCTCGTGCTGGGATGCTTCAGAAGCCATTTTCTCTAGCTCCGCAGTAGCTAGGGCCAAAAGACTGACTCAAGATTTTGAAGCACCGAGGTGGCACCTTCCAAATCTGCCAGTTATCGCATCCGCCTTTGTCCTATACTCTAGATAATCGTGCAAGGCCACCAATTGGGCCCCCACTATAGACCGAGCCTGTCTAAGCATCTATGTCGCATATCAAATCTTAACAAATTATACCAGAATGAGATTGATATTGTATGTATTGTCAGCCAAACTCGTCGGGGTCACCAGAGATGCCACAATAGAAGGTCCCGGGACAGCGACAGCAGCCAACACGCGTCTAGTTATTGCAGTCGAAACAGGTGGCACCGTGACTATAGCAGATGTCATCGGCGGTACAGCCAACACTGTCTGAGGTATAACTGTCTCTTCAATAGGCCCTCTCACTTGTTCTTTAATCATCTCTGCAACTAAAGCCGTATGAACTAGAGTATGAGCAACCTCAGCGACCGTTTTCTCAATGGTCGGTGTGACCAACTCCTCAGTGGTCTTCTCAATCGGCGCTTCAGCAGTCGGCTCATCAGCGGTCGTCTCAGCCGGTTCTTCCACAGTGGTGACATCGGCAGGCTCATCGGCCGCATCGACCATCATCTCCATAGGCACCTTGCCTGGGGCCTCAGTTATCGACTAGTCAGCAACTGCGTCAACTGGTGCTACATTGGCCTTCTCAGTCGTCTCTCCGAGGACCGCATCAGCCAACTCCTTAATCGCCTTATCGGCGACTCTTAGAATGACCTCGTCAACCAGCTGTTGGACAGTCATTCTTGTAGGCCCTTCAAGAGCCTGGCAGGACAATGCCTCGACGGTCGTCGTTGTCAACCCTTCTAAGGGAACTTTGACCAATGAGGAGACGCATCCCCGAGTTTTGCCAAGGGCAGCTCCTCAGCCGGATGGTCCTCTCCCTTTTCCAGCACCGCGAGATTATCCTCAACCCTTATTTTGACATGGAAAGGAGATATGATGGAGGGGTCCTGGCTAGCATCTTCAGCATCCACATCCACCTGGCCCATCACGAGTATAGACTCTAGAATACTGCCCTCGGCTGCCACCACGTCGACCTCAGGGACCTCCACGGGCTTGTCCTTAATCGGCCCCGTAAAAGTTTCTTGCTGGAGCGAAGCTAATGACTCCGAAGAGCCTCGAGTCTCATATTCAAAGGGAGGAGGAGGAGAGACACCTTTCGGGTTAGTAGTTTTATCAGCTGCAGTCTTCCCCTCAGTCCTTACGACTCGGGACACCTCTGGGGCAGGTTCCTTAAGAAGATCCCGGAGTCTCTTGGACCATATAGGCCCCACCTACATAAGCAAAGCAGTAGTAAACAGAAAGCATAAATTGAATCCCCAAAAATAAAATACTGAGGCTTATTCGTAAGGGAGATCCAAAGGGTAGGGCACTCGGTTCTAATAAAGGCTGTTAGGAGGGTCCACCCCGCAGAGGCACAGCTATTATTGTTCACTTAACAGGAGCTCTCACATTTGAAGAAACCTGATACTTCTGCGGATTACTCAGGAGTACTTCCTCCCTTCTTCCCTCCCGCGATGAGCTCGAGCCATCGGTGGATTTGCTCTTCGATGATGTAGGCTCCTGGAGACGCTTTGAAACCAATCGAAGATTCTCAAACTTCGTCCCCTCGAGCAAACTTTGCTCTCGATCGTACTCCAGTGAAAAGTTGTTCGCAATAAAGTAGAACTTCACAACAAAATACAAGATATGAGTATCCTCATGCATCGAGGGGATCTTAAATTTTGCTCTAATACCACTGGCATTATAATTACACCATGCCCCGGCGCCATCCAGTAGACTTCCTTCATAACCAAGACAGAAGCTTGGATTGCCCATTATGGTCTGGCTATAGCCTAACTGGCGACCAAATCGACTCGGCAAATAAGGCTCCAAGTACATCCAATTCTGGCACCAAATGAGAAGCATGGATGGACTGCAACCAATGGAAGGCACCGAAAGTTGGATCACTATCCACTAACTCATCATCCGCAAGAAAACCCTTGTATGTAGGTGAAACCTTGTTGAAAGCATAGCCATCTAAACGGCCCAACATCCACCTACAGACGGGGACATCCTGATGGTGCCATTTCACACGATGATAGTTACGCAGTGTCGCATCTCCTTCCTCGTAACCCTCAAGAGTGCTGGGGACAATCAAACCAGGGCGGTATAAAGCCAACCAACCCATCAACTAGTGGTAAGGGAGTCCAATCAAAGGGAACTCATCGTTTCCTCGGCGTCAATCTATTATCCTCTTAGAGAACTACAGCAAACTGTGCAGGATGTCACACACCATAGCCGACAGCAGAGCCAAGGAATGTTTGAAGGCTAGCCTCACAGTGAGCAAAATAAGTTCCTGACTAATCTGTTCCACAGGCCCAAAACCTCTTGGAACCACGGCCTTCCGTAACCATATCATCAGAAAAGCGGCTAAGGTTGCTTTCGGACTTAAAGCAGTCAGATTCTGACAGAAGTAGTAGTGAACAGTAGAGCTTGGCTTTCCCTCGGCATCTACTGAGGGAGCATAGACCCCCGCTTCGGCCATCAAATCATCAACTTCATCAGCAGTATATGCTCGGCGCACGATAAAATGAACCTTCTTCGGTATCGATGGATGCTTTATGAAGATCTAATCCGTCCAGGACTTGATGTATGGATGAGCTTTCGTCCTACCCAGGTGCGTGCATACTTGGTGATGACAAAACAATTCTTTATACACAGCCATCATCTCGAGACATTTGTTCTCCAGTACTAGAAACTCCTCCTTACAAGGAGTATATTCCACATATGGCAGGTCCTCCCATGACAACTTCGAAATGGCATGTATCTCATGGAGGGCTAAACCCCTCTCTCCACAAGGGGTGAAGAAAGTCCTGGTGTGGTGATTAAATAGTTCCAATAAAGCTATGAACAGAGGCTAATTGATCTTTATACCATGCTCGGTGGCCTTGATGGCACGACGCCGGTCCGTACCTAGCAAGTCTTTCTTGAACCTGCCCACCACCCATTGGGTTAGTTTGCACCATTCCACCTTAGGATAAATCCAACCTTCGACTCGGAAGATATCCTTTGGATATGTATAGCCTGTGGCTAGAAGCCTATTAGCGAAAAGAGAAGCTCAGAACGGATGCACCTCCGTGGTAAAGTCAATGAGCAACGACCAGGAAGTAACACCCGCAGAGTACGGAATGGACCATTAGGAGCACTCTTAAAAGAATCCCTCTGATTAGAGTACCCTTCCACTTGGATATGGACGGTCATTAAACCCCATAGTTTAGAGGTCAGATCCCATTTCATAAGATGCTTCTCGGCCAAGCAGAAGAAAATTGAGAGCAGGATGTGTCGGTTGATTGACAGAACGTATAAAGAGAGACCATCATTCTCAAAGTACCAATTTTTTGTTTATCTCCAGAAGCTTGGTATGTTCCAAGACCAAGTGATCGCCAAAGGGAAACGAAGGTTTCAGCATCTTGACGGGATCAGAAGGGAGAGACAACTTGCCTCGATCCATCATACAGCGGAAGTATATGAGCTGTTGATCCCGTATCATGGCTAGTCGCCTTTTGGTTGACCTTGGGCAATCAGTTGCCGGACGGGAGTGGTGAGTGCCTCGTCAATATTTATGTCTGAGGCAGAGACCGCCGCATTCAAAAGTATATCCTTGAAAAGAGACGCAGACATAGGAACTGCACATAAACAAAGTATGTCAGAAAGACAATATTTTCTGCAAAAATAGAGAGCAAAAGCACTGTGCCAGGATAGGAAAGCATCCACATAGTCACTACGCGAACATCCGCGCAGGCACTAAAAAAGTATACCATGCGTCAGCCAACAAGAATCCGCATAGGTACCTTATAGAAAGAATTGCGCAGGGAGAATGGCTGTGCATCTACGAGAAACTTCAGCACGTTGATAGTCGTTACTTTGTAAAAAAGTAATAACTATGCGTGTCATTTAATAAAGCTTCAGCACATCTTCGGAACACCACTCTGAAGAATGGCGCCCATGCGCATCGACAAGAAAAAGCATCAGCATAACTTCAAGACGACGCTCCTAAGAGTCGATGCTAATATGCATCAGCCAACCAAGAAATCAATGACAGTCAGACACCTACTAGCAACGGGTGGCCGTACGTCTCTGTGCACTGGGACTCCTACGATATGAGCTTGCTCAGCAACAACGGCTTTGGAAGCCAACTGCTTTTCTTTGGCCTGCCGAGTGCTCGTCGTGTCCTCTCCAACTTGCCTTACCGACGACGCTCTAGTCTGTCTTGTACTCACTACAGCAGGTCTGGGGCTAGCCACTGCCCCACTAGCCTTCTTGGAGCTTCCCGTAGGAGCTTTTGGGATTCTTGATTTCTTGGGAGCCATGGCGGGAAAGCTAGGGTTTGAAGGAAGAAGAAGACTCTGACGAAAAGCTTTTATTGGAGGAAAAGAAAGAAAAAAATTCTCTCTCCAAACAGACCCTACTTATAGGGCACGGCCATGTCAGCAAAAGAAGATAAAATGCTTCGTGAACAAGGAGACTCTTCGAACGACGTAGGAATTAAGAGTAAAGATCATGATGACCGTTCCCTAGAAACGACAAGTTGTGATCAACTTTTAATAAAGCGATGGCTCAAGGCATTTAGAGTCGAAGGCTAAGCGTACCGACAGCCTTCAGTAAGCGTACTGGGCATTCGCTTGCAAAGGACACGTATTATGCTTCTGTTCAATGTATTCGAAGCTTGGCTCAAGTTCGAAACACTTTGAAGGGGATATTATAAAAGCATAAAAAGTGCAGACATATCAAAAGCGCAGGTGAAAATACTTACTACACATGACTTCACAGCCGTGCAGGTACCCCAAAAGCGTAGACAACAGGCAAAAGCTACTGAGACGTACAAAGAGGGTATAGAAAGAGTTCATTATTAAAATCATGTCTACAAGGATCTGTTACAGATTCTTCATGATTACATATAAAGACTAGAAACACCTAAAGTCTACAAGTGGGCAATCTTCTTCGCAAATGGGCAGCCCCCCAGATGTGCAGCCTGTCAGAGCGAATCACTTCCTCGTCAGAGCAAACTATTTCCTAGCTAGACACGGAGGAACTCCAATAGGCTAATAAAGCACCCATTGTCCCGAGCCAGAATGCAGCTCCTGCTCGCCACACTACTCGGCTCTTGAGCATGGCAGAGCACAACCTGTAGCTCTTCGGATTGGCAATCAATCCAAACCCGATAGCTTGGATCTCAAAGACCTCCAGGATGTCGTTCAGGTTCGAACTCCTTATTCCAAACGCTCAAGTGCATCTCAAAACTCAGCAACAGTTCTTCTACAAGGACATAGCTTCTTTAAACGAAGGGATCCACAACCAACAGTCGACTTGTGCAAGACCAACGGCCGTTCGAAACTAAGTCAGGATCGAACATGACGGTGAGAATTCTAAGAGGCAGTGGAGGTAACCCTTCAGAAAAGCTTCCCTTTATATTGGCTGAGTGTGGTCCAACCCATATGCCACGTAGCCGTCGGTCAAAGACCCCCAAATTAATGGGATGAACCTAAGACTCAACACAATGAATCTCATTAATAGGTTCATTTGACTAAATCCTAAGCCATGAACTTCTTAAATTCTCCAAATGACGACGGCAATTAAAGAAGAGGATGACTGACTCATCTGTTAAAAGAGCAGTCATTAAATTGCTCTTATGACTTCAACAAAAACTAGCTCCCTCGACTCAGAAGTGCAACCACTTCAGTTCGACTCAGAAGCGCAGCCACTTCAGTTCGACTCAGAAGCACATTCACTTTAGTTCGACTCAGAAGCACAACTACTTCAGTTCGACTCAGAAGTGCACCCACTTCAGCACGACTCAAAAGCACAGTCACTTCGATTTGACTTAGAAGTGCAGCTCCCTCGCTTCAATCCATAAGCGTAGCTCCTTCCATGCTACCCAGAAGTGCAGCCCGTTTAATCGCTCCTTCAGCTGACACTCTTTCGTCTATGAAACACAGTCTACTCGTCACTCCAAAATACATTAACTCGGTCATCTTTGAAACACGGTCTACTCGTCGCCCCAAAGCACAGTGACTCTATCGTCTTCGAAACAGAGTCTACTCGTCGCTCCAAATCACAATGACTCCATCATCTTCGAAACATAGTCTACTCGTTGCTCCAAAGCACAGTGACTTCGTCGTCTTTGAAACACAGTCTACTCATCACCCCAAAGCACAGTGACTCTGTTGTCATTGGAACGCAGTCTCTTCGTCACCCAAAAGTGCAGTGACTCAGTTGTATTTGAAACGCAGTCTTTTCGTCGCCAAAAGTGCAGTGACATCGAAGCCTCACCAGAAGCGTAGCTCGAATAGACGCACAGTCCTATGAGGTGGCATTGTTCTATGTGACAAGTCGGGTATCTGTATCTTTTCAGATATTTCCCAACGGTTTTATTTTAACCACCGTTCTTAAGATAAGAACAGAGTTTGATTCTGTTGATAAGAGTGATATCCTATCAGTTTGTTTATGAAGTACGTCTAGGCAACTCTAGAGGGATGATGAATATAGTACTTGTGTCAATAATGAACAATTAAAAAATTAACTCTATTCAATCCCAACTGGCAAATGATTAATCAGAGTATAAGTATGGAAAGTAAATGAAGATCAGAGAGCATACGCAGACACAACAATTTTTAACCTAGTTTCCCTCGTGGAGGACTAGTCCGGGCCTGAGAACTCTAGCTCAAGATTGAAATCTACTATTTGTGAAATAGCTTTACAATCACGTTCCTTTACTCAGAAGAGCACGCCAACTTCTTGAAAGATCGCTGAAGCAAAACTTGGAATTTTCCAAGTGACTTCTTCAAGACTCTTGTACACAAACTTCGCACCGAGCACCTTGCAGGCTTGGAAAGTTGTGTGGCTAGTAGATGAGAAGATTATAGCTCTTTAGGATGTATAGGCTATAGGAGTAGAAGAGGAGAGAAGATTGGATGATTTGAAATGGGAGAAAAATGTGCCTATATATACTAGTTCTAGGAGGCGGAGTTCGGCCAGAACTCTGTCAAAATATTCAAAATTTTGGCCGTTGGACAACTTGCAATGAGCAATCCCTAAAAATTAGCTCCAAGAAATTATGGGACAGAGTTCGGCCCGAACTCTGTGTGGGGGCAGAGTTCGTCCCAAACTCTGCCTCCTTGGAGACAGAATGCTCATGGGCTGTTATAGGGATTAGGCAGTTTGGCTTTTTATTTGTGGAACTTTTGGTTATCTAGTCTATGGTTGAGGTATTCAGTGCGACTCAACGTACAATAGCCTATACTCAATAAAAGTGTAAAAATACAGACTTTCGATTACAAGTACCAGCAGTATTCATCGAGCAGTCGTCGATGATAATTGTCTAACATGATATGTGATAGTTGTCTGATTTGTAGCTTGATGACGATTTATGTGTCGAGTTCGATCATGTCAAATATCGATTTGTTAATTATCAAGATTAGGTTGACTGCGATCCAGTTTGGGTCAATAATCTCCTCTATTTTGATAATTGACAAAATTACAATATTTGCGTGTCGTAATATTCATACCTGGACACATATATAGCTCTCCCGTAGATGGATATTTTAGCTCCCCCGTAAATAGAGAAATCCTGATACAAGTACTATTCCAAACAATATAACACATAGCACAAGTATTTATCCAAAATGGTTAAGCAAATATCACATATTCTTCCCCTTTGGCATTTAAAAAAAATATAAGCTCCCCATAAAAATAACCATGGAGAAAATATGCAATCACACAACCAAGGCTCAAAACCAAAGTAAGAGATAACTAGCAAATAATCCAAATATAAGCTACATAAGCGTAAAGTAGTACAAAGGAAAGAGTTCAACTATATAACAACGGAATGAAACTACAAAGTGCATAAACAAAATAAATCCTAATCATCAGCAACAGCATCATAAAAGGGACTACGGTCGTTATGGAGCACGGGAAGGTCCAGCAGAATCAGATGGGCCGCTGGCAGAGAGACGATGATCAACAAATGCTACATTCGGATCCAAATACCTCCTGACCCAAGTGTCGTCGATACGGTAACCTTCGCAAGAAGGGTCCCGTACCATAGGATAAGACACTGTAGGATGAGTAGCCAGGGAGTACTGGATGTCGTGCAGGGTATGACTGATGGCCGTCATTTGTAAGGTAGTACGATAATCCATCTGAATCCAGTGATCGTCCTCCAAGCGGAAATGATCTCTCAGCATAGTCTGAATAGACTCAAGGGTAGAAGGTGGCTCGGGCTCAGGTTGGCCAAGAGCAGGAGGATCAGCATGAGCATCAGACTCGGAGTGCTCAGACTCAGCAGGGGACTCAATAGCTGCTAAAAGCCTCTGTGCCTTAGACAGATAGGCAGGGGCAGGAAGGAACTGATATTCATCAAGTGGAATATGGATCGCAAGAAAGATAATTGACAAATACAGGGCGTAGACCAATGATCGGGGCCTCGTCCGTGCACAAATCATCCAGTCCATCATCGTGCACGAAAAGTTGAATGGGACATAGAAGTGGAGATGGTAAAGAGCAGAAATCTCAAGATAGGATACTTCATCGGTCGATCCCTCTTTGGGCAAGATCGTAGAAAAAATAATTCGATGAAGTTCATAAAAATACGTGTTAAGATATTTAGCCTGTAGCTTGCGGGGACGAGTGTTAGGAGTACACAAGTCATCCTTGAAGCTCTTAAGTGAAGATCTATCAAAAAATTGAAACTGTCAGGCATCGCCAAGTTTCTCCCAAGAATTGGGTTCCGGGATCTCAAGATATTCCGCAAGCTCAAAGTCATCAAAAGAAATGTTGATACCGATGACACGGGAGTAGATCCGTGTGTCATCAAAAGTTAGATTACAATAGAACATTTGGATTGTATTCAAATAGACTATAGATGAGGTAGTAACTAACTCCTCTAAACACAGATCATGGAACAATAAATCATAAGCCGAAAAGATAGTAAAATTACTCGGATGACCCGCATACACACTTCGTAAACGAAAATCGGTAAACCATTCATTGGAAGCCTCAAATGATATAAAAATTTGTAAATTGAAGGTGTTGGGGTCTTGTGGTGGTGGTGGATTAAAAAAAGGATGGATTGAAGGAGCAAGAGGAGGAGGAGGATGGGAAAATGATGCACCATCACTCCTTCTTCTCTTGCCTCGACCAAAGAGTCTTGGAGCCATGGAGAATTTTAAAGTTTGAAAAGGAAATAGAGAAGAATATGAAATTATACCTCACCCAATGGAGAAAAGATGGAAGAGATCCCCCTAAAAGCTTTAGATCTTGAGTTTGGAAAGAAAAAGAGCCCTAAAAGTGGAGTTTCTAGAGTTAGGGTTTAAGAAAATTATGTTTGGAGGAAGGTGGAAGAAGAACAAAGTGAGGAGAGAGGGTTTGCTATCAAGTTTAAGAGGTTTGGGGCAGCAAGTCGGGTTAAATCCTGACCGTTGGATCAAAAGAATGGGTGGCTGAGAACTAAAGAAGGTTCTGTGAACATAGACACGGAGTTCGGCTCGAACTCTGTGTAGGGCAGAGTTCGGCCCGAACTCTGCCTCCATGTGCACAGAATACTAGAAATTTTGAAAAATGGCTAAGTTTTGATGGAAAATGAATAAAATTTGAAAGTTGGAATTAAAAAAGTCATAAACGTAATTAAACTATATAATAAATAATGATTTAAGACAGCGATCATTACGATAAAACTGCCATGGGGTAGCTATAGGGGCCGGATCCCAGCTAGCGGTAGTCTGAAGACTAGTGCACCGTATCGCTTAGGCTTTTATGCCTTATTGTCAGAAGGACCCTTTCGAAAACAGTGTAGTGTCGACTTTTCCTTTTGAAAAACCTTTATCAAGTAAGAAAGTACTAAGACAATCATACCAAGCTCGAGGAGCTTGTTTGAGGCCATAGAGAGCTTTCCTAAGTTTAAAAATGTGGTCGAAAAATTTGTGATTTTTGAAACCAGGTGGTTGTTTGACAAAAACCTCTTCTTTGATAAAACCGTTTAGAAAAGCACTTTTCACATCCATTTGGAAAAGTTTAAAGTTTTGAAAATTCGTAAATGTGCAAAGCATCCGAATGGATTCAAGTCGAGCAACAGGAGCATACGTCTCATCATAGTCGATGCCCTCCTCTTGGTTGTATCCTTGGACTACGAGATGAGCTTTGTTGCGAGTGACTGAACCGTCCTCATTCACTTTATTACGAAAAACCCATTTAGTGCCAATTATTGAGTGACCAATAGGTTTAGGAACAAGTTCCCAAACTTGGCTTCTTTCAAATTGGTTAAGTTTTTCTTGCATTGCAAAAATCCAAAATTTATCACTAAAAGCTTCTAAAACACTTTTAGGTTCTATTTGAGAAATGAATGCAGTGCTAGCTATAGTGTCTCTTACAGAAGATCGAGTAGTTACCCCTTTTGATATTTCACCTATTACCAAGTCCTTTGGATGAGAGGGAGTGAAGTGAAACTTCTTTGGTAATTCTTTCAGAGAGCTGGTTTCAGACGTTGCATTTATAGGTATAGAAGTTGATGGTTCATCATCGTCGTCGGGAATGACAGCTGTACTATTATCCTCATCAAAGATTACAATAGTAAACTCTTCAACAATCATGGAGCGTTTGTTGAACACTCTATATCCCTTACTCTTGGCCGCATAGCCAAGAAAAATACCTTCGTCAGCTTTGGCATCAAATTTGCCTAAGTTGTCTTTGGTATTCAGGATAAAGCAGCGAACTGAACACTCTAAAGTAAGAAACATTAGGAGTCCTACCAAACTAAAGCTCATAGGGTGTCTTCTTCGAAATAGGTCGAATAAACATCCTATTCAAAACGTGGCACGTTGTGCTGACAACTTCTGACCAAAACTATTTTGGAAGAGAGAATTGATTTAGCATAACTCTAGCCATATCGCCAAGAGTTCTATTCTTCCGCTCCACAACACCATTTTGTTGAGGAGTTCTTGGACACAAAAATTCATGACTAAAACCATTTGAATCATAAAACTTTTCAAAATTAGAATTTTCGAATTCGCCACCATGATCACTTCGAATACGAGTAATCATGAAGCCTTTTTTGTTTTGGACCTTTTTAGAAAATAATTTGAAAACAGAAATTGTATCACTTTTATTTGTAAGAAAGAAAACCCAAGTAAATCTTAAAAAATTATCTGCAATAACAAAAGCGTAGAATTTTCTGCCAAGACTGGCTACTCTACTAGGACCAAATAAGTTCATATGAAGTAATTGCAATAGTCGGGTAGTACTTACAGTGTTTATGGATTTAAAAGAAGATTTGGTAGCTTATTCTTTTCACGTTCGGCACATACCATGTCTTTTTTGAATGTGATATCCGGCAGTCCTCTGACTAGCTTCTTGGTGGATAGTCTGGATATAGTATCCATGTTGGCATGACCAAGACACTGATGCCATAGGAGCTTTTCGTCTTTGTAAGCGTAAAGGCATCTTCCTGTACTGTTAGTATCACTAGATAGAAAATGTAAATTTTATCTTCCCTTATTCCCTTAAAGGCGATGTCTCCAGTTGATCTATTATAGACAAAATATTTAGTTTTCCCCAAGTTAATATCATAACCATGATCAGCAAGATGACTAATGCTGAGCAAGTTATGCTTTAACTCGTTCACTAAACAGACATCGTTAATGACGGGAGAAGGAGGATAACAAATTGTACCGTTACCTATGATATAGCCTTTAAGGTTATTGCTGAAGGAAACATATCCTTCTTTTTTCATCGATAGTGTTACGAATAGATTTGTATTTCCAGTCATATGTTGCGAGCACCCACTATCGAGAATCTACTTGCTTCTAGTTGAAGAGGGAAGGTCCACCTACACCATGAGTGGATGTGACCTTTCGTACCCAGATTCTTGTGGGACCTGAGAGGTTAGACTTTGGTACCCATGCATATATATTTTTATCAACTAATCTTCTAATTCTACATTGTGGAGAAATGTGTCCTTGTAGGCTACAATATGTACATCTAGCATGCATGTTTATGCTAGAAGCATGTTGATAGTGATGTCTATAAGTAGGGTGATGATAGCTAGTAGAGTGATTATAGTGACTATGTGTAGCAGCATAATGATGATAACGATTGAGTATAGCAGGATGATGATGGTGTTTACGTGTATGTGTTTTACGTGCTGCATGTGAATAGGTGTACATGAAAGCATTATTTTGTGTAGCATGTGAATGAGTGTTCTTATGATGACATGCTTTCTTGTGTAGTATTGTGACTATGAGACTGAACTTGGGGTTGAATAACCTGCTTGCCCAGTTTAATCACCAATTTTTTAGAGACAGCATTTAACTCATCATATTTAGTGGTAAGACCGTGTATTCTACCTGTAGTAATTTTGAACTTGTTTTTCTCTTCAGCAAGTTCTTTGTTTAAAGCCGTGATATCAAGTATTTGTTTCTCAATGATTGATTCGGCATCGTGTAAGCTTAATTTAAGCTTGGATACCTCTTCAGTATTTTCTGTGGGTGTAGTGTTTTTAACATTTCCTAGTAAACATGAAAGTCTATGGATCTCGGTTTCATAGTCCTTTATCTTATCATTTGCATGTTTATATTTATTGAGGACCTTTTTGTGATCTTTAAGTAGATCACTAAAAGCATCACCAAGTTCATCAAATGAGAAATTATCAAATGAATCTTTTACCTTATCTGAAGTCGTCATTAGATAGACGTTAGTCGTGTTTTGCGGAGAGTCCTCTTCCTCGTCTGAATCACTAGCCTCGCTTTTATGCCAGATGCTAGTGTTGGCATACTTCCTTGTAGTTAGCTTCTTGTACGGCTTCTCATATCTGCTTCCTTTCTTTGCTAAGGGACAATCTTGCTTGACATGTCCCGTCTTCTTGCATCCGAAGCAGGTGGGTTTTTCTTTATCGTCTCTTTTTTTGTTGAAGCATAGAAAGTTTTTGAAGTTTCGAACTAAGAGAGCTTGATCGTCACCTTCGGAGTCATCGTCATCAGTGTCTTCTGAGCTGGTTCTTCAGCGATGAGCTCTCAATGCAATCTCCTTCTCTTTTGGAGCTATTTCTTTAAAATCTTTTAGATTGAGCTCATGCGTCATCAGCTTGCCCATCAACGTTTCTAGTGACATGACCGTAAGATTATTGCCTTCGATGATTGCTGTGACTTTGGGGTTCCAGACCATCGGCAATCCTCGTAGCACTTTGTGTATCTTCTCATGGTTGGAATAATCTTTTTTAAGGGAAGATAGCAGGTTGACGATGTCGAGGAATCTGGTGAACATTTGGGTGATCGTCTCATTTGGCTTCATCTTGAAAGCCTCGTACTCCTGTATCAGACGACTGACTTTTGATTCTTTGACTTGTGTGGTCCCTTCATGAGTCACCTCCAAAAGCTTCTATACTTCGTACGAGATGGTGCATGTAGAGACCCTGTTGAATTCAGTCATGTCTATGGCACAGAAAAGAGCATTAATAGCTCTAGCATCTAGACTTACCTATTTCTTCTCCTGATCAGTATACTTGTCATAGGATTTCTCGACGAGACTCCCCTTGTCAGTTATTCTGGAAGGTTTTTTATAGCCATCAGTGACGATAGTCCACAGGTCAAAGTCTAGAGACTTAAGATAAAAACTCATTCTAGTCTTCCAATAAGTGTAGTTGGTTCCATCAAATAGGGGTGGCCTATTTGTGGATTGAACCTCACCATAGTTGGTAGAGATGGGTTGTGTGGTTGCCATGGATCAACTCTAGGATGTAAATCTTGTATCAAGAGAACAGGGTCGGATACCAATTAAAGTACATGTAGGCAACTCTATAGGGGTAAATAGAGTACTTGTGTCAATAATGAACAACTAAAAAATTAACTTTATTCAATCCCAACTGGCAAATGATTAATCAGAGTATAAGTACGAAAAGTAAATGAAGATCAGAAAGCATACGCAGATACAGCAATTTTAACCTGGTTTCCCTCGTGGAGGACTAGTCTAGGCCTGAGAACTTTAGCTCAGGATTGAAATTCAATATTTGTGAAATAGCTTTACAATCACGTGCCTTTACTCAGAAGAGCATGCCAACTTCTTGAAAGATCGCTGAGGCGAAACTTAGAATTTTCCAAGTGACTTCTTCAAGACTCTTGCACACAAACTTCTAATTGATTCACACCGAGCACCTTGTAGGCTTGGAAAGTTTTGTGGCTAGTAGATGAGAAGAGTATAGCTCTTTAGGATGTATAGGCTATAGGAGTAGAAGAGAAGAGAAGATTGGATTATTTGAAATGGAAGAAAATGGTGCCTATATATACTAGTTCTAGGAGGCAGAGTTCGGCCAGAACTTTGTCAAAATATTCAAAATTTTGTCTGTTGGACAACTTGCAATGAGCAATCCCTAAAAATTAGCTCCTGGAAATCAGGGGACAGAGTTCAGCTCGAACTCTGTGTGGGGGCAGAGTTCGGCCCGAACTCTGCCTCCTTTGAGACAGAATGCTTATGGACAGTTGTAGGGCTTTGGCAATTTGGCTTTTCGTTTGTGGAGCTTTTGGTTATCTAGTCTATGGTTGAGGTACTCAGTGCGACTCAACGTACAATAGCCTAGACTCAATAAAAGTATAAAAATACAGACTTCCGATTAGAATTACCAGCAGTATTTGTCGAACAATTATCGATGATGATTGTCTGACTTGATATGTGATAGTTGTCTGATTTGTAGCTTGATGACGATTTATGTGTCGAGTTGGATCGTGTTAAATATCGATTTGTTAATTATAAGGATTAGGTTGACTGCGATCCTATTTGGGTCAACAGTTTAAACCACAGATAAAAATGGAGTTTATTTTTATGGATGAGAGCCATACCCAATCGATTTATTTAAACCAATGGCCCCCTAAGATAAGACAAAATCCAACTTCGGAGATAGGCACAGAATCTGCTTAGTTTCGTCCTATCAACAATAAACATACGTCACGTGTCGTTTATTCAGTTATATTGATAATTCCCCCAAGATCTTGATAAAGGAGAATTCCAGCGTCTACCATGTGTCAGCTCAGCAGCAGCCCTCACCATGCAACTTTTAGATTCTCTCATATCTCTACGTGTAGCGTTCCTGCATAATCCTTATGCACATCGTATATGTGCTTTCCTACAAATAGAAGGAGTTTTTCTTCGATAAAGAGGCTTGGAAATCTTCACAACTTCGGCATCCTCTTGATTGGCAATCCCAGAGTTCCAATCACAAGCACCAGAAAGCCAGAGCAAGTTCAACTCATCGTCAGATCATCAACGGAGTAAAGGAGCCACTGCAGTGCTCGATCTCTACCGTCACACTTCTCCAAAAAACTTTATACTTAGATCTCTTATTTAGGAATCGAGTGTACTCTTTATACATTTAATATACAAAAAATTCGTATAACCTTTTGTCAATACCAATAGTGCCCCGTACTGTTCACCCAATGCCCAACTCGAGCATTCTAGCAGCCCCCGACCCCTTTATAACAATAATGGAACGAAGGAAGGACTTCAAAACCCTAACCCTATTCCAGCAGCAGCCTTGGCAGCGCCATCTTTGCCTATCCATCAGACCCCGACCGCCGTGCCGACAACAGCCGCAAGGGAGGCAGTATCAGCGGATGCATTAATCGTAACAACAGTAGCAGGCGTGAGGTACCAATTTTCTTTACCTTGTTTCTTTGCGTATATGCAACGGATTTCGATTCCATAAAATCCTAAGGACAACCCATATAACCATCTAGGAACCCCATAAAATGTTTTAGATTGAACTGATTCGGATTCAACAAAAAATCGAATCAAAAATTGTGCAAAAACCCGATTTATGTGAAAAACAGAATATGGAAGAATCACCTATGAACACAATTTTGGAAGGTGATTTGTAGCCAAACCATCGACAGTTTCCAAAATTCGTTTGAATAGAATTATAGACAACATATAGGAGAGTAAAACCATTCTTCTAGATTATTTCTCATCCTCTGTATAGAAAGTAATTTGATTTCCAAAATTAGGAAAAACCTATTTTTGAAAATTAGTTTTTGAAAGGAAAAAAGACACTGATACCGCGTGCGCTCCGACAAAATGGACGACGTGATCACAACCCGTGAGCATCAAAAGATGCGTGGATGTTGTCGATATGTGTGATTCGACGGAACTCAAATTCATTGTGCATGCGAGACAAAATCGAGGCGTATCCGTCGAGATATCCCGTATCGGCCCCTTTGCAAACTACTTAATAACTTTGTGTACGTTTGTCATATCAAGATAAAACTTGCACCAATAAGACCGTATCATTTTTTTGGTCCTGTATGCCAAGTTTGGTCCGATTCTGAGAAGGTCGACCAGGACGCTATTTTAGTGGGCCCGCGAACCGATCCATCGGACAAAATTGTGCACGACCCATCGAAATCTAACTCTGGACATACGGTTGGGTTTGTATCGTCAAACCAAACTCATAGACATATAGTTTGATGACTTTAGAGACCGTAGATATTGGCACGCTTTTGGTACAAAGCGAGTACAACATCGGAAATTGTTTTGACCCAAAATTATGATTTTGCCCTTGTGTCCAAAATTGGACTTTTGGATAGACTTTTTTTATACCAAACACATTAGTGATGTCTGTTTCAGTATCCGGAGACTATTGTGCAAGTTTGACTGTTGTGGCGCACTTAGTGGTTAGTTTTATCGGTTTCACCAACAAAGGACCCCAGGCGAGTATATTTGTTGTTTGTTTTCGATATTGTTAATTACTATAGTTTATTGTTAATTAGTCATTTAATATTTGATTCTTGACACGCTCGTCATACGGATACCATATTTTGTCTTTTTTTCTATCTTGTCATATTTCTTACTTGTCGTGTCGGAAAGGGGAAGTACCAAGTAGATGTATGATTTAACCGTAGACATTGTAGACATCATAGATAGTATTTTATTTTATGTAATATAGACATCGTAAATAGTGCTTTATTTTATTGTTATTTAGACATCGTAGACATTGTAGACATTGTAGACAGTATTTTATTTTCATGCAATATAGACATCGTAGACAGTATTTTATTTTATTGCAATGTAGACATCGTAGATAGTAATTTATTTTATTGCTATTTAGACATCGTAGACATTGCGGTGTAGTACCCCAGCCGATCACACGTAGAAAGGAGTACTTCAACACACTTAGATAGCTATGTTCCTCGTTCCACCCTTTATATATTCTATATACTTTCCTGTCTCTAGTTCATTGTATTGCCATGTTATAGTAGATTCTCTCATCATGTATTTTATGGCTAACCTCTGTTTTGTAGTCATTATCATATATTGGAACTGTGCTCAATGAATTATACTCGTTCCATTCCTGACTGTACTCGTTTTCAATATTTGTAAGAACATTGTACTTTCTTTAAATATAAATCTTGTAAATGTTTAGCAATATGAATGAGCAATAAAGAATATTTTGAGCATTTTATTTTATTGTGGCCTGGACAGCGTTCTACTGCCGACACTGTAGCGTAGGCTGGCTTGGACACGTACTCATATCCCGAAAAGCGGGTACGGGTTGTGACATAGATTATGCATTTATAGTTCATGTTCATCATGTTCATTGTTTCTTTACTTGTTCACATGTTGTACTTGTTTCATTATTGTAGAATATACTTTGCTCCGCTCCTGACTTGATATGTTGCAGGTGAACTTGAGGCTACATATTCTACCTTCTAGGGAAGGAGCCCGAGACTTTAGTTAAGAAGGACGACATTATGGTTCAGGACTTAGGAGTTGCTACTGTCTATTAGATCTAGTTTCATATTATATAAGTAGACTTTACATTTTAGACTTGTATCATTGTATTCTGATGAACTCTGGAACGTATTAGATGTTGTAATTTAGATTTTATCTTATCTGATGAAGTTCTTTAGATACTTAGTATAGCTTACTATGTTCAGTCTACAACGTAGGCTGGGCGAGTCTGACTCGTATCCGATTATTCAGGAGCGGGTCGTGACATCTCATGAGAGTTTCGAAGATTGTGGGACCAAATTTGGTCACTTTTTGAGCGCCAACAAGACCACCCCCTTCAAAGTTTTCAAAAATCTATAGTAGACTTGCTCAGGTTTCGAAAGACTTTGAAAGTACGAGAAACTCTGTTTTATCCTCATCTGATCTTGACTATCGTTGAAGTTTCACCGCCGAAGAAGTGCAGAAGTCATGCTCCATTGTAGGCTATCAAAGGTGATATGGATATGATAGACTTTAGCTGGCAATTTTGATATGGAGCTTTATTCATTCATAGGTGTCACATCCCATGCTCAGTTGATCAGATACGAGTTGTAAACACGTCCAGCCTATGGCACAGAATTGGCAGTAGTGAGTTGTCTAGACCTCATCAATCTCCAAGAAACCATATGTCCATCATCTCATTACAACACTATAATATAGGTAAAGTACCCAATCACAATCACACAACTATCACCATAATCCACTATCTGTGTTTTAGTACATTATATATTTCAATCTCCAAAATCAAATCCAGTAAAATAACCATAAAGATAATATACATCTGATACATCATATACTGTACATCTGATACATCAAAGAATCTATACTAATCTCTAATCCTCTAAGTATCCTTATTTGATCTGAAGAGTCATCTCCATGTCATCTCTAATATATCAATATCCAGTCAAGATTGGAGTAAATACTATATATCTCAAGCTGCTAAATAATATGATGCAGTAAATACAAAATAATAGTGGAAATGAACAAGTAAAGTATATAAAATACCTGACTACATGTACTAAGTACATGTGACAAGTGCAATCAGAACACTAATGAAGCATGTATAGGCTAAGCAGGGATAAGGCACATCATAAATGATGTTATAGCAGTCATGCAAGTTTGGACATAAGGCACGTCTCACGACATGCTAAAAGTCACGAGTTGTCCAGGATAGGTAGACTGCATGCTATATTAGTATTCTCCATCCCGATATGACTCAACAAGTACGGCACACTAAAGAACACGTTATACAAAAGTGCACAAGTAAATTGAATAAAATATAAAAGGGAGAGAGAGAGTGAGAGAGAGATAGTATGTACTTGCCTTATCCATGGATGAGAATTGCACTAGTCTACCTACAAAGTAATATTAAAGTGTTATATTCTAGTTCCAACTAGATCTTTCTAGAATTTTCTAAAAGTCCTATCAAACCTTAGCTTTACAAGTTTATTAGTTTGTTACACAATAATCTAACTTTCTTTTACTTCTTGATTCTAACTAACTTTTAACTAACCACTAACTTTTGGTTTAGCTAACCAATTCTTGAGTTGACTAACTAACCCTTGATCTTAACAAATTTTTTAATTAACTAAATAAGTTAACTTAAAATTAACTAATTAATCAATTTAATTTACTAACAATTATTATATACTTAGCACCGTGCTTGGAGCTGTCCCGCTATTTAATTCATTGAAATTAATTAACAGTCCCCATGCTGGCCTACAAGAATTTCTATTTATATTCTATTACTGTTTCCTGGGCCTGAGCCCATCTAGGATTAGATAATTTATTCTTCAACCCAGTATTGTTCCATTAAAAACTTCGATAGCAAATTTTATTACTGGATTCTAATATACCCTACAAATAAGGCCCAAGCTACTAACTCAAATTCAATCCAATTTGAGCCCATATTAATTTAATTTTTCTCCAAAGTTTCAGTTTAGCCTTTGGTCGTCATGACCTATCATTCCCAAGATTCGACTAACTCGTCAAAGAAAGAAAAGAAAGAAGCAATGAAAGATGGAAAGAAGTACTCATATGTGTCCAATACAGATTCGTGGACACAAAAAAACCAGTGTCGTGTCCTTGTTTGCTCGAAATACTGTATAAGATTGACTCCCTTGACACAAGAGAGTTGCTTCAATCAACAGTCTCCAAATGCGAAATAGGGTCCACGATTTATTCGTGTGTTTGTGTCAGAACACTAATGAAGCATGTATGGGCTAAGCAGGGATAAGGCACATCATAAATTATGTGATAGCAGTCATGCAAGTTTGGACATAAGACACGTCTTACGACATGTTAAAAGTCACGTGTTGTCCAAGATAGGTAGACTACATGCTATATTAGTACTCCATCCCGACATGACTCAAAAAGTACGACACACAAAAGAACACGTTATACAAAAGTGCACAAGTAAAATGAATAAAATATAAAGGGGGAGAGAGAGAGAGAGAGAGTATGTACTTGCCTTATCCAAGGATGAGAATTGCACTAGTCTACCTACAAAGTAATATTAAAGTGTTATATTCTAGTTCCAACTAGATATTTCTAGAATTTCCTAAAAGTCCTATCAAACCTTAGCTTTACAAGTTTATTTAGTTTGTTACACAATAATCTAACTTCCTTTTACTTCTTGATTCTAACTAACTTTTAACTAACCACTAACTTTTGGTTTAGCTAACCAATCCTTGAGTTGACTAACTAACCCTTGATCTTAACAATTTTTTTAATTAACTAACTTAACTTAAAATTAACTAATTAATCAATTTAATTTACTAACAATTATTATATACTTAGCACCGTGCTTGGAGCCGTCCTGTTATTTAATTTATTGAAATTAATTAACATTCCCCATGCCGGCCTACAAGAATTTCTGTTTATATTCTAATACTGTTTCCTGGGCCAGAGCCCATCTAGGATTAGATAATTCATTCTTCAACCCAGTATTGGTCCATTGAAAACTTCGATAGCAAATTTTATTACTGGACTCTAATATACCCTACAAAAAAGGCGCAATCTACTAACTCAAATTCAATCCAATTTGAGCCCATACTAATTCAATTTTTTGCCTAAATCCAAAGTTTCAGTTTAGCCTTTGGTCGTCATGACCTATCATTGCCAAGAGTCGACTAACTCGTCAAAAGAAGAAAAGAAAGAAGCAATGAAAGATGGAAAGAAGTGCTCATATGTGTCCAATACAGATTCGTGGACACAAAAAAAACCAGTGTCGTGTCCATGTCTGCTCGGAATACTGTATCAGATCGACTCCCTTGACACAAGAGAGTTGCTTCAATCAACAGAGTCTCCAAATGCAAAATAGGGACCACAATTTATTCGTGTGTTTGTGTCAGATTCTTAGACACAAGATCAATTATCTGAACTTTAATGCTTAGAGGATCGATCGGTTGTCACTCGAATGATCAAATCGATCAAAGCACATAAGAAGTTGCGATCAAACTTAACTATGGAGGATTCGAACTAGCCGTTCTCGGTCGAGGAAGACGCCAAACCAATTTCTCTTGACCCTATCAGAAAAGGACTTCTCAAAATCTTTTAATCAAACAATTAACTTGCACACTCGAGTAAGATCCAAATAAATGGATTTTAGATCGATATTCGACTCAAAGAAGAAGATAATCATGCAAAGACTCGAGTACTCCTCGAGATCGATGCTCTATGATCATGAAAGCTATATCAATCACCGTTGAAGTACCTCAACACACTCCGAAATATGATCACCCGATCGATATTGAGAAGAAATTGTTTAAAAACCATGTCCAAGAATTAATATTTTCACTTTCAACAACAATATAAGCAATTGAATATAATTAATAATTAGGGTCATGAGCACAAGTATAAATAAGATTATACCTAGATATAATAATCACAGGTAACCATCCCTTTAAAAAATTGTCAATGAAAGCCTTGAAATAATTTATTTTTTGAAATCTATTATTTTTTATAGTAATCTCTAGAAAACATTTGCTACTTGGATTTGTCTCGATAAATATAAAAACATAATTTGAATGCTACCATCAACATAACTAGTATTTATTTAGCTAAAGTAATGTCTCAGGCTCTCCAATCTTTGGAATAACTAATATGTATATGATGATCACTATATACGCCCCTAGCTACTTGTGATGGACTATATGATCGATTATCTCTAATTGTACCAATTATTTTATTTTCAACCCATGTAATAGTAGCTAGTGGATGATCATGTTGTAAGTCCACCTAAACAAGAATATCGACTATCTTGTGTACAAATGACAAATGTTTTGCCATCATTAATAGCTTTGACATATACTCGCCAATTATAATTTGGTTGATCATAAGTATATATAATTTTCGAGCATTTTTTATATTATTAACTGAACAAGTAAAATTATTCTATTACTTATAAAACTTCTAAATTTATAGGTGCTAGCATTATTGACATTATCATCGTCATCATTATCTTCATCCAATATATGTGCTTCTTCAGTAAATGAAACAACTTGTTGAGAATAACTATGACCCACATTAACAGTGGCTCGTTGACTACTTATATTAGCAATTCTTGGTGGTGGTGGAGTAACATAAATATTTATGAACGACGATTGTCAATTAACTTCAAGAAAAAAACATTCATGCTTGTTCACCGACTAATAGTAGAAGCAAAAAAATGTGTCTTAATATAAATTCATATCGGATAGAAAAATATTTAATAATCAAATTTTGTAAACTATTTTACGTAATATTTCGGTCAGTTATAAGAAGTTTGGTAAAACCTCCTTCATAAGAAATCCTATTTAGTTTACCTCCGTACGAGCATAATATTCTGAGGCTTTGATCTATGATGACTAGAGTTTATAGAGCTTCTAAATGAAAAGGTCCTGAAAAAGATTATAGAGAGATTTTGAATGCATATCTGAATGTAGTAGAGAGCTTTTGAATGCATATCAAAATGTAGTAGAAAGCTTATGTGAGAAGAGCATAATAGAGATGCAGAGTTATTGAAAGAGCTTCCACCCCCACCTTTATATACCCCAAATAGTCGTTAGATACTCGTTGGATCCCAACGATAAAAAATATGACCATTTAAAAATAACTGGAGGCACCACTGGAGTTGACGTCCCACTCTCATGCATCACTGGAGTTGACGCCCCTACTCCCTGGTGCCAGTGGCATTAGTGCCCCACTCCAAGATACCAGTGGAGTTGGCATCCCACTCCCAAACTCCAGTAGAGTTGGCCCCCCATCCTCCCCACTACAAAATTTTGAAACTCCTCCCATTGCTAATTACCCTAAAATCCCCCCACCCAATTTTTTTGCTTAAAATTTTAGAAAAGGCATACGAGTACTTTTATAACCTTAAATTTACATATTTAGTCAAAACTGACATGTGAAACAAGAAATTTTAAAAAAAACTAGCATTATAAAAGATACATGTAACTAAGACGTGTTGTTACGGAATTTCTTTGTACTTTATCTTTATCATTATATACTATTCATGTTCACGTGTAATGCACGTACCGAAAAGAAAACAAAAATTTTATGATATTATTAAAAATTAGATAGGAATTCAAAAATGATATTAAAATATTTTAAATATAATCTTAATATATTTTAATTAAAATTTGTTATAGATATACTTTCAGAACTTTGGATATATATTTAGATAATAACATATAGTTAGTTTAAATGTGATTTGAATATTGAATATATTTTAATTTGGATTTGTTATTGATATGTTTATAGGACTTATATATGTTCACGTAGTTAGGAGAATTTTAGGAATTTTTTATGTGAGGGATATATGATAGTCAAAGAATTTAAACAATTCTTAATTATGTGAGAATATACATACGACTTAGATGACTAATTTTGAACCGTTTTGAATGCTCTTTATAGTAACTAGTCATGTTCACATACGATACATGTGCCAAAGGAAAATATATATCTTATATTATTCAAAAAAATAGATTAAAATTTAAAATTATATTAAAATAATTTTTATTACAATTATATTAAAATAGTTTAAACTAACTATATGATATTATCTAAGAATATATTTCATATTAAGATATATTAAAAACAATTAAAATTAAAATATATTAACATACATTTAGTGATAAAAATATTCTTAGAAGTAGTTTACAATTTTTTATTTGAGTGATATGCATATGATACGTAAGTAGTTAGAAAGATTCAAAAAAAAAAATTTATATATATATATTCCTAGTAAAAAAAACTGTTAAGCCAACCTCCTTAGTAGGCCAAAGTCATTCTTCCTATATACTGGTAGCCCAAGGTTACTCTCCTCTTTCAACCTACTAACACCTGTTACCAATTGCAACTAACAACATTTCCCACTCCTTAGTAAAAAAAAAACTGTTAAGCCAACCTCCTTAGTAGGCCAAAGTCATTTACCAAGGTTACTCTCCTTTTTCAACCTCTTTAGTGGGAAATGTTGTTGATAAGCAATATTTTGCTGAATATTCCTAGTAAAAAAAACTGTTTATCTAATAATAGTTGTTATAAAATTCGATTTGTTTTTTCCAACATTTATCAATACATTTTAGTAAAAAATTTGGTATCATAAATATATATATATATATATATATATATATATATATATATATATATATATATATATATATATATATAATTTTTGTTAAATATTTAGTTGTGTAATTAGACTCTACATTTGTTCTTATTTCTGAAGGTTATGCCTAGTAGATAAATTTTATAAATAGCCGAGAAATATGTATAGTAAGTGGTATGTTGTTTTTAGCTAGGAATAACTGGTTATCTAGAAAAACCTAGTTAGTTATAATCTTCTAATTTAATTTCCAACAATTAATTAATTACAGGAGGACATCCAGCTCTATTTCCTACTCTTGATCATCTGGAGCAAGGTAAGTAAATTCTATGGCCTTGTGTATTTCCATTCATATCTTGTACTCCTCTTGATGACATGATGTGATACGATATCATGTACTCTTATACTTTTATGTTCTTGTATTTTACTTGTACCTGGGGAGAGAAAATACACTAGCTATATGACCAAATCCAAAGATCAGAAATTCATGTTGATAGCTTAGGTCTCACGCAGTGCACGTGGGACTCTAAGTCGTACCATGTTTATGTACTTCTGTACTCATCCTAGCCGGTCACATATGTTAGTTGTATTTCAAATATTGTGCACATGTCATGTCTTGTACTTCAGGTTCAGGATTTACTTCTTGTACTTTATTTTCTGTAGTTTTATGATTTTTTTTTGTACTTTGCATTCATGTACTTTCATATTCTTTTTCCTGTACTTTATATTTTATGTTCTCCTGTACTCATTTCCATACCATGATGTTCTTGTTCGTTACCTAGAATTGGACTTTGCTTCGCTCCTGACTAGATAAGTTACAGGTGTACTTGAGGATATCGTTCTACCTTATGGGCCAGAGCCCGGGATCTTAGCTGTGCAGGATGGAGGCATGGCATAGCTAGAGGTTACAGGTTTAGGTTTGTTTATCTTTACTTCTAGATGTTGTATATTGAGAGTTCATAGTCGTATTTCATTTCTGTCACCGGATTTGTCTCTGGTACTTTTATATATAAATTGTATTATGGCTTGTGGATTATGATGATCATTCTGGGACAGTTAGATGCTATGACATTTACTTTCATGTTATTCTTGGAGTTTTTCTTAGATGTTTACAGCTTACTACGTTGAGTCTTCCAATGTAGGCTGGATGTGTCTAACCTGTATCCGAATATTCGGGAGCGGGTCGTGACATGTGTAATTAGACTCTACATTTGTTCTTATTTCTGAAGGTTATGCCTAGTAGATAAATTTTATAAATAGCGAGAAATATGTATAGTTAGTGGTATGTTGTTTTTAGCTAGGAATAACTGGTTATCTAGAAAAACCTAGTTAGTTATAATCTTCTAATTTAATTTCCAACAATTAATTAATTACAGGAGGACATCCAACTCTATTTTCTACTCTTGATTATCCGGAACAAGGCAAGTACATTCTACGGTCTTGTGTATTTATATTTATATCTTGTACTCCTCTTGATGACACGATGTGACACAATATCATGTACTTTTGTACTTTTATGTTCGTGTATTTTACTTGTACTTGGGGAGGAGAAATAAACTAGTTATGTGACCAAACCCAAAGATCAGAAATTCAGGTTGATAGCTTAGGTCTCACACAGTGCACGTAGGACTCTAAGTCGTACCATGTTCATGTACTCCTATACTTATTCTTGTACTCACCCTAGCCGGTCACATATGCTAGTTGTATTTCAAATATTGTGCACATGTCATATCTTGTACTTCAGGTTCAGGATTTACTTCTTGTACTTTATTTCCTGTAGCTTCATGATCTTTTTTTTGTACTTTACATTCCAGTACTTTCATGTTCTTTTTTATGTGCTTTATATTTCATGTTCTCGTGTACTCATTTTCATATCATGATGTTCTTGTTCATTACCTAGAATTGTACTTTGCTTCGCTCCTAACTGGATATGTTGCAGGTGTACTAGAGGATATCGTTCCACCTTATGGACCAGAGCCCGGGATCTTAGCTGAATAGGATGGAGACATGACTTAGCTAGAGGTTACAGGTTTAGGTTTTTTTAGCTTTACTTCTAGATGTTGTATATTGAGAGTTCATAGTTGTATTTCATTCCTGTCACCGGATTTATCTCTGGTACTTTTATATATAAATTGTATTATGGCTTGTGTATTATGGTGAACATTCTGGGACGGTTAGATGCTCTGATGTTTACTTTCATGTTATTTTTGGAATTTTTTTTAGATGTTTACAGCTTACTACCTTGAGTCTTCCAACGTAGGCTAGGCGTGTCCGACCCATATCTGAATATTCGGGAGCGGGTCGTGACATGTTTTAGTGGTGGCAGGTCCATCCTAATGGCACTTAGGCTATAGAGTGCTATTGGAAAACCTGTTAGTCTACAGAAAACTCATCACAACATAGGATTACGGAACAATGGTTACGGGTATATTTTACTAAGTTAGGATATACATATTATTTACTAGGTTTGCTTATTATCTATAATTAGGCCATTTTAACAGTTTTTTGTTTTTCAGATGGTTCATACATGCAACATAAGAACTATCGATTCACCTGCAATTGACGCTTCCAAGCTTCCACCAACCGTCACCTCTACTATCACCATTGTAGTACCTAGTTGATGGAGATGTTTTGGAGTTTTTCGATGCCCAAAGGGAGCAAGCCATTCTTTTTCAAGCCAGATGGGTGGATGCGCTTTCCGAGCTAGAAAGGTCTTCTTATTTTCAGATTCTCGGACATTTGGACTTCCCCGACACTGAGTGCATTCCTTGCACCAAGGAGCAGATTGAGAACCTGGAGCCGCCACTTCTGGAAACCACCCAAGTCTCTGAGGATCCGACTCCTCTGAAGATTGAAGCTACAGTAGGAGATCTTGAACGTAGCACATGCAATAAAACGAAACGGGAAACTGAAGCCAAGAGAGACCTAAAGACTTATGACAGAGATAGCAGTTACTCTGGACCCGTAAAGCGTCACAACACTCAGACCGTGCCTCAACAGTCGCATCTTCAGTCGCATCAGAAGAAGAAGATTCAGACCTACCTTCATTGTGTGTTCTGCAAGAGGACGGCACATCATGTTGACAAGTGCTGCAAGAGCTCGGACTCTACTGAGGATCTCTGTCTACCGAATAAAGGATTGCCAGTGAGCCGCAGATCACAATGGTTGAGGAGCATCAGGACCTCAGCAGCCAGCACGCCAGCAACCGTATACTTCTGTCAGAGTCTCTCCACTTCAGCCATAGCGGGAGATCCAGACTCAGATCTATACAACGATCACTTGCAATTTCTGTCGTCGCCCGGGACACCACTACGACGAGTACCGTAAGAGACTGAGGTATGCTTGTTCTGTGGAGCGCCTGCCTATCAAGTCAAGGATTTTTCGGAGGCCACTGGCCGTACGGACCAAAGACGAGCACGAGGAGCATCAGGACTACATCAAAGGGACTCGTCTCTCCAGATTCAGCGATAGCATAGAGCACTACCGCCGGGACCAGCCTACGTCGGGATAGCTGAAGATGTTGAAGTAATTTTAGTTCTGTAAGAAAATACTGAGGATGGACTGAAGACAGAAGATCCTTTTTCATGGGTGGAGAAGACCACGGATCATGATTTGTATTCCAATTTTCTTTGGACTTTTATTAGCACCTAAAACTCCTTGTTCCCTAATTGAGAATTGTTAGATTTCGTTTCTATTTTAAACTTTGGATCTTGTTAGATATTTGTTTCGAGATTTATTTCGAATTAATGTTTCCTATTATGGGTTTTGTTCCTATTCGAAACTCCGATTTCTATTCGAGGTCTTGACTTTTCGGTTGAGACTTGTTTCATGTTAACTATTAGATATCCTGTTTCATATTCACTATGCATAACTTTGCCTCTTATTTTGGCTTCTATTTGAAATTCGTTCCCTAATCAACTTTGTAATATTTGAGATTTTATTTCCTACTCAAGATCTCATCTCAAAACTTGTTACCAATCAAAATCTTGTTTGAGCTTTCGCTTCTATTTGAGACTTGATTGAGATACAGTCCCTATTTGAGACTTCGTTTGAAAATTTGGTTTCCTATTTAAGATTTTTGACTCGTTCTAAGATTACGTTATCTATTTGTGACTTGATTTCTATTTCAAGACTCATTCTTTACTCACGACTTTGTTCCAACCTTATTTACTATTGAGATTCGTTTCTTTCATATTTACGATCAAATACCTTGTTCCCTATTCACTAATTAATACCAGATTTCTATTCACATTTTGAAACCTTGCTTCCTCGTCGAGATTTGTTATTCGAGATTCGTTTCTTATTTATGACTTTGTCGATAATTGGCGTTTTATTGAGACTTTGTTTCCTATTTGGAATTTCTTTTTCCCATTCGAAACTTTGTTTGAGACATCGTTATTATTCAAGATTTTGCTAGACTTTGTTCCTATTTAAGATTTTATTTCATATCCCGAGAATTCGTTTTCTATTTAACATTTGCTTCTCTTCACCCTTCGAGACTCTGTTATCCCTTTGGGATAACGTTCCATATACGAAATCTTTTTACCATTCCAGATTTCATTTGAGATTCCGGCTGCTATTCGAAACTTCGTTCCCTGTTCGAGATCTAGAATCTCCTTAATTGCCCCTTTAGTACCCACTACTCATTGTTGGATCATTTGTGCTTCTTAGTACCTAATAAAACTTTCTTATTTTTTAGACAGATAACATCACCTTTTATCGTGACTTGGACTATTGGAACTCATTTTGAATTCTGTGAAACACTTTTGTAATTCCTATGGATAAGATTGAAAGACTATACGATGACCTACTAGAGCATGGCAGTTGCGCGCTGCAGCCATTATCTGGATTACGCTGCAGCCATTATACGATGACCTAACTATATGTACTATATGTTATTACCTAACAAATGTTTTTTCACTAACTCTAACAAATTTTTGGTTAAATTATAAATTTCAGAAAGGTTGAGGACATTGGTGTAAATTAATCCTCATTTTTCTCTTCTATTAAATAAAAAGGAGAGAGAATGGGCCTCTCATTCTCATTTCATAAATCGAGCTTCCCTTTTTTATTTCCTCCCCACAAGCCAAACCACAACCTAAATTTTCTAAGCTATGACGGTGGTCTGCTTCGACGGCGGCGGCGTTCACTCATCCCAGGCAGCGTTCGGCGCTGACCTTCTCCACGACAAGCGATGGTGGCGGCAACCGACGGCTAGGTTCAGCAGCGCCGACTCTTCCTCGACTGTCTCTTCACCCTTCGACGAATTGTCTCAACAGATTTTTGGATCATTTTTGGACACGAAGAAGTTGTGTCCGTGTTCCTGGGTTTGTGTACAACTTCAGAACAAATCTTCGACTACAGGTTCTACTCTACTTTTACTTCTTCTTGAGTGTCATTCATGCATTTCGTAGATAAAATTATTGGTCGGGGGTATGGTTGGAATGCAGGGAAGGGTGCGTGAACTTGTGTTCGTTGTACACGTGTCCAAGACTGTATGTGTCCAGTGTGTTACATTGGTGTAAGCTCGTGTCCACCCATGAGTTTGTGTTTGCATGGAGGAGTAGGCTAGAATGGGGTTATCCAGTACAGTATTTTTCTATTGAATTTCTAGTCAAATTGGTTGTATAATCTTATTTTGATTTTATCATTGGTTTGTATAATTTCCATTCTTGTCAATTAATTGTATTAAATCTATTTTGATTTTATCTTTAGCTTGTACGTATATTCTTACTGGCGTTTTGGTTTTGGGTTGGATGTGTTTACTGAGTTTGGAGTAGTGGTCATTGGTTTCAAATCTCTTTAAACAACAGGTTCGACAGAAGCTTGGTTGTGTATTATCTATACCTTGGTGGCGTGCTGATAGGTTCGAGTAAGGACAGTTGTTGGGCTGTGTTTATTTTCTTAGCAATGCAAGATAAGGAGAAGTAAGCATTCTGTTGAGTAGTGTTGAATTTGAGCACACTGTTAGGTTGGTTTTTAGTTGAACAATTGAATTGAGCTTTTAGCTCAGTAGCATGGGTGGGTTGGTATATTGCTAAGAGTACATATATGCTGATAGTTTAGTTAGCATTCAATTCAGTATGCCTTAGTTTTTGGAGTTTTAACTCTGGAAGGCTAGAGCATGAAGGGGTTCGGGTGCAATACTGTCAAGGAGTATCCATATTGAAGGAGTGTTAGTAGCCATTGATCAATTGTTTCAAACTCTGAATTGCATTATAATTATCCACACATTCTGTAGATTGAAGTAGTCCTTGGCAAACTAGACTTGAGTATTGGCCTTTGGTGCTATTCGTTGCTTGCAAATTGCAGTTGATGTATGCTTAAGCTCCTGGGGTTTGGTGGGAAATATTGTTAGTTGTAATTGGTAACAGGTGTTAGTAGGTTGAAAGAGGGGAGTAAGCTTGGGCTACCAGTATATTGGAAGAATGACTTTGGTCTACTAAGGAGGTTGGCTTAATAGGTCTAAGAGTATTACAAAAAAAATTGTTAATAAAATCTATTTTGATAAGCAATATTTTGCTGAATATTCCTAGTAAAAAAATTGTTTACCTAATAATAGTTGTTATAAATTTGATTTGTTATTTCCAACATTTATCAATACATTTTAGTAAAAAAATTGGTAACATAAATATACATATATATATATTTTTGTTAAATATTTAGTTGTGTAATTAATTAGACTATACATTTGTTCTTATTTCTGAAGGTTATGCCTAGTAGATAAATTTTATAAATAGCCGGAAAATACGTATAGTTAGTGGTATGTTGTTTTTAGCCAGGAATAACTGGTTATCTAGAAAAACCTAGTTAGTTATAATCTTCTAATTTAATTTCCAACAATTAATTAATTATAGGAGGACATCCAGCTCTATTTCCTACTATTGATCATCCGGAGCAAGGCAAGTACATTCTACGGTCTTGTGCATTTACATTCATATCTTGTACTCCTCTTGATGATACGATGTGACACGATATCCTGTACTCTTGTACTTTCATGTTCTTGTATTTTACTTGTACTTGGGGAGGAGAAATACACTAGCTATGTGACCAAACCCAAAGATCAGAAATTCAGGTTGATAGTTTAGGTCTCACGCAATGCACGTGGGACTCTAAGCCGTACCATGTTCATGTACTCCTATACTTATTCATGTACTCACCCTAGTCGGTCAAATATGCTAATTGTATTTCAAAATTATGCACATGTTATGTCTTGTACTTCAGGTTCATGATTTACTTCTTGTACTTTATTTTCTGTAGTTTCATGATCTTTTTCTGTACTTTGCATTCATGTACTTTCATGTTCTTTTTCCTGTACTTTATATTTCATGTTCTTCTGTACTCATTTCCATATCATGACGTTTTTGTTTATTACCTAGAATTGTACTTTTCTCCGCTCATGACTGGATATGTTGCAGGTGTACTTGAGGATATTGTTCCACCTTATGGGCCAGAGCCCAGGATCTTAGGTGAGCAGGATGGAGGCATGACTTAGCTAGAGGTTACAGGTTTAGGTTTTTTTAGCTTTACTTCTAGATGTTGTATATTGAGAGTTCATAGTTGTATTTCATTCCTGTCAACGGATTTGTCTCTGGTACTTTCATATATAAATTTTATTATGGCTTGTGGATTATGGTGAACATTCTGGAACGGTTAGATGCTGTGATGTTTACTTTCATGTTATTATTGGAGTTTTTCTTAGATGTTTACAACTTACTACGTTGAGTCTTCCAACGTAGGCTGGACGTGTCCGACCCGTATCCGAATGTTCGGGAGCGAGTCGTGACACTAGGCTAGAATGGTTAATATATATATATATATATATATATATATATATATATATATATATATATATATATATATATATATATATATATATAACGAAAAATGGCTTAGATCTTAGCTGGCGTGGACCAGAATGGGGCGTCCATTCATGAAAACTCAACTGATAGGGTGCCGCACGGGCGTTCGAGGACCGGCACCATTCTGCTACGGGTATGAACGACGGCCGACCACGTGGCCCGTCGTGCGGTGCCATAAGGGCGTCGAGAAGACGTCGTATAGGCGTCATGCGCATAGAGAGGATGGTTGGGCGGCATCGGTTGTCGTAGACATCGTGAAGACATCAGGGGCGCCTTCGACGTCGTGGGCGAAGCGAGGCTTTGAGTTACGAACGTCGAAAGACGTCATGGCCGTCTCGTGGAGCTCTGGAGCGTACGGAGTGTACGGGGTGTGCGTGTGCGGCGATGATGACAATGCCAATCGGACAAGATCCGCAAGAGTCTAAAATGATACGATGACCGGCTAAAAATCATGTGTGGGGGACACACGATTTAACTGATCCCGCACGTGCTGAAAATATATATATATATATATATATATATATATATATATATATATATATATATATATATATATATATATATATATTACCCATTGCTTCAAATAAATAAATAAATATATATGCATATATATATATATATATATATATATATATATATATATATATATATGTGTGTGTGTGTGTGTGTGTGTGTGTGTGTGTGTGTGTGTGTGTGTGTGTGAGAATAATGATGGATTGTGTGTGAATAATGATGGATAGAAGCCGCATCTGAAGAAAGGAAAAAAAGAAAGAAAAGAAAAAAAAAAATATATATATATATATATATATATATATATATATATATATAGAGAGAGAGAGAAAGAGAGAGAGAGAGCAAATGACCTCTAGTCTAGTGGTTAAGAGAGATGCATGCGGCCCAAGTGGTTGGTGTACGAGCCCCAGTGGAGGCGAGTTCGCCACAATTATCCATTGCTTCAAAAAATATTTTATATATATATATATATATATATATATATATATATATATATATATATATATATATATATATATAGCGGATCGGATCGAGAGCCCCGTCCCTCTCGACCGTTGGATCGAGCGGACGCGTGTGCCCCACGCGACCCGCTCGATCCAACTGTGCAACGGGGTGGAGAGGGGGGGAGGTGGCTCCCGCAGGGCTCGGAGGCGGATCTTTTGATACGTCTCATATATATATGCAAATGACCTCTAGCCTAGTAGTTAAGAGAGAACCATGTGGTCCAAGTGGTCAGAGCTCGAGCCCAAGTGGAGACGAGTTCACCACAATTATCCATTGTTATATATATATATATATATATATATATATATATATATATATATATATATATATATATATATATATATATATATATATATTGGCAGAAAACTCCATTTTATTCCAGGAAGGCATAAAATGCCGAAGCCTGTACAAGTATACCCCTAGGCACAAAATGCCGACGCATATACAAGTATACCAGCAAAACCAGAAAACCGAAGATTAGGAGAGAAAAGAAACCCAAAAACTATTCTGCTCGTGAGAGCAGCAGGACCTGATCTTCTGGCACAGCCTGGTGACCTCCCTGATAATCTGGTCGTCATTGTACTGATAGCCCTCATATCTCGCTTTGTTATATATATATATATATATATATATATATATATATATATATATATATATATATTTGAAGAAAGGGTAATTTTATTGATAGGAAAAGTTTTACAATCTTACATTTATCTCGAGCCCTGGTCACTTGACCACCAATCTATTCCTATCCTGACAAGATTTTCACATCTTGTAGGATATTAGCAGTTACACTAGCCATAGAATAATACTCTGCCTCAAAAATTCTCCTGTTCCTCTCTCGCCAAACATGCCAAACTGTAGACAACAGCCGAATACGGGCTTTGTTATATATCTCTAGTCCCTGGTTCTTGACCTGGCTAATTCCTTCGACTGTCTCCAGTAACCCCCTTCCTTGTTCGTGGCTGATACCAATCTCCTCACATAGTTTCTTCCAGATGCCGTAAGAGAATTCACATCGGAAGAATACATGGTCACACGTCTCATTCACCTGACAACATAAGGCGCAATACGTGTTTCCTATCTGGACTCCGAATCGAGCCAATCTATCCCGTGTTAGCAGCCGGTTTTTAATTGCTTTGAATAGGCAAAGCTTCATCTTCATTACAGCTCCTTTGAACCAGACAATATCCGCCCATGATACTACTTCTTCGTGTTGGCGCAGTTGGTCATACATCCATTTGGCGTTAAACTTGGTCTCTCTGGTATTCTCCCATGCCCAATAATCGGCTGTCGCTGACATGTCTCGTGGAACCTTGTCAATTTCCTCTGTGAACCAGCGCCCCACATAGGCGTTCTTGAGATCCCACTCTCCGTTCTTCAGCAATCCGGCCACTGTATCCAACCCGCCAATTAGCTCAAAAGTTGGCCAGCCTAGGCGGTCAACCAAGCTGGCTTGGCCGATCCAGGGATCCAGCCACACGCTTGTAGTGGTGCCGTTGTATATGACCCGACATATTCTCTCCTTCAAAATTGGTCTCATCCGCAGAATCTGTTTAAAAGTAACTGAGTAATTATTATCAATTTTGTGTACCCAGAAATTATTACCTCGTAAGTATCGATTGCGGATCCACTTCGCCCACATAGTATTTCCCTCCAAGAATTTCCCAGCCAGTCTCATCAACGCTACCTCCCGTAGAACACGTAGAGATGGCATACCAACACCTCCTTCTTCCTTTGATTTGCATAGATCGGCCCACGCAATCTGGTGAACTCCCCCGCGCCATACGAACTTGGCGCACATCATTTCAATAGTTTTAATTGTCTTGTCTGGAATATAGATAGCTTGGAGCCAATAATTGATGATAGCCACAATCACAGATCGGATAAGTTCTAATCTGATCCCGAATGATAATAGCTGAGCTTGCCATCCTTCCAACCTGCCTTGTACATACTGTACGAAACCCTGGCAATCGGTGTCTCTGACGTAAGTGATGGATAGTGGAATCCCAAGGTACCGGACCGGCAACTGACCGATCTCGATCTGAAGCCGACGGGCCAGAGCCTCCTTCCCCGGACACGTCTTGTTGAAGAATATATTGCTTTTATTCCTGTTCAACTGCAATCCAGAAAGCCGGCCAAACTCCTCAATAGTATCATTAAGAGCCTCTATTGACCGCTCTGATGGCTCAATAAAAACCAATAAATCATCCGCATATATGAGGTGTGAGATAACCGGGTGTATGCGTCTATATAGAGGAGTTATCTGCCCTCGATGCACGGCAATATCCAGCAAACATGAGAGATATTCCATGACCATGGTGAACAAGTACGGGGACAGGGGGTCCCCCTGTCGGAGACCCCTATTGCTTCCAAAAAACCCATGGGGTTGTCCGTGAATCATAATCGAGAATGTCGGCGACGTTATACATTCTCTTATCCTGTCCACCCACCAGTCCGCAAATCCCATGCTTCTAAGGATAGTGCACACGAAGTCCCTATTAACTGTATCATAAGCTTTACGGAGATCTAGTTTTATGCACCCCTTCCTTCCTCCAGGCTTGTTAAATTCCTGAACCATTTCATGCGCTAGCAAGCAATTGTCCGTAATGGAACGACCCTTGATGAAAGCAGCTTGGTTCTCTGAAATCAGTTCTTGAAGAATCTCCTGCATCCTATCACACATGACCGAAGTAATAATTTTATAGAGGAAGTTGCAGCACGAGATCGGACGGAAGTCTCCCATCTCCGAGGCTCCCTCCGTCTTTGGAATGAGAGTCAGGAACGTATGATTGAGTTCCCGTAGAAGGCGCCCATTCGCAAAGAAATCATGAACCACATCAAGTACCTGAAATTTAATGTGACTCCAATGGAGTTTATAAAATGCTGCGTTAAAGCCATCTGGTCCCGGAGCTTTATTCGGATCGGCCCTCATGACAATCCGCTCCACTTCTTCCATACTGATGAGACGGCTCAGTTGCTCGTTGCCATAATCAGTGACAATTTTCTTGCAAATGATATCCGGGAATACTTCCACATAAGAGCTCTGATAATATAGTCCTTTGTAGTAATCGATAGCCTCCTTGGCAATATCTTTCTCCCCTGTAATTTCCTTTCCCTGCGCGTCCATAAGAATATCTATACTGTTCCTGTGTTGGCGTGCTCGGATGGTGGCGTGGAAGAACTTCGTACATCGATCTCCCTCCTTTAGCCAGTTGCACTTCGCCCGTTGTTGGAGCCTTACTTCGTCCTGGAAGCGTTGACGGCGGATTTCCTCCTGCACTCGGATCTCACTGGCCACGAGATCAACGTCTGTAGGGTCGGCTTGCAGCGAGTTTTGCAACTCCGCAAGTTCCCCCTCCAGCATTTCGAGCTTCTTCACCGGTTTTGCTTTGTTCCAATCCTTCAATGCACATTTAATTAGTTTAAGCTTATGCACGAATTTGAATTGTATGTTACCTGACACCTCTTTGGATAAAGCTTCGTTGATCACACTATGGTACCCTTCTTCAAGTGGCCAGGAATTACAGAATCTGAAGGGACGACGACGACGAGGCTGGATATCAACCATGCGAATCAATAAAGGGGTGTGGTCGCTCGTACCTCTTTGAAGACCTTCAGAGCGGCTAAAAGGGAAAGTCTCCATCCACTTGGAGTTGCAGATGGTCCTGTCTAGTTGACATGCAATCCGGTTGGACACCGAACAGTTATCCCATGACCATATATGCCCAGCTTTAGTTAAAGTAATTAATCCCGATCTGAGCAAGCAGTCTTGGAGGTCGGCCAGGATGACAGATGGCACTACTCGGCCCCCCCTCTTTTCGTTCTCTGAAAGGATGGCATTAAAGTCACCGCTAAGGATCATGGGGAGCTGATCAGCCACCTTTGCTGCCACTTTAATGATCTCCTCCCATAGCTGGTACCGCCTCCTTCTATCGTTATGACCGTAGACTGCACCTACCATACATTGAAAACCACCCTTGTTACTCATCTTGATAACAATAAGTTGTTCGGATAGAAACTCTATCTGACCCGACCAATTACGGGTATCCCACATGACCCAAATACGCGCCATCTCGCATATTTGAAGATTGTGAACTGCTTCCCAATGATTGGGGACTCTCCTTGATAGCTTCTTTTCCGATTTAATTTTGCTCTCAAGGATTGATACAATGCTGCACTTGTTCCGCCTTACCACGTCCAATATCTCACGCCACTTCCCTATGGAGTTCGCCCTGCGAACATTCCATGTGATGGCTGTCATTTAAGAGTCTTGATGGGTGTCCGTATCCCTCATCTCACTCCCCCTTGGACACGTCGGGGGGTCAGATTGTGCGTTCTCTTGGTTCCCATTGCCCGGGTTGTCTGTACCATATTCCCGTATCATAGTAGTCCACTTAGGATTGACTACTGCTAGTGTCTTCCCCTGATTTCCAGATCGGGTCTCACCCTTCTGCTCTCTTTCCGCGCCGACACGCTCTTCTACTCTACGCCTGGCTCTGCTACTAGGATCCTCATGTTCTTCTCTCAGGTTTGCTTGGGTGTTTTGGTTACTCCCTTCGTTGGAACTGTGTTGATCTGTTCGATGTGTGACCACGACCAAAGCGCTCTCGTAGCTTGGCCCCATCGGACGCTCGGGTTCCGGCCCCTGTCGTTTCCCAAGTATCGACTGATTGTTGGCTCCCCTATTTTCGTCCTCTCCGTCCGCGCTGATCGCTTGGTCCATGGGGCTGTCCTCCTCCGTTCCTTTTCTCTGAGTTTCATCCCCATGACTGGTGTCTACCACCATATTAGATTCCTCCTCCTCCTGTGAGTTATCTGTGTTCAACTGATTCCCTCCGTTCTCGTCCTCTTTTGGCTGATCAAGGCAGTTGGCTTTCATGTGTCCAAAGCATCTACAGTTGGCACACGCCGGAGGAACCCATTCGTAGTCTACTTCCTGTGTCAACCACTCCCCGTTAGGGAGTACCAGATCTATTTTCCTTGGAAGTGTATCCATTGTCGTGATTTCCACGAAAATCCGCGCATAGGAGAGACGTTGCCTTCTCGCCGTGAGGTTATCAGTGCGAATAGGCTTGCCAACCATGCTGGCCATCTTCATTATAGATGGATTACTCCATAGCTGGGGGGATAGCCAGGGTAACCGTATCCATATTGGTACCGTTGTAAGGCGATCTTTCTCGAAATTGGATTCCGGGAACCACCGTTTCAGAACCACCAGGCGGCCATCAAACGTCCAAGGGCCTCCCTCCAGGATCCGTTCCAGATCCTCCGCATACGCAAACTTTATGAAGTAGAACCCGTTTTCCCGGGAGAATATTTCCATCTCACCTTTAGGACGCCAGACCCTATGCGCATATGCTCTCAGCTGGCCATAGAAGGGCCGATTCCCCATTACGTACAAGATCAATGTGTTTCTCCAGTATTCCGTAGTTTTCTGTATATCTTCTTTTGTTATCTCTGCAACTCTCGCCCCATTGATAATACTTGGCTCTACGTACTGTAAATCTACTTCCTCCTGCACTGGTGCCGGGCGACAGATTTCCACCCAGGAAACCGGTTTGGGATTTGGGGAGCGTCTTTCATCCGTCCCGTGGTTAGGTGTCGTTGGATCCTTTCCCTTATTTCTTTCATTGTTGCTTTTACTTTGTTCAACTTCTCGTGGAAGCCCTAATCCCTCATCTCTGTACCGATTGTTCGTGGGACGAGACCCTTGCCGTTGTTGGTTCGGCACTCTGGGCCGCTCCTCCCTCCGTGGCCATTGTGATCGGCCCCCCTGGGGTTGGCCGGCCGGCTGCTTCCCCCATCTTTGCTCCGTGGGTTTAGCTTTACGTCGACGTTCCACCGTCGTCCAACCCCCGGCTACATCCCTGGGCGCTTCAGCCTCTTCCTCGTTGCTACCTTCCCCCCGGTTGATTCCGCCTGCTCTCCCGATGGTAGCGCCGGGATCTCCTTCGCTCCTTGGAAGCCCTAGCGCCGACCTCATTTTTTATTATATATATATATATATATATATATATATATATATATATATATATATATGCGACTTATTTTGATTAGTTTTCAAGCCTCATGATTATAAATTCAAGATAAAAATAAAGATTAAAAAAGTGACAACACATTAATTAGACAAAAGGCTAGGTAAGGGAATCACAATTCAACAAGCCCGTGCCAATAAACACATATTCTGTTAGGGTACTGCTATTAGCACTCCTAAAATGTCATTCGATACTCTTTTTTAATTTTTTTTAATATTCGAATTCTAAATCTATCCCCGTATTAAATATGACATTAATTTGTGTATGTATGGAAGGAGGAGTGTAGGATAACATTTTCGGAATATCAATAATGTTAATGCATGTACAAATTTAAAATTTGAACGTTAAAAAATTAAAGAGGAGTTTCTAATGATATTTTAGTAGTGCTAATAGCAGCACTCTTTTGTTATATGTACTGTTAGTTAATTTCAGCACGTGTTACTGTAAGTACGGCACAGAACCCGCTCGCTTACACAAGCACATTACATACACCAAAATAATATGACACCCATATGCAACCCAACACTGGCAGATGGGCCATGATACCTGGTCCTCCCAGGACAACAGTGAACCGGGTGCTCGTAAAAGTCGGAATGGGACACAAGCCAGGTCAGCAAAAAAGCGCTTGATATTTTCGCCACCTGTGCCCTTCAAGCCGACAGACGCACCCTCCCCATGCGACTCCTCGCACCGAACCTCCCCGACATCCCACCCTCGATCCATTAACCAACGGCTGTAAACCGCACCCGTACACAAATTTCCATGCGGACGCCGACTCTGTCACTCTCTCCGTCCATGCTCTGGTTCTTCAGCATGTGCTGCTATTTTCTCTATAGAATTATAGAGAGAAATTAGCAGAATTCTTAAGAGAGCGAGAATTTCGGCTGAGGAGGAACTGTTCTCTTATATATCATTATCAGCTAGATCTCCCAATTTGAAACAAAGAATCAATTTTCTTCCAATTTCGTAAGAAAGAAGCAATTTTTCGTAAGAAAGAATCATTTTTTTTTATTTAGGGCTATTAGGGGTTTCTGGAAGAGGAATGGCGGGAGCTTCTGGGACCCCGTGCGAGTACTGCACGTTGTCGGCGGCGGTGGTGATCTGCCGCGCCGACTCCGCAAGGCTCTGCCTGGTGTGCGACCGGCTCGTGCACTCCGCCAACGCGCTCTCCCTCAAGCACGTGCGCTCGCGCGTGTGCGACGGCTGCGGGGCCCAGCCCGCCACCGCCAGGTGCTCCACCGACGCCCTCTCCCTCTGCTCCGACTGCGACTTCGACGCCCACGCCCGCGACGCCGGGTCCGGATCCGACCCGGCCCATGCCCGATCCGCCATCGAGGGGTTCTCCGGATGCCCCTCTGCCTTCGCCCTCGCGGCCGCGTGGGGGGTGGATCTCGACCCGATTGCCAAGCCCAATTCCGGGTCCGGGAGCCCCGGATCCGAACCCGATCCCGAAACCGACTGGAGCAATCTGGAGTCGTTCCTCGATGCCGATCCCGTTTGCCAGGTGATTTTTCTCATTTTGCTGGATTAAAAATGTGATCTTTATGCAAATTGTACCATCTGTTAACATTAGTTCACTTGTTAATCAATCAATGTACACTAGCAATTGTGGAGGAAAAAAAAGGATTTTCTTACTTCTTTTTTCCCATATAAATTAGCATGATTGGTCGAACTCGAGTGACGCATGTGGTTACCGGGGAGAGACATGAGACCCTAGCTAGGTGGCGGAAGATCAGTGGATCGAGTGGGGGCAGTTGGCCCGAAAGGCATGCAGTGCAGCATGTACAAAGTCTCGTGCGTAATGCCAGGTTTTATTGCACACGACATGTTGTAACACAATGGCAAGGACAAAGCATTGTTTTTGGTGCCTAGTGTATTTTGGAGTGTGTCCCGATTGAAAAATGTGTGTGCCGGGAGGATGCCATTTGTTTGTGGAACACTTATTAAGCTAGCGTTTCAGAAATGCCCATTTGAGTTCCAAAATTAATGGAATATTTGGAAGAAGCGCCTATTCAAAATGGAAGTCGTTTGACCCGCTCCTTTCATTTTGCACAAATGGAGTTCCGGAAGAAACGTAACTGCAATCTAAACTGGCCATAAGTTTGACAATTCATTTTCCCTACAATTTTTAGAGTTTTCACATAATTTTTCAGTATCATCAGTACTTCGCAAAATTATATGTTAATACTGTAACCTTTTTCTCTACTTTTTTTTCAGGATCTCTATGTTCCCTGTGCTGAAACTAAGCAGCAAAAGTGCAGTTCATTGTTGGATCAACTGATTGAATTGGCGAGTCGCGATTCTCTCTCAGTTGCAGACTTGCCATCACATATGGGAAGGGGATCACCGGTTCCAACAGATCTTAACCCCAAGAGCCCATGTAGGAGTGTCAGTGTTGCAGCTGGCCAGGAAAATGAGCATCAAATTGTTGATTATATGCCGTTCACCTCCTTGCTTATGATGACGACACCGGCTAAGTGTGTTGATTTCAAGGGACAGGGGGATAGGATCGAAGAAGATGAGGAATTCGTGTGGGATTGTGGGCCCAACAATGATCATTCTGCTCAGGTTGGGAACCAAACACATTATAGTTGATTTATTGAGTTCTTAGTTTCATTCATGAAACATTAACTTAACTAATTTTCAACTCAGAAACTGAACTTTAGACCTCCAAATGATTTAGCATATTTCCTTTCCTTTGTTTTTTGTGCTACATTACCAAGTTATCATCCTGGAATGTGAACCTTTCCTTCTTCCTGATGAGCACATGCTTCTCTAACCTGTTATCCCTGATTATTAAGTTTACAATGTGCTGATGTTGAGATGCAATTAGTACATAATATCCAGTCAGTGTTGTTTAGAGTGAAAGAATATGACAAGGCTGAATTATAAGTTTTGTAGCTAATGTGAAAAGGCTTTAATATTGATCTTTGTTTTGGCCTGTTTTTATTTCCTTGCCTCAATTTTGTTATTATCCGACTAGGCCCTTTTCATATTGTTTTCAGGATGTAAGATTCACATCTTAGGCTACACTAAGCGTAGATGATCTTGCGACTGGTGCCTCTGAAGTAATTGCTAAATGCAACAGTTCGAACAGATACCATAATGGTTATTTGTAAATGAAATAAATACACTTACCCCACCTCCCCCCCCCCCCCCCCCCCTTTTTCATGAGAGTACTACAGGGACTCCCCCTATTTCGAAAATAATTGCACTGACCACCCCTCTGCTTTATAACTTCTACTAGTGGATAACCCGTGCCATAATGGCACGGACACGAACCCGGCCTTCTCGACGTAGGCGTGCAGGCACCGGGCCAGTGCTAGGGAGTTCCGGACGGAGACGCGGCCTCCGAACCCGGCCTTCTCGACGCAGGCACCGGACCAGCGCCAGGGACCCGAGCCCGGCGGAGGCGGACACGGTAAAGACCACGGTGGCGGCGTTCGGGGCGGCGTTGGGCCTCATGGATGCGAAGACGCGCAGGGCCGTCGCGGGGCATCCGAGGGTGGCGAGGCCCGAGACAGCGGCTGTCCAGGAGACGACGTTCCTGTGCGGCATTCCGTCGAACACCCGCAGGGCGTGGTCGGCGGAGCCGTGTCGGGAGTAGGCGGTGAGCAGGACGGTCTGCGCAAAGGGGTCGGGCCGGATTCCGAGGAGGAGGACGTGTGCGTGGAGCAACCTGGTGGCGGCGGTGGCGGTAGTGGTGTTGAGCAAGGAAGAGAAGGTGTGGGAGTCGGGAGGGACGCGACGGCGGAGCATTTGGGAGTAGGATGGAGAGTAGGTCGGCGGAGATGGCGATGGCGGTGTTGAAGGAGAAGGGGTTGGGGTTGGTCATGGCGGAGAAGAAGGAGGCGGCGAAGGAAGGGTCGGCGTCGGCGACGCGGTGGAGGAGGCTGCTTGCGACGAAGGGGTTGCGGAAGAGGCCGGCGACGACAGCGTGGGCGAGGATGGAGCGGAGGCGGCGGAGGGAGGCAGCGGTGCAAGAGGAGCTGGAGGCGAGGTGCCGTTGGAACAACCGGTTGCTCCCCACCCAACATGGGACCTCCTCCTCTCTTATAGAGAGGGGCAATTTAGTCCTTTCATCATCGTTGAACCAAAGCACATGAGTCGGACCAAAAACCCACTGTGCTTTATATTATTGATAAAACATATGGGTGGTCAGTGTTATAAATTTCTATAGAAAATATAAACTATAGGGGTGGTCCGTGTAATTAGTTTCAAAGTATGAGTAGTTTCTATAATAAGTGTAAAACATAGGGATAGGTAATGTAAATTGCCCTTCGTAAATATCAAGGGATGCAAAATATATCATAAGGCGCTTCCTACTTATTAGACAATTTCCTAACAGTTACTCTCTTTTTTGTTGTTTATCGGTTCTGAAGTTCACGTTTTCTAGTGTACATAACCCTTTCTTGGATATTTTGGTATCAGTATGGGTAAAACTCCTCTGTTGTCATTATTACATCCTCCCCAGCGTTTTCATCGCTGTGCTGTTTTTCTTTTTCATATTTATTGTAACCTTTAGCTCATATTTATCACAAACTTTCGATTACTTACTTGCTGCTTTTGCAGATATGGGATTTTAATCTAGGAAGGTCAGGGGACCATGAATCTTCTCAATTCGATATTGGATATGGCATAAACACTTCAGGCTTTACAATCAAGACTTACAGTGATCTTCTTAAGGAAAACTCCTTTTCAACTACCAAAGTCTTAGAAGACATGTACGACTCTAGCTGCCCATCTGCAAGTGAGGATGTCCTGTCTACTACCATTCATCACATATCATCTCAGAATGTAAGTTACATGTCTTTTAACATCTCAGAATGTAAGTTACATGTCTTTTAATGATGGCTACTAATTATTTAAATGTAGAACTTATTTTCTACAATTTGAAGTTTTTCTTTCTTTTGTGCTTTTGGAGGAAAAACAATCCAAGGAAAGATGTTCCTAAGATGTTGTAGCTTGAACTTGTTAGTGCAGAACTAGCATTAGCAACCTTTGATTAATATGTTCTAAAATTTGACAAGTTCAAGTATTTAGTAACCAGTTGATGTCATATGTGCTTTGTCGGCAAGTGTCTCTTATCTATGGCAAGCCCTCATTTATCTCAATTCGTCTGTCCTGGATTGTCATACATATATATAGATGTAGCAGTCAGCATTAGTGTCGAACCATCAATATATAGACCCTAGATCTGGCCTGTATTCACCAAAACTCTAGGCAGTACGAAATGTTCAAGGGTTTGGTGATCCATACAAGATTACCATGGGCATTCAACTTCAAATTTAGATTCTATTTACAATGGGTTTGGGTTAGACTCAGTGAGTTGTTATATCTTAAAGAACGCCAATGCTTTTTTTTTCTTGACAGATTTCATCTCTTAATAAGTTATGCACCCCTTTCTTTCTCTGAGGGCGTCGTGTCTGGCTTGACAGTAAGGCTTGCTACTTGCCATCCTGGAGGATGCATGTTCGAGTAGTCACGGAAACAATCTCTCCATGTACATGGGGGTAAGGTTGCATACATCTTGACCCGCCCCAGACCCTTCTGTAAGCGGGAGCCTCTTAGCACTAAGACACTCTTTTTATCCTTTTCTTTATGGGCACTCTTTTTAATGTAAATCTTTGTGAGGAAAGCAAAATTGATGATTTAAATACCAAATGCAAATAGGGTTATTTAGTAATAGGGTCTCATATAATATTTGATATTAAGGTTTGAGTCTCTAAATTGTCCGGCATTAGAGTTTGGGTCTTCACAAAATTGGTAACATGAACAGTAAAATTGAGACCCAAACTCTAATGCCGGACAATTTGGAGATCCAAACCCTAATATCACATATTATATGAGACCCTAATACGAAATAACCCTAATATTATTATGTTTCCCCATCATTTCTGCCTTTTCTTGTTATACTATATAGGTAATAGGAAACACAATGAGCATCATCTGCAAAATATTCAGGTTGTCATTATATCAATCTAGAGTTTGATGATTAAAACCAAGAAGCAACTGCATATTAATTAAGTAGCCAACCCCTAGATATAATTAATTGATTTTCATAAAACCGTTAGTCAGGAAGCTGATATCTCTTATATTTCCTCGCCAGTTTGGTGCAGTTAGTCTGACTGGGAAATGGAACAGTAATCATAGCAGTTCAGCAGCTGTCGGACTGACACCTGCTGAGTCGGCAGTCGTTAGGTCCCTGTGTTCTCATGATCCTGTGCCTGGTAGCGCTAACGAAATCTCCTTCGGAAACGAGATGGTGAGGGCAGTCAAGAAAGTCGACAGTGAACTCCTGGCCCAGAACAGGGGCAATGCCATGTTACGCTACAAAGAGAAGAGGAAAAATCGCAGGCATGGACTACCTATCAACTTCTCATAATTAATTTCTTTCTTGATCCATTCTTTTTCTGTTATACATGTCTAACTCGATCGTCTGTGAACCGTATCCAGGTACGACAAGCACATTCGCTACGAATCAAGAAAAGCAAGAGCTGACACTAGGAAACGAGTGAAGGGTCGGTTTGTCAAGCATACAGAAGCTCAGGATGTCGAGACTGGCGCCCATTTCTAGTTGTGCTCTTGGCCAACATTTTGCTGTGAATACTGTCTTTTGTTATTGTTTTTTGAAGTCAACCATAAATTCGAACACAAATGGTCTCTTTTTGTTTGTAATTAAACATATAGATTATATATATGATGATGAGATGAGCTATCTTTACTAAATTCCTGTTGAGTAAATAGTCGATTTGAACGTCATTATGTAATGCAAAATGTCTAATTGACTATAATGTCAAATTTGAGCTCCTTCATTAGCTTTTCATATAGGTTTTTTTTAGGGGCACCACCACTTCTACTAAGGGGCAGCCCAAATTTTTTTGAAAAAATTACAAGTTTGCCATAGGTTTTTGTTACTAGGGGGCAGCCCAAAATTGACTATAAAAGCCAAACTTCTTTCATTTCTTCTCTTCCTCCACTCTTTACTTCTCTTCCTCCACTCTTTTTTTCTCCTCCTCATAGAAACCTAGAATTAACCTAACCTAGGTGAAATTGTTCCCCCACCTAAATTTGTTAAAGATAATAGTGTCAATCACTTCTCTCATTTATTTGTAAGTCGTTGAATTTATTTTTGTGTAATGTTTTAACCTAAATTTTACATATAAAAGTTGAATTTTGTGTTTAATGTAGAAAGAAATAGAAAATGGAACAACCAGGACCATCAAATGCTGGATACTCTCCTCCCACAACGTCCGAAGAACACTTTGATGCATCGGAAGGCCTCGTGGTAACTACACTTTAACTTTATTTCGGATAAAAAATCGGATTTTGACACAGAGGACTGCCACTTCTCTGGCAGTCACTCTCATGGATTTGGACTGCCAGGGATGTGGCAGTCCTATATATGTGAGGGACTGCCACATATGTGGCAGTCCTATAGATGTGGCAGTCCTTTTGACTTTTAACTTCTATTGTAGGAGTTGCGATCTTCCGATGTTGCGGTACATGCTCCAATTGCAACCGATGTAGGACATTTATTTGGATCGATCTTTCGTTTCAATCAAGCGACGATGCGGTACAATGGTGTCGAGAAGTTGGACGGAAAAATAACTTAGTTCTAGTGATATCCAGATCGTGCCGAAATCGCCCGGGACGACACAGTGTGATGGTTGGCTATCTGTGTTATATATATTTACAGTTTGACATTTTGTATATGGAGGACCACTTTTGTATACAGTGAAATATAAAGTCCAGTAATATATATGGAGTAAATTTTGTATACAGTGAAATATGAAGTTCAGTATGTTATACGTGTCTACCTGTGTGCTATCTGTGTTATATGTGTCTACCTGTGTGCTATTTATGTGTTTACATGTGTGCTATCTGTGTTATATGTGTTTACCTGTATGCAAGTATGTGACAAAATATACCAATTTGTTAAAGTATCAGATCCAGTATCAGGACTGTCACCCCCTGGCAGTCCTACATTGAATTAGGACTGTCAGGGTGCTGGCAGTCCTAATTGAAAGTTGTTATATAAATGACCATTCTCCGTTGTTTTAGCACGGAGAATGACCATTCTCCGTGTAATTTTCACGGAGAATGGCCAGTATCAAGACTGCCACCCCCATGGCAGTCCTACATTAAATTAGGACTGCCAGGGTGCTGGCAGTCCTAATTGAAATTTGTTGTTACAGCAAATATCAATTAGGACTGCCAGCACCCTGACAGTCCTAATTTAATGTAGGACTGTCAGGAGGGTGGCAGTCCTATTTGTTGTTATATAAATGACCATTCTCCTGTGTTTTAGCACGAAGAATGGCTATTCTCCGTGTAATTTAGCACGGAGAATGGTCATTCCAGTGTTAAAACGCAGAACAATGACCATTCTCCGTATAAATTAACACGAAGAATGACATTCTCCGTGTTTCTAACACGGAGAATGGCATTCTCCGTGTAAATTAACACGGAGAATGACCATTCTCCGTGCTAAATTACACAGAGAATGGCCATTCTCCGTGTAAATTAAGACGGAGAATGGACATTCTCCGTGAAAATTACACGGAGAATGACCATTCTCCGTGCTAAATTACACGGAGAATGGCCATTCTCCGTATAAATTAAGACGGAGAATGGTCATTCTCCTGCGTTTTAACACTGGAATGACCATTCTCCGTGTAAATTAAGACGGAGAATGTCCATTCTCCGTGTAAATTAATTCAATGATATGTAGTTGAAACTTACTGTAACAGCAAGTTTTTATTAGGACTGCCAGCACCCTGGCAGTCCTCCTTTTGTATAGGACTGCCAGGGGGGTGGCAGTCCTAATTGAAACTCTCTGTGACAGAGAATTTCACTTTCAAACTCTCATCACAGAGAGTTATAAATAGGACTGCCAACCCCCTGGCAGTCCTATACAAAAGGAGGACTGCCAGGGGGGTGGCAGTCCTCTGATACTAAATCAAGAATATCAGGAATTGGCCAACAACTTAAGTTTCCAAACGTAAATAACAACTACATATCAGACAACTACATATCCAACATGTACGTAAATAACAACTACATATCAGACAACTACATATCCAACATGTACATAAATAACAACATAAATCACAACATAAATCACAACTACATATCAGACAAAATATCCAACTTCAAAAAAATAACATAAGTGTCAACTACATATCATTCAAAAGTCTGCCCAACAACTTAAGTTTCCAAACAACAAATATATTCTTCAAGTTTCAAACAACAAAAACATCTTTACAAAAATATCCAGATTACATCCAACTAATGATCATTCTACATCCAACTACATATCATGTCGGGCCTTTGAATGAGACTCCCTATTATTCATGAAGGGGAACTCGACCACGTCGTCGATACGATCAAGCTCGTTGGCGACCGCGACACTAGTGTCACTTTGGCAACCTCTCCGGAGTGTCTAGGCCAATTCTTTCACCTTTTGAGACTATAAATAAAAGTATAAGTGAATTAAGTCTACAAACATGGAAATCTCAGTCTAATTACGAATACGGAACTCACCATCGTCACCAACCCAGCATACAAGACATTTTTGGAATGAAGAGCTCCAATTGCTTCGATGGCCACGGGACCCGGATTTGTAGGGTTTGACAACTTAGGATGTCCGACCCCCAGGAAGTACGGTATGTAGTCCTCGCTGCAGTCGGTCATCTGGGTGACCGGTTGACTTTCATCTTCCCCAAGCAGGTGCCTTTGCCACTTGGAATAGAAGTCGGTCACCCAGTCGAAATACGCCGGTTTGTAGTTCAATGGTTGGGTCCCGCGGGGAGGTTCCAACATCTGTAGTGTGCGCTTCAGCACATGTTGCACGAAGCCAAACTGCCGAAGTACACGATCAGGCATGTACGGCTCCGTGATATCATAGCATGTGATCATGCCATGAAATAAAAAAACTTGTTGGATGGCACGACTCCCCTCGCGCAAATCTCGGTATGGATCCCAAAATATCTGTAGGAAAACAGTTAACAGCAAAAAAAACTTAACATGAAAAAATAAGTCCCAATTTATTACCTCTTCTGGTACCAAATTGTCAAGTACTTCACGAATGGAAGCCAGTATTTGCCAATCTTTGGTTTCCACCTGGGCCGGCCTCCATCGAGCCACTCTAGGAATGTGTTCAAAATAGTTTGGGTTCAGGTCACCCCGCCTGAGCATCGAAAAATGCTCGTATATCCATGCCTATTCAATTTATAAGTTAATAGTCACAAAATATAAACAACAAAATGAAGTATACGAGATTAAATTGTTGGAAGTTTTCTTACATGTAGCAGAGTCTGGCATCCGACAATTGTCTTAGTCCCGACACGGGATGCGATACCGAGCTCGCGGTAAAGATAGGCGAGAATATCGCTACCCCACGATATATCAATGAAGTCATCCACGGACAATAAATTGAGCATATACCTCGCATGTATCGAGGTTCCGGACTTGTCCGAAATGTCCACCGTTCCTAGGACGAATATCATGTAAGTACGGGCTCAGGGCCAACAGACAAACGACTCGCTAGTTTGCCGTTTCTAGGGTTAGGGTTTGAAGAAAAATTGTGGGTTTGTCGTGTTCGAAAATGCCATTCATAAATCCTAAAGACATTCTAAACCTAAATTATCAAATGTTTTTAGACAATTAAAACTATTCTAGGGTTTCGAATAGAATGTAGAAAATTATAGAAGAAATTAGGAAAGAACGTACGTAGAATCCGATTTCTTCGACTTGCGTGTCATCTTGTCGAATGTAGGAATGTTCTTGAAAGAAATTTGCTGGAGGAATTAGGATTAGAGTGGTGGAGGAGAAGAGACTAGGGTTTTGGGAGAGGGAAAGAGAGCTCTTCTTTTTTTTCTTTTGGAGGAGAGAGAGAGGAAATTGGGGTTTAGGGAGGAAATGAGAGTTTGGGGGGTTGGGCTGCCCCCTAGTAAAATCTCCACTTTTTAGGCTGCCGCCTAAGTAAGGGCTGCCCTCTAGTAGAAGTTATGGTGCCCCTAAAAAAAACCTTCATATAAAGCTCAGCTGACCATCTGAAGGAACTCTGCCATCTAGTTTGGTCATAATAGATGAAGGTAACTAGTGCCTTTTCAGAAAGCAGACTATAAGAATCGATCTCAGTGATACATTTGCAAATGTAAGAAGTTTCTCATATGCAGTGGCAAATGAACTGATTCTTAAAGGTTTTTTCTAAGGGCACTACCAAAATTGCTAGGGGACATCACTTACTTGGGGGCAGCCCAAGAAGGTGGAGAATTTGCTAAGGGGCACCCAAAATTTGCTAGGGGGCAGTCCAACCCCCCAAACCCTTCATTTCATTTTCATTCTACACTCTCTCTCTCCCTCTCCCTCTCATAAAACCCTAATTTCTTCTTCTCCACCACTCGACTCCCAATTCCTCCACCAAGATTTTCTCCACAACCTTCTCGAAGAGATGACACGCAAGTTCAATCAACCGGATTCCAGGTACGTTCTTCCCTAATTTATTCGAGAATTTTGTACATTCTATTCAAAATCCTAGAATATTTTTAATTCTTGAAAAAGTTTTGATAAAATAGATTTAGAATCTCTTTCACGTTCTCTTCCTTAATTTTCGAACACAAAAAACCCACATTTTATGTTGAAACCCTAACCCTAGAACACGACAAACTAGCATGTCGTTGTGGCAGTTCGAGTCTCATAATAGTAGGACTGCCAGGCATGTGGCAGTCCTACTGAAAATCAGGACTGCCAGAGTCCTGGCAGTCCTCTTGTGAAAGAGGACTGCCAGGACTGTAGTAGTCCTGATTTTCATTAGGACTGCCACAGACCTGGCAGTCCTACTGTTATGACATATGGGGCTGGGTAATGCATGTTGTTTCTATTATTTAATAATTGTATGTTGTCATGCAGTCCATCGGCCGCTAACAGAAGAATACGGCCTACCGCGTTAAAGCAGAAGGAACGTGCGGGACGTCCTCTCGAGCGTCCGATAACAATTTCGAACCGGCGTCTGAAGCTCGGAGAGTTTGCCAAAGTGAAACTAGTGTCGCGGTCGCCAACAAGCTTGATCGCATCGACGACGTGGTCGACTTCCCCTTCATGAACAATAGGGAGTCTCGTTCAAAGGCCCGGCATGATATATAGTTGGATCTGGATATTTTTCTTGTTTCAAACTTAAGTTGGATGTGGAATAGTTATGTACTTGTTTGAAACTTAATTTGGATGTGGCATGTTTGAAACTTAAGTAGTTGTGATGAATTATTGTAGTTGTGATGAATTATTGGGATGAACTATTGTAGTTGGATTATTGTGATAAATTATTGTGATGAATCCTAAGTTGGATGTGGAATATTTATGTAGTTGTGATGAATTATTGTTGTTTATGTACTTGTGATGAATTGTTGTTTTTTATGTACAGAGTATCAGTATCAGGACTGCCACCCACTTGGCAGTCCTACACTAAAGTAGGAATGCCAGGGTGCTGGCAGTCCTACTTCAGTATAAGACTGCCTGGGGGTGGCAGTCCTACTTATCAAACTCTGTGAGGAGCTCCTCAACTGAAAACTCTTTCACAGAGTATGATAAGTAGGACTGCCAATCCCATGGCATTCCTACACTAAAGTAGGACTGCCAGGGTGCTGGCAGTCCTGACTGAAACTTGCTGTAATAGCAAGTTTGAGTTAGGACTGCCAGCACCCTGGCAGTCCTACTTCAGTATAGGACTGCTAGGGGGTGGCAGTCCTACTTATCAAACTCTGTGATGAGCTCCTCAACTGAAACTCTTAATTTAGCACGGAGAATGGCCATTCTCCGTATAATTTAGCACGTAGAATGGCCATTCTCCGTGTAATTTAGCACGAAGAATGGCTATCTGATCCAGTATCAGGACTGCCACCCCCTAGTAGTCCTACATTGAATTAGGAATGCCAGTACCCTGGCAGTCCTAATTCAATGTAGGACTGCCAGGGGGTGGCAGTCCTATTTGTAAGTCTCTGTAATTTAGCACGGAGAATGGTCATTCTTCCCGTGTAAATTAACACGAAGAATGGTCATTCACCTACGTTTTAATACTGGGAATAGCCATTCTCCGTGTAAATTAAGACGGAGAATGGTCATTCCGGTGCATTTTATGGTCAGTTGAAACTTTGGAGGGCCATAACTTTTGACTGGAAGGTCGAAACAAGGCCCGGTTTGTCGCAAAATGAGCGTATCTTTGAGGAGGCTGAGATTAACCGCTTCAATGTTAGACGGCCTTCCGAAATTTTAGAATCGCAAAAAAATGATGTTTGGACCTCCGTTTTAGCACTTTTTGTCGAAATTTTAGAATCGCAAACAAATATTAATTCAACGACTTACAAATAGGACTGCCAGGGTGCTGACAGTCCTAATTGATACTTGCTGTAACAACAAGTTTCAATTAGGACTGCCAGCACCCTGGCAGTCCTAGTTTAATGTAGGACTGCCAGGGGGTGGCAGTCCTAATACTGGATCAGATAGCCATTCTCCGTGCTAAATTACACGAAGAATGGCAAGTTTCAATTAGGACTGTCAGCACCCTGACAGTCCTCCTTTAGTGTAGGACTGCCAGGGGTGTGGCAGTCCTAATTTAAACTCTCTGTGAGGAGAGTTTGTATTTAAAACTCTCCTAACAGAGAATTTCAATTAGGACTGCCAGCACCCTGGCAGTCCTACACTAATTGAAACTGTGAGGAGGTTTAGAATTTCAATTAGGACTGCCAGGCTCCTTGTAGTCCTATTTGAAACTGTAGCAGCCGAACGACTACAACGATTTGTCGTGTTCTAGGGTTAGGGTTTCAAGAAATATGTGAGAATTACCATGTTCGAAAAATTCATTCATGAACCCTATAATGATTCTAAACCTAATATTTATGTTTATGTTTTCTGATTTTGAGTATGAGTGGAAACATTTTTTGGTAGCTGATTGAAATTTGGGAAAAAATTTGTGCCAAACATGATTGAGATAGGAGATTTTTTTGGGAATAATTCTCGAAAAGAAAAGGAAGAAAAATTTGGTAAATTTTTTGGACTAGGGCTTAATTCTATGACCTAGAAATGTTGGGAGAGATGAAAAAAGTAGAGGGAGAGAAGAAAAGAGTTGAGGGAGTGAGAAAAAGAGTAGAGGGAGGGAGAGAGAAAAAAAATTAGAAAAGTTATCTTTTATACCTATTGTTGGGCTGCCCCCAAGTAAAAAAAATGATGGCAAACTTGTAATATTTGCAAAAAAAAATTGGGCTGCCCCCAAGTGAATTTGGTAGTGCCCTTAGAAAAAACCTTCTTAAATATCAAGAGATTGTAGGCATTTGGAAAAAGAAAAGGCCTGTTTGAAAACGTTTGTTTGAGAATAATCGGGTGAAGTTATGGGCATACAGAGTGGATTGTCTTGAATTTCTTATCCTAGCCACATTATATACATGTATATTGGAAATGGTAATTGTGTCGAACGCCTCCACCGAAAATCGATCTCCTGACGACTTGAGCCGCATAACTCACCATTACCACTACACTTGTGGTCATTGGCGCTCTCTCTCTCTCTCTCCCTCTCTCTCTCTCTCTCTCATATATATACTAGTAAATGCACGTGCTTTGCACGTATATAATACGTATAATAAAATAGGCCATGTGGTTAAGGTGGAAGGTATTTTTCTTGTTTGGTTGAGTTCGATTTCCCATGTTGAATGTAGATAACAATTAATTTTTTACAAATTTATTTTTTTAATAAAATGGACCATGATATACATACGACTTACACTGCTCACTTTTGAGCCGTTTTGAAGCCTAATTATATAGTAGAATTATATATATATATATATATATATATATATAATATATATATATATATATATATATTATATATATAGGAGTGCTCTAGAACCAACCGGCTGGTTTTGTATATAGAGACTAACATGTTATACACGTTGGATGGAAATGCATGGTTGAGATTAAATGACTTAAAAAGGTGATGGGATCTAAACCTTTTAATCTCAACCACTAAATTTCAATCCAATCCGTAAAACATAGGGTAT